>CM053570.1:88404611-88470417 GCA_028646485.1 Cryptoprocta ferox | reverse complement strand
CAGGGACAGGAAGACCTGCAGGAAATCTTGTTTGGAAGCTCAAAGTCAGCACCCGAAGCCCATTACCGCTGTCCACAGGGGGCAGGGAGAGGGGAGGAGGGGGAGGGGGCCCCGATCCTCTTAGCGAGCCGAGCCGTGAGCAGCAGAGAGGGGGAGCGGGGGTGGGCTCGGCTGCCTGGGTGGGTGATTTCTCACTTGCACTAATCCCAGTGTGGAGCTGGGGGACAGGCAGTGGGATGGGCGGTGGGGGGGGTGGTGTTTGTGTGAAGTGTGTCCAGGGGTCCGTCGGGGGCTGGGGCAGGGCGAATGGAGGCGCGTCTGCTCGCATCAGGGAGCCGGCGACCGTGGGGCCGTGAGGCTGCGGTGTCTGCGAGTGCGTAAGCGTGCTTGCCCGCGTGTGCATCTGCGAAGCTCGTGACGGCGCGTGGCCTGTGTGCGTACATGCACGCTTCCGTGTGAATCGCTCTTTGTGCTCGCGTGGGGGCCTGCCTGCACCAAGCCATGTGCAATCAGCAGGAGCGTCGGTGCGTTTTGTGCGCGTGCCCTCATCCCCAGCTGCGTGGGCGAGGATTGGCGCTCGTTGTCATGTGCGGGAAGCACCAGTGCCAGTGACTTGGGAGCAGTGGTTTGCCAACTTGGCTGCACATTCCAGTCACCTGGGGAACAGGCTTTGACCCCTCCTGATGCCCAGACCCTCAGACCAGCGCTCCAGAATCTGCAGCGCGGGAGATCCTGGGACCAGCATTTTACGAGACTCCCCAGCTGATTCCGACGGGCCCCCAAGGTGGAGGGAGACGTAGGAACGGGGCAGACAGACCCCAGTGGAGCAGCCTCGGCCCTCGGCCTGCCCCCAGGCGCTCCGTCTGGACACAGTGAGGGAGTCCGGGCCCCAGGCCCTTAGGGACCCGGGCAAGTCCTGGGCCGGGCGGCCCCAGGTAGCCCCTCAGCCCCCAGAGTCACACATCACGAAGTCCCAGCATCGTATTCCACGGCCGGCTATCTGTGTCCTTGCCTTCTCTCCTGACAGCGGGGAACAGGCTGCCCCCAAAAACACGCCCCCGTCTCCTCCCCTGGAAGTCAGGGGAATGAGGGCGGGAGTCGGGGATGAAAGTGTTCGGTGGACCCCACCAGCCGGTCCAAACCCGAGGCCGAGGGCAGGGGTAGCAGGAGGCCCAGGGATGGGCTACGGTACCGTTAGTTTGTGGTGACGCTCTCCTGGAGTGGAAGTCGCTGCCCCCTTTGGGCCTCAGTTTCCCCACCTGGGAGAATGTGGCGGTCTCCCAGGTTTATACGCATTCACGTGTGCTTCCGTGTAAGCCTGCGTGGGGGTGCCCCGCAAGCTATTGGGCGGTCCAGATGAGGCGCCCAGGGTCGCCTCACCTTCCTGGACTCAGGTTGTGTGTCCTCGAGAAGGTGTGCCGCGGGCTGCTCTGTGCGGTGTGTGTATCGTATAGGTGTGTGAATTGGGGACCTCCCCAGGTCTCCGCTGGAGATTTCACAGATTCATCGCCAGGGGCCCCGTGCCCTTCGGTGCCCTGTCAGGCCAGGGAGAAGGGGTGACTTGGCCCAGTGACTCACACCTGGCTCCCTTGTCAGGGAGGAGGTCCCTGACTCTGTCCTCAAGGGTGGATTTCAAGCTCAGGCAGGGTCCCTTCCCAGGCAGGGGGAGGAAGAGGGGGAGGGGGAGCTAGCAGACACTGAGAACAGACCGCGTGCCTAGCACCGTCTTTGGCATTCAGTGTGCACGTACCCATTTAATTCTTACAGGGACCCTCTAGGTGGCTACAGTCATTGCCATTCCCATTATACAGATGAGGAAACTGAGATCTAGAAAGTTAAAGAAACTGCCCAGGGTCACAGCTCACCCTAGGCTGAGCGTGGATGCCAGTGCAGATATTCTGGCGCCCGGCGCTGGAGGGAAGCCCCCGGGAGCACTGGACGGCTGAGTGCAGGGTGGGGGGTGGGGTGAAACTGCTGTCCCTCTGGGGCCTCGGGGGTCCCCTCTGGCAGTGCCAAGGTGGGGCTCCCTGACCCGCCCACACGTCCACGTGGTCCTTGGCCTCCTTCCAGCCCCCCAGTCCCATCTCCAGGTCTCCCTGCCTCGACCTCTCCAGGCCTGATCTCTGCCCCTCCCTCTCTCCTCTGGGTCCCTCCGTGGCCCCCACCGCCCACCCCGCGCCCGGCCACGGAGCCCCGGCGATGGCGATCCCCTTCTAATTGCAGCCTCGCTCCCGAAGCGCGCTCGGTTATCACAGAGGGTGCAGATCCCACCGCTGTGCCTCCTCGGTCCCAGGCCCTGGGGCCAGCTCAGGAGCGGAGGGAATTAATTACATTTTTCCCATCCCCTTCTTTTAAAGGAGGGGAGCGCGCCACCGCGTCCCGGGGGAGGGGGTGGCGGGCAGAGGATGTGGAAGGAGGGGGCTGGCGCGCCCCCCCGCAGCCCCCACCCCCGAACCTGCCACCCTCTCCCCAGCGGCGGAAGGGGGCTGAGGCTGCCCCTTATTGATTTAGTCTGGTGGAGGCTGGGACTGATTTAGGGCTGAGGGAGAGGAAGGGGCTGGGGGCGGGCGGGGGCCACGGCGGCTGGGGGCAGAGGAAGGGATGGCTGTCACTCAGCCTGATGGACAGCCCGGAGCTTTGCCTTCAGATAAAACCTTACAGATGTGGAGGTCGGTATTGATTTTGAGTTAGTAACGGTAACGTACCAAGAAGTAATACATTAGCGAGAGCAAGGTCACCGGGAAAAACGTGAAACCCACCGGGGGAGGGGCCGTAGCATTCTTGAGGGGGGTGGGTTACCGCATCAGACTGGGACTTCCTCAAGTTCAAAAGTTTGCAGGCCCCAGACCTCTCAGCTGGGCCCCTAACCCTGGGCAAACGCTTCCTGCTTCTGTGGGCAAAGAGGGGCTCCCAAGGGTCCCCGGGCCAACCGGGGGGCGTGGCGGGGCCCTTGGGTCTCTAGGACCCGCTCAGCAGGCTTGCCCAGGGCCTCTCCTCCCCCGTGGTCTTCGGCACAGCCCGTTGGGAAGGAGCACAGCTAGGGGTCAGCGAGACCCGGCTTCAGATCCCAGCCCTGCCACTTACTGGCCATGCGATCTCTGTGATTTCATGTCTCCGTGCCTCAGTTTCCCCGTCTGCGAAATAGGGGTACTAATAGGCTGTTTGCTCAAGGAGTCCGTGCTCCCACCTCTCTTCAGTTGGGTCCTACGCCCACGTGCCTGGAAACTGCCATGCCTAGGGACAGGGGGTTAGATGAAATGGAAGCCCTTTGATCCGCAGGCCGCCAGGAACGCCGGGAGAGAGCAAGCGGACGCCTCACACCCCCATTCACACCTGTCCCAGATGTGGATTTGATGTGATGTTCCAGGGCAAATCCCATTGAACAAATCCCATTACAGGAAAATCTCCCTGGGCCTGAGCTGATTCTGAGCTGTCTGTTAATGGCCCGGGGTCCGAGGCCTCCCGAAGCCACCGGGCACCACACAAGCCCTTTCTGACGGACGGCCCCGGGAGGCCTTGCCACTCTCAGGATCTCACTCAACACTGACCTCCTTGCTATTTCTTAAACCTGCTGGGCGTGTCCCCACCTCAGGGCCTTTGCACTTGCTCATCGGTCTGCCGGGAAAGCTCTTCTGCCCCGTCTTCCCATGGCTGGCTCTTTTTGGTCTTGCTGGATAGCCCCTCTTTGGGGAGGTCTTGCCTGCCTGTTCCACACACCCCCTTTACCTTTCCTCTCCAGCACTTCTCGGTATCAGAAATTATATAATTTGTTTGTCTGGCCTCCCTCGTTAGGCTGGTGGCTCCAGGAGGGCACGGAGCTGCTGATGCTCATTGCGGTATCTTCAGTGCCCAGCTCGGCATCTGGCACATAATAGGCGCTCACTAAGTATTCGTTAAGTGATATCCACGAATTCAGCAGGGTTTTTCTGGGCTCATCGTCCGTAGCAGGCACAGCGTAGGTGCTGAGGCTGCAAAGGTAGATAAGCCACGGTTCCATCCTGTCCTCAAAGAGCTCCCAGCCCAGCCCGATTTGCAGCCCGGCCCATGGTAGCACTCTATGATGTTTGTTGAATGAGTAAGTGAAGGAATGGCGGATGTCTTTGGGAGACACCATATTATTTGGTGTAGCAGGGACACACGGTGTAAGGCAGGAAGAGGGGGAGAAGCTGGGATAGGCGGGTAGCGGTGTGATCACAAGAAGACTTTGTCCTGTTTATCTGGGAGGGGATGGGGAGCCACTGACCATTCTTGAGTGCTGTGGTCAGACTCGTGGCAGTCCTCTGCCGGTCTCTGTCTTGCAGGATGAGTCCTGTCTGCGCATGGCTCCCAGCCCATCCCCAAATATGCTCATCCTCTCCCTAACCCCTCCCCCGTCCCTCCCCTCCCCCCAGTCCATTGCCCCTTGTGAGCCTGGCATCTTGGTGGTGTTCGGGAGGAGGGGAGGGTTAAACGGGGGTCTCACCGGAGCTGACCAACCCTCCGAGAGCCTCCCCGCCCCCCACAGTCACCCTCCTGAAGGAAGGGAAGTGGGGCCTGCGCGTTTTCCCTGAGCCTCCGAGTCTATTCTGAGTCCAGGCCTCCCTGGAAGGGGGAGCGAGGGTAATGTTTAATGGGGGCGATGGGATGGGTGGTGATTTTCTTGGATGGAAAGTAGGGTCTCGACTGGGAGCCTGACAGGCAGCCTGGAAGAGAATCAGGTCTCCTGAGTCCCCGGCGAGGGCTAGATTCCGGAGTTTGCCCCGAGATCTACCCCCCCCGTCCCCCCCCCCCAGCATACACACACCGAATTCCCTAGACCCGGGAGGACCCGTCTCCACAGTGGGAAAGCAACGGACCCGATCCAGGGGTGTCAGACGTCCTCACACACCACCCCCTTCTTGGGGTCCTTCTTGCCATCACTCCTGCACCCCTGCATGGACCCTCCCATGACGGAGGGTGAGTTTGGGAGACCCCACGGACACCCGCCTAGACTCTCCCCTTCTCCCACACTCGTCCCCATGTGTCTTTGCCGTGTGGACGGGGCTGATGCACCGTTAGGTCCCACCTAAGCCCTAACCAGCTGCGGAGGAGGCAAAGACCAGCCCCCGAGGCCCGGCACCCTTGACTCTGGCTCGGCGGGGCGGTAGTGAAAAGACCGAGGGGGGTGACCCCAGGGTGAGGGGATTGTGCTGGGAGCGTGGAGGTAAGGGGCAGGGAGAGGCTGTGCCCCACTCACCACCGCACCCCCCCGCCCCGAGTGGCTACCCGTCCCTGAGTAAGAACCTATCTCTGGCTACCCGTCCCTGAGTAAGAACCTATCTCTGAAGAAGTCAGATGCCCACACTCATCCTTGGCAGCCAGTCCTGACCTTATCAGGAGGTGGGCTCAGGCCTCTGGACCCCGAGCTGCTCCCCAAAGACTTGCCGTGAGGTCTGGGGAAGCCACAGGCTTTTGAAGGCCTCGGTTACTTCGTCTGGGGAAGGGGCTCACAGCTCGGCCCCACACATCTCTGTAGGGCCCTGGATTGGAAGACTCGCCTGAGTTCATGTCAGGAGGAAGGAAGGGAAGGAGAAAGGGAAGAGGAGGCTTAGGGGGGCTGGGGTCCTGTTTCCGGAGGGCTGGGCAGGTGCAAAGCCCTCTGCACGCAGACCCCACCTCATCCTCCCTGCCACCCTCTGACTCAGGGACAGTCCCCATCTCTTTTCCACAGGACTGCGGGCAGTCACAGAAGGTAAGGGACACCGGAGGCTGAGCAGCTAGTGAGTAGAGAAGCTTAGGGGCTGTCCTTGGACTGAGGATTCCACGTCCGTGCCCTCGACCCCCGCCGTGCCTCGGTGCCTGTGGCAGGGACAAGTCACAGACGAGAAGGTAGAAGTTTCCAGAAGGCATCTAGTCGGCCACAAGTACATGGATCGAATGAATGCCCCTAGCCTGTCTTCTCCCGGGAGGCCAGTGGAGAAATCAGAGAGCACAGCCGTGTGCCCAGCATGGACCGCAGCTCGATTCGTCAGCGCGCTGCTGGGCACCTTAGCAGCAAGGTCCCCTCCTGGCCCCGCGGCCTCCTTCCTATAAGGGGTGGCATCACCAGGGTCCTGGGCCCTGCAGGCCAGCCCGCAAGGACTTGGCTCTCCATCGTCTCCCCGGACTGAGCGGGGCACCCGTGCTCCCACGTAGCTGTCTGCACTGCCTTTCCCCACTGTCTCTCCTGGAGAGCTGGACAGCCACTGTCGCCTCCCCTAGAAGCTCTCCGGGACTGCCAGACTGGCTGAGCCCCCTCCCCTGGGCTCCCAGAGCCCCCTGAGAGCTGCCTCTGCCATGCCCCTCACCACTTCCTAGCAGAGATGCCATGCTCTTAGCTGCCTCCCCCAGCAGCCCCAGACATCCCTCCTGCCGAGGACGGGGACCACGGCTCTTCCTCCTCTGAAACCCTGGGGCCGCAGTCACCATTCATGCATGTTTGTTGAATGAATAAGTGAACACACCAGGGAACCAGCACCAGGTTCTTTAAGCTGAGTTTACAGAGCTGAGCCTCACCCCCGCCGGTGTGGGCTCCCAGCACCGATGGTGAGTTCCTGTTTGCTGTATGGGCCAAGCAGGGAAGGGGTGATGGCCACAAACAGCTGAGAGCTACCAGAGTCAAGGTAGGTGCCGGCGACACTGTTGGAAAGCATTGGCCGCAGGTGTTGGTGTTGTAGGAGCAGGATCGCAGAGTCAGGAGCGTAGCAGGCCTCCCACGGGGAAGCCAGACAGATCCAGAGTCCTGCTCTGACCTTTGTGCCGGAAGGTGGGGGCCTCCGCGTCTGACAGGGGAGGCGCAGTTTCCTGTCCTCAGGAAGCCCCTGTCTGACGGGAGAGGCATAGCGAATTCGTTCGTTCGTTCGCTTGTTCATTCATTCATTCATTCATTCATTCATCAGACGGGCACAAGGTGTCCCTTAGAGCCAGGCCGTGGGGATATCCCAGGGGCAGTGAGCCCAGCTCTCAGTGAGGGGGGAGCCCATAGGTCGGGACCTAACCAGGAGAAACCCCGAACCATCTTACCCACAAGGCCAAGCAAACCAGGCAAACTGAGGATCTCGGTGCTGTGCGGGGATCTTGAGGGAGCAGCCCCAGCAAAGGCCTGTCCGGGGCCCGCCTGACATCGTCCCCACCCCACCCCCCCACCCGCCACACACACGTGTCTGCGGGGTCCGTCCTCCGAGCCCCCCACGCCTGCTGCTCGGCCGCACTGATGGTCTCTCCCCCGCAGGTCATGAGCATTCTGGGCAATCCCAGCGCGGTGCCGCCACAGCCGCAGGCCGACTTCTCCATCTCCCCACTGCACGGCGGTCTGGACCCGGCCACCTCCATCTCAGCCAGCTGCAGCCAGCGGGCCGACTCCATCAAGCCGGGAGACAGCCTGCCCACCTCCCAGTCCTACTGCCCGCCCACCTACAGCACCACCGGCTACAGCGTGGACCCCGTGGCTGGCTACCAGTACGGCCAGTACGGCCAGAGTGAGTGCCCGGCGCCCTGGACGTTCTCGTCCCCACCCCTACAGGGACGTTCTGTCAATTTGCAAAGAGCTGCAAGCTGGTGTTGGGGTGGGGGGCGCCCATTTTACAGATGAGGACATCGAGGCCCAGACCGGATGGACCGTTGTCCCTAAGGTGATGCCGAGTCAGGCCCTTGCACTTCCGCCCCTCACGTGGCCTTAGAGCCGTGCCGCCCCGTAGAAATGTAATAAGAGCCACGGTAGCATTTAAAAATTTCCTAGTAGCCGCAGCTTAAAATGGAAGAAGAAGCAAGTGCAATTATTTTTACCGACATTTTGTGTGACCCAGCGTATCTGAAATGATGATCATTTTGCCACGTAACGCGTATGAAGTTATGAATGGGATGTTTCGCATTCCCTGCTCACGCTCGTCTTTGAAATCCAGCCCGTTTGAGCGCAGACGCTAAGCTTTCGCTGGAAATGCTCGGTCTGTGTTTAAATTTCCTAAAACGACAACTGGGAACAGATTTACACACCCACGTGTGTAAATATGCTACAAAGTTTCCCGGCCACTAAGCGAGATCAGATCGCAGCGTTAACGTTTACGTTAGATGAAATGAAATTAAAATGTAAAATTCGGTCCCTCGGTGGCATGGCCCCATTTCAGGGGCTCGATGGCCACGTGAAGCTGGCGGCTGCCACGTTGGACGGTGTGATGCCAGACCCCCTGCCCCTCTCTGCCCCCTGGGTATGGGGGACAGCTGGACTTAGATCTCTCTCCCGCACCCCCCACCCCGTCCTCGACTGCCCCACACTTGGAGCTGGTCTCGCATGCCCTCCCCAGCCCCCAGCCCTGGCGCCTTGCCTGGAGGCGGTGGCCAGCAGACCCTCTGACCAAAGGCTGCAAAAGGCAGACCCGGTCGCAGCCCCCAGCTGCCAGACGGGGCAGCGACAGGGCAGGCGGAAAGGCCCAGGGAGGCGAGGTCACCGGGCTCCCCTCCTGACCCCCTCCTGCCGAAGGCCTCACCTGCTGGTGTCAAACTAATCAGAAGGGCGTGTGGTGAGAGGCTGGGGTCCCAGCAACAGCCCCGCCCGCCTCACTGACCTCTGCTTCCCGCCCCCACACCAAACACCCCTCCCCGCACGGCCTTGGCCTCCACAGCTAAATGCGGGCCAGCTGTGCCGGCCTCTGCCTCCAGGCCGTGTTCACGGCCCCTGTCCCGTGTGTGTGTGTGTGTGTGTGTGTGTGTGTGTGTGATGTGTGTATGTGCACGCATGCGTGTGCGTGAGCGCGAGTGCACGCATCACAGATACACACAATTCGTGCGTGTTGTGTGTTTCAGCACATGTGCATGTGTGCACACATCCGTGTGCGGGTCTGTGTACGTGTGAGAGTGTGAGTGGCACAGATGCGCGTGTGCCTGTTCGCATATCTGCATTTGAGCACGCTGTGCCCCCGCGGTGTGCACATGAGTCTGTATGTGAACACACGGTGCACACACTTGGGCGTGTGGGTGTAGAACACGCACACACGTGCTGCACTGTACACCCAGGTGTGCACGTGTGCCCGAGTGTCTGTGTGTGTGCCTGAGGGTTTGGCACGTGTGATGGCAAGTCACTCTGTGGAGCTATCATCAGCAGGCGGGAGTGTGCAGAGGTGTGTGGTTATGCGCACGTGTCTATACACGTGCGTCCAGACGTGCGCAGATGCCTGAACGTCTGTGGGTGTGCTTGTATTTGGAGCGCGTACGGACACGTACAGTGTGTGCGCAGTGTGTGGATATGGGGGCGTGGGTGCATACGCAGGCGTGGCCGCGTGGCCCCGGGTACAGCTGTGCATCTGGGTGTGTGTGCACGTTGCCCGTGTGTGTAACGGGGCCTGTGTGGGTTTGCGTGCACGAGGAGGAAGCGCACGACGGGGTGGAACACGCGTGCAGGGTTGGTGAAGAGCAGGGCGCACACGCGTGCGTGCTTCTAGAGGGGCCCAAGGCGAGCCCCTGCCGCAGCCCGTGTTCCCAGGCACAGCGGACACACATGCTCTTGATAAAGAGTTGAGAGGCGCTTGGCGGAGGCAGCAGCCCGGCCTGGGGCAGCCGTTAGTCACACCCGGAGCCCCATGCCCTGCTGCGGGGCGCCTGCCCGAGTCGGAAATAAAATTAACCCCAGAGTCAGCACGGGGGCTACGAGGCAGGGGGATCAAAAGGGAAAGGGCCCAGGAGGCGAGAAAGGAGTACTTGTTCCCCCTTTGCTAGGGAAGAGGCTGGCCACGGCGGTTTCCCCTCCCCTCCGTCCTCCCCACTCTCCCCATCCAGCCGCAGCCTGGCTCCCCCAGCCCACCTCCACCCCCGGCCCTCCGAGCTCCTGACCCATAGTTCCCAGTCCCACCCAGAGGGAGCCCCAGGGCGGGCCCCACCCCGCCCCACCAAGACTCCAGGAGTGTTGGCCCCACGACCGCTAATTCTGCCACCAAGTCACCCTGCCTCTCGGAGCCTCAGTTCTGCCATCTGGGAAATGAGAGTCCAGGGATCCGACTCCAAAAGTTTTTCCACTGTGCCGTCTTCCTCACCTTTGACATTCCGGGACAGCCAGGGACAGGGAGCCATCGTGTTCCCACTGACCACCTGCCCCGTGCTCACGGGTGACTCAGTATACCTACAGCGGGGCTCCCAGTCCACGTGCAAGAGTGTGCACATCCCGAACAGCCCCCATGTATGCCTAGGTCCACCTGTCACCTGCTCACACCTGTCCCATGTGCTGTCACCTGCTCACACCTGTCACCTGCTCAACCTGTCCCATGCACCTGTCACCTGCTCACACCTGTCCCATGCGCTGTCACCTGTGCACACCTGTCCCATGCACCTGTCACCTGCTCACACCTGTCCCATGCACCTGTCACCTGCTCACACCTGTCCCATGCATGAGTTTAGCCCACCAGGCACTGGGCAAATTGCAGGCTCATTTCGCGCCGTTTTCAAAACCCATCCAAAGTAGGTGTTATTTGTCCTCAGGCTATAGATGCGAGAGCCAAGGACTTCCCAAGGTCACACAGCAGGTGAATGGCGGACTCCAGGTCCCCTGAACTTCCAACCCAGTTCTCTTTTGGCCAGACCGCAAACTTGTGTAAGACACTCAGTAGCGATACATGCCTCAACCCACCGTCGTGTGGGTTCACGATCACGACTTTGTATGTACATGGCTTCAGGGTATAATTATGCAGAACATATGTGTGTAGAGGAAGGCTAGGTAACCGTTTAGTGAGCATCTACTTTGGGGTCTGTCACTCGCGGCTGCCCTCTATGGTGTACGCACAGGCGAGGAAACGGATCCCAGAGAGGGTATTTGCCTGAGATCTGGCATCGGTGTGAACAGCGCCATGCCGGCAGCCCTGACCTCAGGGAGCCCCCCGTGCAGGTGTGCGTGGAGGGCGCACGTGGCCAAACTCTCCAGCCGGAGAGTCCGCTCACCGCCTCCACACCTCTTCCCGTTCCCAGCCATTATCTGTCCATCTGTCTGTCTCTCCTGTCCCGGGAGGGGGTGGGGGCAGGGGGCAGGGACAGGGCACACGGCAGATTAATATGGCCCCGGTGTTCCCAGAGGCCAGGGCAGTACTAATGATGGGGCTGATAGAACGCAGAAGTGTGAAAAGAATTTTAATAGATCTGACAAGTCTAATAAGAATTTGTGTCTAGAAGGGTCCTCCTCTGGGGCCGTGGGCTGACGAGGCGCTGACGGCTGAGATTTGTTTACTGGTTGGCACCTCCTGCCAACTCCTGATTAATCTAATTTGAGACGTTTAGAGCCCAGGCGCGGGCACAAGGCAGAGGAGAGGGGACACGGAGAGACAGAGGGACCGGGAGGGCCACTGACAGGGGCTGTAATGAGAAATGTCACAGCCTTGCCCTCGCCGGCCCCTGGCTCGACCCCAGGGAGAGGCAGGCGCTGTGCACGGAGGGTGCCCTTGAAGTTGGCAGGTCGTTAGTAAAGTTGGGCTCCTCGGGGTCAAATTGCCCACCTGGGCAGGGCCTGGGGAAGGTCCTACTGTGTGCTGGACCGTTGGCTGCCAGCCAGGAGAGGCTAAAAGGGGGGACACGGAGTGACCAGAGGCACAAGCGGGACAAATTCGGGTTCCTCCGTCTCGCATGCTGTGCCTGTGAGTCAGCAATTTTCTGTGCCTCAGTTTTCCTGCTTCGTAAAATGGAAACAGCTGTACCTAAACCATGGGGCTGGTGAGAAATTTGATGAGACCGTGTCCGCCGAGCCCCATGGAAAGTGCTCAGTGTGCAAGGGATCAAGCATTGTTGTCCCGATGGTTCTTCTGAGTCAGGCCTTTCCGCTGCAGCCCCCGGGACAGCTGCGGAGGCTGGCAGAGTTTGGCATGAGGCGGAATAAGGGGGAGCAGGCGGAGGCGTTGGGTGAGTCAAGAGAGTTCCACCTGCCTTGGCCGTGTGCCCTTGGACAAGTCACTCGCGTGTCCTGGAGTCGAAAACGAGGCGCAGGCAGGATGTGGGGTGTGGGGTGCGCACGCCGAGGTCATCCTGTAGGACGCTGCCTGGGTGCTGGCATCAGACCGCCCGGGTTTGAATCCCGGCTCCACAGCCTGAGAGCCACGTGACCTTCCAAGGTACACAGTCTCTTAGGGCAGGGCCTCGGCTCCTTCACCTGTAAAATGGGAGAGCGGGACTCCCGGCCTGGTAGTCGTGAGAATTAAGTGAGGACACGCAGGCGCGTGAGGGGCTGAGAGCAGGATGGGCAGAGAATGAGCTCCGTTGGCAGTAGCTCCTCCCTCTCTTCCTGCTGTGGCTCCAGGATGAGCTTCCTCAAGGTCAGGCCCTGGGGGCCCCCCCATAAGACCTGCTCCAAGCAGCAGAGATGAGATGCCTGAGTTTCAGGCTCCCCCTGAGGCCGGGGATCCAGAGATTGAAGTTTCTCCCACCTGCCCCTCCCCCCACCGTCGGAGGGAGGGGTAAGACTGGCCACCACCCTTTCTGTGCTACCAGCTGGGAGCCTGGAGGCTGAGTCATGACAGGGGCAGCACCCGGGGCCTCAGCTCGGGCCCTGGAGCCTGGGCCACTAAGAAACACAGGGCCTAGACACTCCAAAAAACCCCAGGGCGTTTGCACATGCTTTAGGAATCTGGGTGCAATTCCTGAGTCCTCTGTGCCCAGCATCTTAAAACGCATCCTCTCATTTGAGCCTCATAACAGCCCTTGAGGAGGCTGGGGTTTGTTCTGTCCGTTTTACAGACAGGGAGACAGGCCTGGAGAGGCAACAGGGTTTGCCCAAAGCCGCATGCACAGGGGATAGCTGGGACTCCAGGTTGCCCCATTCACTGTTCCTTTCCTTCTTGCCTCTGTCAAAGGTCACGTCTGCTCACTAAATCCCAGTCCTGTGAGAGCCCAAGGCCTCTGAGCTCACCAGGTACCGGGCCCAGTGCTAACCTCTTCGTGTGCATCTTCTTACTTTCTCCCCACAATTCTTCAACCTAGGTCGTTACCCCCCCCCCATTTTACAGACAAGGAAACTGAGGCTTGTGTAGGTGCGATGGTATGCCCCAGATCGCACGCTACAAGTTGGCAGGTGCAGGATTTGAACCCCGAGGGAATATGGTCTCAATTATTGATCCTTCCCAACTCACTTCCCTGCGCCTTGTCTCTGGCTGGGCCCACACCTGGCCCTACCCCCCTGCCCTTGGCAGGAGCCCTCGACTTTGGGGAGGCGTGTAGAGTGTCAGAGGGTCCCTCCGCGGGCAGGTGACAGGGAGAGCATCGGGTCAGGCCTCATGAGTCATTACATTTCCTCTCATCTCCGGATCCAGGAGGTCCCAGGGGTGGGTTTCGCCTCCGCCGCGGATCCCAGATTGGGAGATAGCATCTCTGTGCCTCAGGAGGCCGCGGTCACATGCCAGTCAAATCGTTAGGTCAGAGCTGCTCTCTGCTGTAGCCTCAGGCAGACACAGTAGAGTCGAGACAACACGTGCACACGCAGACCTAGCAGTCACGCCTGTGCACACACGCACGTGGACACGCGTACCTGGCTTAGGTGCAGCTCACCTGCACATAGTTACCTGTACGTGTGCGGGCACTCCCCCTGCTCTGCTCCCACAGACAACTACGTACAACTCATCCACATCTATCCGCATGTAATGCGTGAACATTGTTCGTGTGTGAACGTTCATGTTAGCGCCCATTACTACACAGAGATTGTTGTTCCTGTTGTTCACACACACACACACACACACACACACCCTCAGACTCTCATCCCTCTGGATGGCCAGAACATCAAGGCTAAAGGTCTCAGCTCGCAGCATATCAAGCTCTTGGCTCCTAGTTCTGTGTGGATCCCTTGGCTCCTCTTTGAGTAAGGGGTGTAAGGGACGCTTCTGTCTCATCCATGAGCTGGGCACAGGCTCCAGAGAAGAAAGAAGGATCTTTTCTTCATGACTGCCTGGGCTCCGTGGGATTCACTGGACATCTCCCATAGCAGGCCTGTGTACAGGCGTGTTGGAAAGGGAACTAATTCTTCCCTCAGCAATGTGAGAATGTACTTTCCTACAGAACCTGTGAGAGAGCTGGGCAAATAAAAGTGTTAAGTAAATATTTGCTTAATGGTTGGAGAGGAGGTGAGATAAAGAACTTCATGAAGAGATGGATGGATGGATGGATGGATGGATGGATGGATAGATGGATGGAAGAACAGGTGGATAGATGGACAGAAAAGTGGATGGATGGATGGATGGATGGATGGATGAGTGGAAGGAAAAATAGATGGATAGATGGACAGAAGGGTGAATGGATGGATGGATGGATGTATGGATGGATGGATGGAAGAACAGGTGGATAGATGGACAGAAAAGTAAATGGATGGATGGATGGATGGATGGATGGATGAGTGGAAGGAAAAATAGGTGGATAGATGGACAGAAGAGTGAATGGATGGATGGATGGGTGGATGGATGGATGGATGGATGGAAGAATACGTGGATAGATGGACAGAAAAGTAAATGGATGGATGGATAGATGGATGAGTGGAAGGAAAAATGGTGGATAGATGGACAGAAGGGTGAATGGATGGATGGAAGGATGAAAGAACAGGTAGATAGATGGACAGAAAGGGGAACAGATGAATCAATGGATGGATGAATGGATGGAAGGATGGATGGATGGATGGATGGATGGATGATGGATATGGGGCAGATGGAAAAATATTCAAAAAGAACCTCAATTTCTAGGAGTTTCTCTTTTTTTTTTTCCAGCTGCTGTTGATTACCTGGCCAAAAACGTGAGCCTCTCCACACAGCGTCGCATGAAGCTCGGGGAGCATTCTGCTGTGCTGGGACTCCTGCCTGTGGAAACTGGCCAGGCCTACTAGGGCCCCTGGGGCGACTTGCCCCAGACCAAGTCCCAGCCCAACCCTTACTGATCCCTGAGCCTCCCAGCCTCAGCCCTTTCATCGCCCAGGGGTCCCATTCCCTTCTGGTAGCCAGCCCTCTGGAGATGTGCAGCCAGTCCACTGTTCATTTAGGAACCCAGAGCGACCCCCTTGGAGTCTGCCCTTCCACTCTGTCTCCAGGAGGGTTTCTGGTCAGCCTGCAGCCCTTCGCCCAGTCAAATCCTGCCATGGCCTCTGTGCTATCTCAGGCCCAGAGGTGGAAACTCTCCCCAGATAGAGCACCTTGGGCACCCAAAGGAGGGTGGTGTCTGGGATGAGGTACTGGAGCCCTTTGGACCCGACTCCAGTGAGTACCCCAGCCAGAGGTCGGGGTGGAGCTCACAGGGTCACTCTCAGCTTAAAGTGCTGGGAGCCAGCCCTCCCAGGTAGATCTCTGGCCCAGGCCCCCAACCACAGCCCATTCCTCCCCTGGATGCTGGGACACCAGCAGAGAGGGGACCCTAGCCCTGGGGTTTTCCCAAGCAATCACCCAGGGATTCTGAGGACTCCAGGACCCTCCCCACACACCTCTGCTGGGTGTAGGGGGTAGGAATCTAGCCCAGGTGGGGGCACCAGGAAGACCAGGCAGAGGCTGACCCGGGGGGGAGGGGCTCACCAGCAGTGGGCGGCCAGCGGTGCAAAGACCCAACCCAGGCCCCCGGAGGCAGCGGGCTCCTAGACTGAAGTCCAGGTTCCAACCTTGCCCACCCCGTGCGGGGCCTGGGGAGCCCACGGGCCCTTCAGTTCCCCATTCTCTGAATCGGATGGGAGGGGGAGGGGAGCAAGTCGTGTGTGAAGAGGCGGAGGGCAGGCTCAGAGGGGCGTTGCATAGCTGGGGACCCTGTGCTTGTGGACCGCAGCCCTCTGTCGCCAAAGGCTTCAGCGCTATGCCTTCAAGTCCACAACCCCACGGAGCTGCCGTTTCTCACAAAGCCTCCCTCGCAGACCCGAGCTTGTCCGCTCCATGCCTGATGCTCTGGGAAGGGGGCCTTCTGTCTGCCCTTTAAGCTGCTGGGGTGTAGAGGGCTACCCTTAGAGCTCTGGAGGAGGGTTATGGGACCAGCAGGGACTGCTCGTCCACAGGCAAAACCACGGATTCCCCTTAACATTTGGGGGAGGGGGTGGAGGGGGCATGTCCCTGTCCCACTGACAGTGGCACCTTTCAGTGTTGATCCACTCTAGGCCGGGAGGGCCCTGTCTACTCATCCAGCACAGCTAGGCGGGGACGGATGCGGCCAGTCTTCAGGCCACCACTCCTAGACAGACGGGGGACGCCAAAGGTTCCAGAGAATAGGGGAAAGGCGCCTTCCATGGCCACGCCAGTGGCTTCTTCCTATCCCTTCTCTTTAAAAGTTGAGACCCTTGGGGAATGGTTCAAGCCCCTGACTTCGCCTCCCTTGGAACTTTTTACCCCCTTCACCTATTTATCAAAATTATATTCATCTTCACCCTCACCATCGTTTTCATCCACACTTGGATCACCTTCATCAAGTGCTGCTCGGTTAGAGGCACTTGTGACAGGAGACACAGCACTGAATCCACAGAGACTGGGCCAGGTTGCTTGTCCCCAGCTGGGCACGTGAGGCCACGTCTTTGCTCAACCCGTGCCGCTTGCTTTCAGCCAACAAGACGTTCCTGGAGGGAAGGGCTGCTGCCTTGAGTCAGTCGACCTGAGTACCTCCCTACAGGGAGCTGGGCTGGCAAGATGCTAGGACAGGTTCCTGCGTGGACGCCACCTCTGTGACAAACGCTCACCTGTCTTCTCATCTTCAGACTTGGTAACATCAAGCCTGTCCTGGACCACGACCAGGGTGGCTCGTATCTCTGGTTTAGAGGAACCTATGGATACATGGAGACAAACAGACTCTTTGGTAGCAGCAGACACCTGGACATGTGTTGCCCATGGAGGTCAGGCAAGTTTTCAACTGGAGCACCTACGGCAGGAGACCTTTGGTTCTTCAAGCTCTGGACAGAAAGGAAGGCTCTGTTGTCCCTTGGTGACCCAGTCCCCGTGTTTGTAACCATCACAGCCAGGAAGCAGCTCTTCAGATCAACCACAGTCTTCATCCACATTCCTTGAATGGTCAGTCCTCTCCCCTGGAGGCCTGGCTCAGAAATTGTCTTGAGTCCCCTTACATACCCAGGAGCAGGGCTCTCGGGCAGGTGACACCAAAACCGCCCAGCCTCGCTCCCAGGAGGTGACATTCCTATGCTAGGACCAATCTCAGATATCTTCCCCCTGCGATGAAATGGGAATAAACCAAGTGACTTCTCATTACGTCCAACTTCTCTGGGGTTCTCCCAAGTCGCCATCTTGGTAGAAAACAGGACTTACTTTCCCTGGAGCCCCACCCCCGACTCAGAAAAAGACCCCAACCCTGGCGAGTTTTCCCTAAAGCCCTGTGTGTTAATGTGTCTAGCCAACTCAGTCCATAAAACTCCATCTTGGGCTGGCAGCTCACAAGTTCACCAGAGAGAGAATGCGGGACCAGAGGTACAGGACTTCAAACCTGGAAGGTTGACCACAGCCTGAGAAAGAAGGCCTGAATCCCAGTGGCCAGGCCGGCCTAGAAGCAATCCCCATCCATTCCTGTAAATAGAATCCATAGCAAAATAAGAGATGTTTCCTCCAACTTATCACAAGTAGCTGTTGGTCCTACCTATGGGGGAGTCCCTCTTCTGAGCTCATTGTACATTAGTTGGAAATGTGGTGATGTGCTGTTCGTTTATAGGAAGTTGACTTTTATATAAATATATATATATATACTAAAAAAGGAAAGAAAACCCCCACAGTGTGTGTCGTGCTAGTGCCAGAGACCATCTGTAGGGATATATCTGCATATCGTGTGTTTCAAACTATACATTCCAGGCTCTGTTGGGTTCTTTCATTTTTATTGCTTTGTTTTTTTCATTTGGTATTTCTCTCTTGCTATGAAAAAAAAAAAGAAGTGATGTGTAAGAACCAAGCTATACTTTATACTCTTATTTTTTACTTGATTTACCTTTGCCATTCTTTTGCCAGAAGAACATGAAGAAGAGAGATAGAGGAATGAGACAGAAGGAAAGAAGGATGAAGAGGGAGTTTTGTCCAGAAGACAAATGAGAAGGTCAGATTTCCAATCTGACTAGGGCTTGAGAGCAGAGCAGGTCCCAGACTTTGCCCAGACTCCACTGAGATCCAGCGTTGTTTTAGATGGAGCTGGTGAAGCATTCTGAGATTTGGATCCTGGAACGTGGTGAAATTCCATGATTGCCCAAAAAAGACATTCTCTGGGGCCTCTCTCAGGTTGATGTTCTCGCCAAGCTCCCGATGTGCCCTTCAACTACTGGATACTTTTTGAGGTTGACGGCTCTCTCCTGCAAAGGCACCGAACCAAGACCAAATGGGGGTACTCCGGCCGCCATCTTGAAATGCTCAGAGACAACTGTGTATTGGATGCTTTTTCTGTCAACTCTAACATGGCCAATCCCCCACCTGGGAAATATCTACATAGCACTCTAGATCATTCCTTCTTCCTAGTAATTGCAACTTGGTTGCTTTCGTGTTTGACTCACAGCCATATTCCTCCATGTGGAAGTGAGTGTGTGTGCATGAGAGTGTGAGTGGGGCGTGTGAGTGGGCCTGTGGGTGCAAGGGTGTGTGTTTAAATATAATCGCACCATAATTTATTCAGCTATATGGAGTAGTAGATTAGAAAGAGAAACTGGCATTTGCTTTAACTACCTGCTTGTAAGCGCTTCCTCTGTAACTCAGGCGTAACTGTTATACATTAAAAGAAATTAAAGCATTTCCAAGGTTCTGTGTACTTAATTGACTGTCATTAGGCAGCTCCCCTAAAAGGGACCGAGGGGTGGTTGAGAAGCCCTTTGACCTAATTTAGAGGGTCAGCGTCGGACCACCGGGCCCCCCAGTGCCAAGCAGCTGGGTTAGACAGGTAGCGGATGCTTAATCACTATTTGATCCATGAATGAATGCTCTTGCTTAAGCATGTCTCTGATGAAATTTCAGTTCTGCTCACCAGGACAGACTTCCTGCTGCTGAGCTTAGAGCTCTCCGTGTCCCTCCCCAGTTCATAGAATTTGGAAGGTAGGAGACAGCTCAGACGCTTCCACATTTCCTTAAGAAGCAGAACGTGATATGGGGATTCGTGGGCAGGTGGATTTATGGAGGGAGAACCCTCAGGAGAAACGCATAAACGAGTAAAGGAAGCAACAGAGGACAGGGAGGGAGCTAAGCAAAGAGGAGCTTTTCATTGGAGTCTAGTTTCAACCTGATAGTGCTGGGGACTCTGGACATGAGTAGCACAGAGCTAGTCTGACCTTGAGACTAGAGGACTGGCCTGTTGTACTAAACTGTCAGTCATTCAGTGACTGGCTGTTCCGGGGATATGGATAGGTGGGTAAAGGCTAAAGCACCCAAGCAGCTCTGGCCCAAGTGGGTCCTGTGGGCTGAGGGCAGTTCTCCAGAGAAAGGTGCAGTGATGCACCCATAGCAGCGACGACACATCCATCAGCATACGGGTGCACGGGTGCACTGGGCCAGTAAAGGGATCTGGGCAAGGAACAGCAGCAGCTACTCCACATATGTTCCCCTGCTCTAGGTTGGGTTACCCCCGTCATTCCAGTGTGTGGGATGATCCGGACAGGAGTGGGGCGAGGCGAAGGAGTTGCTGGGAGGTTTGTACATGAAGGAGTGGTAAGGTGTTTTATGGCTCTGAGTCCATCTAACCCGGCCAAGTGTTCCAGGGCAGGCCTGAGGGAGGCTGGGGCTTCCCTCCCCCACTTCCTGTTCAGTAAGTCAGGAGGATATGAAGGAGAGTCAAGAACTGGTCAAGTTCTGCTCTTTGCTCTGCATGTGGCTTGATGTGCGTCCTTTCTTCCCGTCTCAGACCCTATTTCTATATATTCTTGAAAAAGCAGGCTAGATCATCCCTATGAACCTTCCAGGTTACCCTGACAAGAAACTGAGCCAAAAGCCATTCTGGAAGGTGGCCCGGAGAGTGCCCCGGCGGCCCAGAGCTGTCTGCTACCAGTGCTGGGAAAGCAGCACTCAGTGCTGGGTGCTAAGTGACCCCAAGTTGCTCCCAGACACAGAGCTGCCCTTGGGGGCCCTCAGAGAGCTCTCTGACCCCCTCTTAGGGAGGTTTTCTAAGAGTCCCATCCAACAATCTTTGTTTACAGACCAAGGAAAGCTGAGAAATGTAATCTTCCAGGCACACTACTGCCCAGAATGAAACCAGGTTTCTGTCTAAAGGAAAAGGGAAGAATGGCTATTGGATAGATGAGTGTATCGGTCAGCTTTTGGCACCATAACGCTTTGTAACATAGTAGCCTCTGTTTCTGGTCTCGTTGCTCATGCACACCTTATATGAATGAGTTTCGCAGTCTTTCCTGGAGTAAAATTTACTAGTGAAGGATATAGATTCCTAAACAGAAGATACATGAGCCCTGAGATGGGGAGGGACGCACGGGACGGAGAGATAAAGCTTCCATATCATTCCACCTGTTGTGGAACTGAGTCTAGGAATACCTGGTCCTCCTGAGAGCACAGTTTCCAGAACCCCATCCCCTCACCTCCCCAGACTGCCACTGACTTGCTCTGAGCAGAGAATAATTCTCCTGGCTCTGATGATGTAAATACCCGTTGCAAGGAGCAGAGACTCACTTCACAGAGGCACCAGGAAGGGTACGTTCAGGACTCGTCACCTCTGCTCTCTCCCCTAGAAAGAATCAAAATGCTCCTTCATGTAAAGCCTTGTATTTGGTCCCAGGTACCTTCTGTGTGACTGCAGACAAGCCACTTCCCCCAATCCTTCAAATGAGAATAAAGTCTGTCCCATTGTATCAGGCTAGCAAACAGTAACCAACAACTTCAAATCTCCTGGCTCAAAACACCAAAGGTTTAATTTTTTTTTCTTGCTCCTATTTGTGCCTGCTGCTCATGGTCATCCTGATAGAGGATGGACATCACATTGAGCACTGCTGGCCACTGGTAGCAGAAGGAGAGAGAGATGTGGTCAATTGTACACTGGTTCTCAAGTGGCTGGTGTGGGACATTTCTGCTCATCTTCCATTGTCCAAAGTAAGTCATGTGGCCACACTGACCTTCAAAGAGAGAAAGGGAACATAATCCATCTTGGGCCCGGAAGATGAGAGGCTGGGTTATCGGGACCGGCACTTGGGGCTGCCACGCCCACCTATGCAGGGGGCTTTCATGAGGACCAAGTGAGACTAACTGATGTGAAAGCAAACATCTCTGTAAGGTCCTGCCGTATGCTCCCTGCCATGGTGGTCCCTGGAGGTAGGGCTGGGCAGGGAGTGGCACTAAAGCACACAGCTGGTCTCTTCCTTGAGGGACAGGGAGCACTAACTACAAGGCTCCCGCCACGTGCCCATGCATGCACTTTTTGTCTTATGTGCATACCAACATTGTGAGGTGGGAATTTCACCATTAATACATAGGAAAGGAAGCCAAGAGTCAGAAGGTTTAAAGTCACTAGCTAGTTACTGATAGGGACTGAGCTCTTCACAAGAAGCCTTCTGTGTCACATTTCAATATTGAAGTACTGGAGACATAGAGGAGGGGCCTTGTCTGAGGGTGGATCGCGATGGTCTCTACCCCGTAGAGACCAAGCAGGGCTGTCCTCCACAATCTGGCTCAGGGGCAGAGAGCCCTGCAGGTTACTGCCATCATCTGATGAGGAGACACCACCAGAGAACCCACAGATACCCGTGCTGCAGTCACCCCTCCCCGAATTCATACCGCATTCATTCTTGGAAGACAAGGGCATGTAGGCTAGAAGTATGAGCTTGAGAGAGAATAGACCCTAACATTCATGCTGCCTACTGTGTGCTAGGTGATCCTCATCTATTGTTTTAGTTGACACTCCCAACATCTGCATAACGGTAAGCATTGCAGGCCCTCCTATACAGATGAGGAAATGAACCCAGAGAAGTGAGGCAGCTGGTTCCAGGCCCCCAACTAGGAGGTGGAGGAGTGGAGATTCAAACCCATGACTCGTCCCAGTGTCCTGTCCATCATAGCAAGCTGCTCCCGAAGGGCAGATAGGACACCGCATGAACTAGGAGGACAATGCTTTTTGAAGTGTATCAGTCAGTCACTGCCACAGTTTTGCTGAAGAATAAGCCACCCCAAAGCTCTTACAGCAAACATCAGTTCTCACTTCCATAGGTTTGTAGGTCACCCACGGTTTGGCTAATCTAGGCTTGGGTTACAGTATGATAGGCAGACCAGCTGTGGATGGCCACCAAGATTCCTGCTCCCTGGTACCCATGTTCTTGAGTGTGGGAGGGGTCTGGGAATATGGTGGGATGGTCACTACCTCCACATGGTTACACTATCTAGCAAAGGTCGGAATACAGTCACTCTTGTGACTACATTACATGACACAAGGCTCTAGCACAGCAGACGGAGTGAGGTTCTCCTGAAGCCTTTAAAAAGTAAGCTTCTGGGGAGCCTGGGTGGCTCAGTCGGTTGGGCGGCCGACTTTGGCTCAGGGCATGATCTCACGGTTCATGGGTTCGAGCCCCGCATCGGACTCTGTGCTGACAGCTCAGAGCCTGGAGCCTGCTTCAGATTCTGTGTCTCCCTCTGTCTCTGCCCCTCCCTTACTCATGCTCTGTTTCTCTCTGTCTCAATAATAAATAAAAACATAAAAAAAATTTTTTTTAAAGTAAGCCGCTATGTCATGAGAAGGCCATTGCTAGATTAAGGCATGCTCTAGGAGCTGAGAGTAATCCGTGTAACAGCCAGCAAAAAAGTGGAGACTTCAGTCCTACCCAAGGAACTGAATTCTACCAACACTCTAAATGGGTTTGGAAATGGATTCTTCCACACTTGAGCCTTCTGATGATATCACAGCCCTTGCTGACACCTTGATCTCAGGCTGGTGAAGTCCTGAGCAGAAGACTCAGTTATGCTGTGCCCGGACTCTTGACCTGCAGAAACTGATATAATACAGGGAGGGGGTTGTGTTAAGCCACCAAGTTTGTGGTAAATGGTTATGCAGCAATAGAAAACTAATACAGATGGGCAGAAAGACTTCAGTCTCTAGGCCTGATGATATCTATTCTGGGAGGGGGGGGGCATGAAGAAGGCAGCTATTGGGCCGAGTACAGATCACCAGAGTTCAAAGGGTATTGTGAGGGTCCCATTCCAAGCCCCATTTCAAGTTTCTGTCAGATCCACTAACATCCCAGTGGCCAAGGCAAGTCTCATGGTCAAGCCCAAGATCAAGGTATGAGGAAGTCCATTCCACCCACCTTGAAGCATGGAAAGAGTTTGGATGTCTATTACAGGGGAGTTTAAGAATTAAGACACAGTACTCGGGAAATCCAGCAAAAAAAAAAAAAAATCACTCTGTCTGGTTCTACCTCCTCCGTGTCCATCGGTACACAGCTGACCAATAAGGAGTGACCTCCATGGTGTATTTGAAGCCCATGAAACCCCCTTCCTCAGTCCTGTCAAACTGATCCATAGAGAGCAGTCTTCCAAGAGAGGAGAGTGGGAACCAGGAGAAGTCAGGGTGAGGAGCAGATACCAGTATGAGGTTTGTGGGTTATCAGGAGGAGATTTCAGTAAAATCCACATGAACAGGACCATTCCCAGACAGATGGGCTTAGATAAGCATTGCAGTATGGGTAGCTGGATTCCTTGATTCTTCGAGCTGGGTCACATGCACCTGCCCTACAGAACTCCCTCTTCTTGTGAAGCTAGCCATTAAGGCCAGCCCTTTAGCTGCCATGTCATATAGATGGACATGTCCTTTGTGTCAGGTATTTTATATATATGACTTGCCTATGGTTTTAAGAGAGCATAATGAAGGAACACCCTTGGGGCGCCTGGGTGGCTCAGTCAGTTGAGCATCCGACTTCGGCTCAGGTCATGATCTCACGGTTCATGGGTTCGAGCCCCGCGTCGGGCTCTGTGCTGACCACTAGCTCAGAGCCTGGAGCCTGCTTCGGATTCTGTGTCTCCCTCTCTCTCTGTCCCTCCCCTGTTTATGCTCTGCCTCTCAAAAAAATAAATAAATGTTAAAAAAGATTTGGAGTCAAACAGTCTATGTTCCAATCCTAACACCACTACTAGCTAACCTTGGGTAAGTAGTCTCTGAGGACTGTTTTCTCATCATCTATAAAACTGGCATAATGATGGTACCAATCTCCAAGGCAGTTGTGAAGAGTACATGAGATCACATAATAAAGAAACCAATGTCACTTTCTTTAGCCCTGTGTTTCACAAACTTATGTGACCATTGGGTTTTTTTTAAGCATGGTAATTTGGGGGAGTAGGGGCTATTTAATTTTTTTTAAGTTTGTGTATTTATTTTGAGAGATATAGAGGGAGATGCAGAGAGAGGGGGAGAGAGAGAATCCCAAGCAGGCTCCATGCTATCAGCACAGAGCACTATGCAGGGCTCAATCCCATGAACCATGAGATCATGACCTGAGCCTAAATCAAGAGTTGGACACTTAACCGACATAGCCATCCAGGTGCCCCAGATCTTTTATTGTAAGAATGCTTATTAACATTATAGAGAGATTCCTGGAATTTCCTAACAGCCAATGGAAAATAAGAAAACCAATGAGTTACACAAGTACTTATGTCAATGAGAAGATAAGAAACTTGCCAAAGGATGGTTCTCCCTGGTATCTTCCTGAATAGGACCATATGATGTAATATATACAAACTCAAGAATAAACTCCTGAAATATATAAAGATGTGCTGCAAGGGATAGTTTCTGATAAAGTTCTTCAATACAGGTTGTTAGTAATTCAGTAAGTAACCCTGGTGGGAGGTGGGGAGACATAAGAACAGGATATGATCTAGACATTGGGTTCCCTGATGACTTCACTTGATCCAAGGATCATTTTGGAATATCTAAAGAGGGAGGGTAAGCCCATCAAAAAAAAAAAATCACACTTCACATGACTTTTTTTCCCCTGGAACTTTTGATCAATCTTAAATGGAAAAGAGATGGACAAAAAGCATCCTGGAGAATTTTTAGAGCATAATTATATAGATGTTGAAACATGTTTCTTATAGATGGCGTTGTAAGAGACTGACAATCTCTGCCCTTAAGATCTATGTTTAGACCTTTTACATTTAATGTAATGATTGATGTAATTGGATTTAGGTCTACTGCCTTATTATTTCTTTGTAATCTCCTTTTTAAGTTTCTCTTTTCTTTCTTCTTGTCTTCTTTTGGATTGTCTTACTCTATTTCATTTTAGTTTATCTGTTGGCTTTTTGGCATATATTTTTATATTACATTTTTGTGATTGGTCTGGAGATTATTATACACCTACCATTCTACTTAAGTTAATATTTTACATTTTCAACTAAAATACAGAAGCCTTAAATCCCTTGTTATTATAGCTGACATATGAATTCATGTACATACATTGAACATTCCCAAATAATATTATACCTTTTCCTTTGAACAATCATATATTTTAAAAAAAACTTAAGGGGAGAAAAATAGTCTATTATATTTTCCCAGATATCCCCCACTTCTGTTGCCTTTTCTCTATTCCAGAATTTCCAAATTTCCCTCTGGTATCCGTTCCTCTCAGCCAGAACTTTCTTTACCCTTTCTTTTAGAAATGTCTGCTGGTTAAGGATTCTCTTAGCTTTCCCTCATCCAAGAGTATATATATATATATATATATATATATATATATATATATTTCATCTTCACTTCCAAAGGATTTTTTTTGCTAGGTATGGAATTCTGGGTCTATGGTTTATTTTCTCCCACAAAAGATGTCCCAGTGTCTTCTGGCCTCAATGGTTGCTGATGAAACATCCAGTTACTTGAACTGTTGCTCCCTTTGGTGTAAATGTAGTTTTTATCTGACTGCTTTAAAGCCTTTTCTTTATCTTTTATTTGCAAAAGTTTGATTAGATTATGTTTAGGCCTAGTTTTCTTTGAGCTTATCCTCTTTGGGATTCACTGACCTCTTGAATCGTACATTTACGTTTTTTCAGTTACGTTTGGGAAATCTTCAGCCATCATTTTTTATTTAATATTTTTCCTGTATCTATCTTTACTCCCCTTATTTAGGGATTTCAATGATAGAAATATTAGATCTTTTATTATTGTCCCACAGTCTCTGAAGTTCTGTTCATTTTTTTCAATCTTTTTTTCTCTGTTTTTCAAATTAAATCATTTCTATTGCTCTGTTCTCAAATTCAGTGACTATTTTCTCTGTTATCCCCATCTTGCTAATAAATACACTCAGTGATTTTTATAATTTTTCTGATATTGTATGTTTCACTTGTTTATTAGTTCTTTGTTGTAGTTTCTCTTTCACTGTTGTGAATTTCTATAATTCCATTTATTTCAAGAATGCTCAACCTACCTCACGGGGTGTAGTTCTAAAAGCTACACTCTCCAATATTGGGGTCATTTCGAGGTTAGCACCTATTGATTGGTCTTTCTCTTGAGAATCAGTTGAGTTTGCTGGTTCTTGATACATCACGTAATGCTGGGCTTTTAAAACATTATGTTGTGAGACCCTGGATCTTGTTAAAACCTTTTGGAGAATGGGGGTTTTGTTTGTTTTGCTGTTGTTTTAATTTAGCAGACAATCAACCCATTTGAGTTCAGACCTCAAGATCTGTCTTGCCTTCGGGAATAAGAGTTTTGACTTCAGCCCAGTTTTCAAAGCCTTTGCTGTGCTGTTTGGGTGTGTCACACTCTCTGCCCCTCAAGGATTGGACTGCAACTTGGGTGGTGGTTTAGAGCATCTTCCCGCCTTCAAAGCCATTGCTATGTCTTGTTCTGTGTTTTGGTGTGTGTTCCGTGCCCTCACAGGCTGAAGATGAGACAAGTGCTTGTGTCCATTCTTACAAAGAATTAGGGATTCCTCTTCCCCATCTCTTTCCTCTTGCGGATTTTCCCTGTAGCCCCTGGCTCCCAGGGGCTCTGTTTCTGGTCCTTCTGGACAGAAAGACAAGGTTCTATTAGTGTTTAGCTTCCCACACTGTCACAGCTGCATGTGACTGGACCCGCCTTTGGGGAGAAGACATAGGAAATAACTATTGTTTGAAAAAAACTCTGGGACTTTTTCCCTACTCTTCACAGCATGGGGCCCCTTGCCTGGCTCTTCTGTCCAGATGGACAGGTTTTCGCTCTGGCTCTTAGATGCCCAGTTGTCACCAGGGTCATCACCTCAGTGCACCTCCCCCATAGGGGTTGGTCTCGGGGCAGGGCTGAGGTTAAAAAAGCGATTTTTAAAATCCCAGAGATTTCCCACACTCTCTGGCTCACAGGAACTTTTTCTCCTGAACCTGTGGCCAGAAAGACAAGGTTCTGGATCTGTCCCTCCTGCAGGTAAATGGGCTCCATATGACCACCGGCCCTTGGTGTTCTCCATAAACCCTCTGGCTACTGGCCCCAAGCTTCTGGGACTTCTGGGGCCCTGGTTCTGCAGGTGGTCTTAATGCTTAGAGGTGTCTAACATCACCCAAAGAAAACGCTAAGAACAGTTTTCTATTGATGATACATTATACTTGTGCTAGATAGCGCACTAAGCACTCTGCATATTCACTCTCTCTCCAATCTCAAGTCAGCCCGTTTTACGAGGAGGAGTCGCTGTTGAGATCCTTCTCTGGATCTCCTGCTGGGGGAGGGGGAGATCAGCATCCGGCCCAGGCCCAAACGACCTCAGAGCCTGGGGTCTTACCTTACCTGCTGGGCTTCCTGCCTCAAACCCATGGGCTCCAGATAAAGGAGTGAGCTCACTGGCAAGGGGTGGATCCCAGCTATTTAAAACTTGAAAAATAAAAAAAGAAGACTATGGTTTCCTCTGTAAGTAAGAGGTCTAGGATCCAGGAGGGAATTAGGAGCTGAACCTGGGAGCAGCTGAAAAACATTATATGATTGCAGCACCAGGCTGAATGGAGTAAGACGTGTGTGACTCGCCTGTTTGAACAGTTTTATTTTTTTTTTAATTTGAAAAACATATTTTATTTATTTTTGAGAGAGAGAGAGCGCATGAGCAGGGAGGGGCAGAGAGAGAGGAGACACAGTATCTGAAGCAGGTTCCAGGCTCCGAGCTGTCAGCGCAGAGCCTGATGTGGGGCTCGAGCTCATGAACCGTGAGATCATGACCTGAGCTGAAGTTGGACACCCAACCGACCGAGCCACCCAGGTGCCCCTGTTTGAAGTTTTAAAACAGTTCATCTCAAAGAAACGTTCTCCTGAGAGGCCAGTCAATGCCAGGTCCTGTTCAAGGTGTTTTAGAAAGAGCTGAGTTGGGGAGGGTCACGTGGATGATGCTGTCAGTGGCACGTGAGCAGGCTCTGACAGAGAGAAGCTTGCACGAGGAGCGTCCACCCCGGTGGCTCCCATCCACGGGGGCAGTCTGGGGCCACTTAAAGGGCCAGTGCCAGATCCCACCCCAGCCAACTGAACCAGCATCATGGCGCAGGGGGTGTGGGTAATTTTTCAAGGATCCCAAGTGATTCTAAGCTGCAGTCAGGACTGGGACTCCTTGGCTATCGGGAAGGAGGCATCAAGATCTACCGAACCATCTGGGCTCATGGGCTACTGAAGGCAGAGGGGAGGCACGAGGCACAAGAAACAAAAGGAAGTCCATCAAAATCAATGCTAGCTGGTGCACTGGCTCGAAGTGAAGGCCAGAAAAGGGGGCAGGACAAGGCGAAGACCTCCCCAAAGAGACAAAACAAGGGGGTGCCAGTTCTGGGAGTAGGTTTATGATCATGGCGCCCCCCCCCCCGCAGCTCTGTAACCTATAATACCATGCAATTGTCATAGTCTTGTTTTGCGTATCATTTTCTTCATCCGTTAGCTTCCTCCATGGTGAATGCACATCCTCAGATTCCTGAAAAATACCTTAGTGTGTGTGATGAATTTACATAAAACTCTTGGTGCTGTAGATTTCCTTCTGTTTCTTCCCATGTGCAGGTGACATTGAACTTCCTTCATGTGACTGTATTTGAGCATCACCTCTGGGTGCTATGTACCATTCCATCAGATTTCGCTGCTCTCTCTGCTCCCATAAAGGGCGGGACATCTCTGTGCCACCCACTTACTGGTTGGCCTAGACACCTGGGGGCGGGCTGGTGAGGGCATCAAGCCCTGCTGGACAGCACCGTGCTCCCGAGGGGTGACCTCCATCACCACTTTCCTCATCTGTGACTGTGTCCCCAGAAGACAGAGTGGCCCGTGAATCACATCTCCGGGGTACCCAGGTCCATTCGCCCGGGGCCGTGTTCGGGTACACTCCTTTCACGGGAGAAGAAGGCAAAGGCAGTGTGAAGTGAGGGGGACGGTCCCCACGACCACCCTCACTTCTGACACTCATTTCTTTCAGAGTTTGGGGGTTCCCAAAACCACCCTCAGCTTTGGTACTTGGTTAGAAGGACTCCCAGAGCTCACTGAGGGCTGTCACGCCCAGGGTAGTGGTTCAGGACAGCACGAGGACGCAGAGAGAAATCAGCCCCCGGGGAAGAGATGGCAGGATCCTGGGGGGCTCCAGACACAGAGCTCCTGGCCCTGCGGAGTCGAAGGCAACGAGGTGTGACAACGCACACCGAATATCACTGGCCAGAAAAGCTCATCTGAACCCTGGTGTGCACAGATTTTATTGGGGAGACATGTCCGGTTGTCCGCGTGGCCCACCTATTAAGTCTCTATGCCCCCTGGAGCCCACCTCTTTAAAGGCCCGGTTCCGTTAGTCAGGTGAGGCTTGGCTCTGCTGCAGAGACAGATAAACCCCGAATCTCGGTGGGCTGACACAGTAAAGGTTTGGTTTCTCCTTTGTGCCCCTATACAGTTTGGAATGCATGGCTGGGGAAGAGGGGTGGCCGGGACACACTGGCTCTTAGCTGCCTGGGCTCAGAAGTTACACTGTCATTTTGGAGGCATCTGGGTGACTCTGTCGTTTAAGCATCTGACTCTTGATTTTGGCTCAGGTATTAACCTTGCATTTCATGAGATCAAGCCCCACATCAGACTCTGCACTGACAGCACAGAGCCTGCTTGGGATTCTCTGTCTCCCTCTCTCTCTGCCCCTTCCATGCTTGCATGTTCTCTCTCTCTCTCTCTCTCTCTCTCTCTCTCAAAAATAAATAAGTAAACTTTTTAAACATAAATAAACATTTTTTTACATAAAAAAATAGGAGCGCCTGAGTGGCTCAGTTGGTTAAGCGTCCGACTCTTGATTTCGGCTTCGGTCATGATCTCACAGTTCGTGGGTTCAAGCCCCGCATCGACTGCACACTGACAGCAAAAACCTGCTCTGGATTCTCTCGTCCCTCTCTCTGCCTCTCCCCACATCTCTCAAAATAAAGAAATAAACACTAAAAAAAAAAAGAAGTTACACCGTCATTTTCTCACATGGAGTTGGCCACAGGGCTCCAACTTATTAGTGCAAGGCCGTCTGGGAAACATAAGGCAGTTCATGGAATACTTGCTGGGTGGAGGCCTGTTTACCAGCAGCACCGCGAACATGGGTAGCCCCCAGGGGAAGCAGACGGGCACCGAGGGGAGCAGCTCACATGGTGTGCCCGTCTGTGCCCCAGCCCCAGCCAGAATTCATGGAGGAATTGCAGCGCTCCCCGCCAACTCCGGAGTGTCTGGGGACATGGGGATAATCCAGGTGGCCCAGAGAGCTGTCAAGGGAAAGAGGCCAGGCCCCAGGGGGGACAGAGGAAGTAAGGGCAGAAGCCAGGGTGGGTGTGAAGGTGGCACCTCGGCCACCAGGAATTCCAGATGAGGCCTCCTCGCACTGGGACCAAAGAGGACTGACTTGCGTGGAGTCAGCGTTCTTCAAGGCGAGTAGGAGATTTGTCTTCACCTTGCGCTGTGGGTAACTCTGGGGGTACAGTCCTTCCAGGGCCATCACAGAGCTGAGGGCTAAGGACACCACTAGGATGAGCTCTGTGATGGGACTGCCTCTCCCCGTCCCCTTGGAGACAGCCCAGGGAGCCCTGCTATTGACCAGGTCCCTGCTCTGTGCAGAAGCTGACAGGCATGCTCTGTGTTACCTCGTTTACTTTTTTATATGTTTACTTATTTATTTTGAGAGAGAGGGAGAGAGAGCTGGGAGGGGCAGAGAGAAAGAGGGAGAGAGAGAATCCCAAGCAGGCTCCATGCTGTCAGCACAGAACCCAAATCGGGGCTCAATCCCACGAACCGTGAGATCATGACCTGAACCGAAATCAAGAGTCAGACGCTTAGCTGACTGAGTCGCCCAGGCGCCCTTGTGTACCTCGTTTAAAATCCTCACCACGCCCCAAATTATTGTCCCCTCACTTCACAGGTGAGGGGCACATGGTCTAGAGAGGCAAAAAGAATGACCCAAGATTATCCCGTAGGCAGTGAAACTGGGATTTGACCCCAAAGAAGGAATCAGTGTCCACACTGCAGAGGCATTAATATGATGGGAAATCCCATGACAGTAGGTCACAGGACGCAGCCATCCCCGCCCGTGGGAATCATCAGCTCCCCACCCAGCTCACCTCATCTGTGCCTTCGGCCACCTCCCCGCGCAGCCTGGGCTACGTAGGAGCAAATTCCAGGTCCACGTCCTTTCGTCCTTAGCAATTTCAGCACGTGTCTCTCTAAAAGATAAGGAAGAGCCCACATTCTTTTTTTTCCCTTCAACTTAATTAATTAATTTATTTATTTTCATTTCCATCCAAGTTAGTTAGCATCTAGTGCAACAGTGATTTCAGGAGTAGAGTCCTTAATGCCCCTCACCCATTTAGCCCATCCCCCCTCCCACAGCCCCTCCAGTAACCAGCCCTCTGTTTGTTCTCCGTATTTAAGAGTCTCTTATGTTTTGTTCCCCTCGCTGTTTGTATATTATGTTTGCTTCCCTTCGCTCATGTTCATCTGTTCTGTGTCTTAAAGTCCCCATATGAGTGAAGTCATATGATATTTGTCTTTCTTTAATTAACTAATTCTGCTTAGCATAATACCCTCTGGTTCCATCCACGTAGCTGTAAATGGCAGGATTTCATTCTTTTTGATGGCTGAGTAATACTCCATTGTGTATATATAAACCACATCTTCTTCATCCATTCATCCGTCGATGGACATTTGGGAAGAGCCCACATTCTTCACCACAGGACCTGGTGTGGAGTAGATGTCAATAAATATGTTGACAGGCGCCTGGCTGGCTCAGTCCATGGAGCGTCCAACTCTTGATTTCAGCTCAGGTCATGATCTCATGGTTCGTGGGCTCAAACCCTGCACTGGGCTCCACACTGACAACCCAGAGCCTGCTTGGGATTCTCTCTCTCCCTCTCTCTCTCTCTCTCTCTCTCTCTTCCCCTCCCCCCCATGCTTGCGTGCACACTCTCTCTCAAAATAAATAAGTAAACTTTTTATAAAAAGGGGAAAAATAAATATCTGTTGAATAGGTGAACGATCTCCAAGCGCCCGTCAGGCTGGAAACATATTTAGGAATCTGAAAGGCAGCCAGGAGTGGTGGCAAGACAATGGGCTTTACCACAAGGTTGAGGGGGCCAAGCTCTGACTCTGCCAAATGCCACGGCTGTGGGGCGCTAGGTGAGCTCACGGGAGCCCAGCGACTCGCGGTTTTTCTCCTCTGGAATTTGAGCAACATAAACGCTGGGACTCGCAAAGGTGTCCGGATTGAGCGAGAACGTGGATGCGGGCACACGTCGTCTGCGGACCAGAGCTCGGTCAGTGACTCAGCCAGGGTCCCCGTGTCTCTTCATCTGTAAAATGGGATAACAATAGTATTTACCCTCGAGGGCTGCTGCGGGGAGTAAGTGAGTTCATCCACGTTGGATGTTTGACGCCTGGCACTTAGCAGGGGCTCCACAGGAGTCACTAACCATTAGAGGCCTGCAGCGTGGCACAGTATCATCGGGGCTCACTATCCTGTGAGCCGGCAGAGAGAGGGGCCTGGCCACGTCTAAGATTAGAGTGGTACTTCTCCGCTAGGGGCACTTGGTGCCCCAGGAAGGCTGGCAGTCTTTGTAAAATACACACAGGGAGGAAGTAGAGCCGGTGGCTAAGAACCTGGGCGTCTTAGTCGGCTTGGGCTCCTTAACAAATTACCTTACGCCATAAATGATTCTGTCTCCCAGTCCTGGAGGCTGGAAGGCCGGGGAGCCAGCACACTGGGGTTCTGGCGCAAACACGCGGGCCTGGCTCGCAGGTGATGGCTATTTCCTGCTCTGTGCTCACGTGGCCTGGAGCGTGCATGTGGGGAGAGCGAGAGGGCCCCCGTGGCTTTCTACCTCTTATAAAGGGCACTGATCCCATCGTGAGGGACCCACCCTTACAGCCTCCTCTAACCCCAGTTACCTCCCAAAGGCTGCATCCCCAAATACCATCACAGTGGGGTTAGGACTTCAACATAAGAACGGGGGGGGGGGGTGGCGCGGGACACAAACGTTCAGTCTGTAACACCAAGCATTGGCCTCCGACTCAACCGGTACTTTTTCTCCAGTGTGGCCTTGGGCAAGTTGTCCCCGATTCCTGGGGAAGGTAAGTCCTTAAATAACAATCGCACGGCTCTCTGTAGTTTCCGAGGCGTTTTGACACACAGCATCTCTGAACGCCCCCCCATAACCCCATGAGGGAGAGGACAGCTGTTTTCTGATTGGGGACACGAGGCTCCTAGAGGAAGTCACTCACCAAAGGACACCTGGCTCATGTTTAAGTGCAGATTTTCTTTCTCCTCTGCCCTAGGGAGCCTGGAATGGAGAGACCACAATGGAGCCTCCTTCAAGACAGTGCCTAGAACATAGGAGATGCTTGGAAATTGTCGGATGGATAGACAGATGGATGGATGGATGGATGGATGGACAGACAGACAGACTAAAAAGATGGGTAGTCAGTGCTCCTGAGCAGGGCCCTGCAGGAACTATGGAATCCACTGCAGTGAAAGGAGAGGAAGAAACCAGTCATCCAGGCAGCTGCCATAAGCCAAGAACATGCTAGCCCTTTTACACACGGCCTGGGCCCCTTGCAGCTGGCCCTTTTGCTGGAAGGGACCCATTTTACAGGTGAGAAACTAAGCCCCGGAGTAGGTGATGGATAGAGTATCTAACTCTTGGTCAGGAATCCCTTCTGAAATCCCACGTTTTAAAAAAAGTCATAGAATTTTCAAGAAAACTCTGGATGAAATTCCTCTGTGAGAGCAAGGTCCCCATTTCTAGCTTCTGCCCCAAAGAGAAACCAGGTGTAAGCTGGCAGACGGTACCTTTCGCCGCAGAAATCCTGCTTCGATGCTTTTCTTCCGGACACTCAAACTTCCTTGTCCCCCAGCCTGCAGTGGCTACTAATGAGGACGGATGTCTAGGACATGCCAGGCACTGGGCTAAGCGCTTATGTTATTTCGAGAACGGGCAAACCTCGTCTATAAAGACGTACTTTTTGCTTTGTGGGCCATATGGTCTCCGTCACAACCACTCAGCTCTGGTGTGGTGTGAGAGCTGCCATGTGTGAACACATGAGCGTGTCTGGGTTCCAGTAAAACTTTATTTATAAACACTGAAATTTGAATTTCATGTAATTTCAGGGACACTTGGCTGGCCCAGTTGGAAGAGGCTGCGACTCTTAATCTCAGGGTCGTGAGTTCAAGCCCCACGTTGGGCGTAGAGACAAATGAATTTCATATAATTTCATATAATTTCCTTTTTTTTTTTTAAACGTGTATTCATTTTTGAGAGACAGAGAGAGACAGAGCATGAGCGGGGGAGGAGCAGAGAGTGAGGGAGACCCAGAACCGAAGCAGGCTCCAGGCTCTGAGCTGTCAGCACAGAGTCCGACGCAGGGCTCGAACCCACGAACCGTGAGATCATGACCTGAGCCGAAGTCGGACACTTAACTGACTGAGCCACCAGGCGCCCCTCATATAATTTCTTTTGATTTATATTTCAACCACTAAAAGCTGTAAGAGCCACTCTCAGCTGGCAGACTGTTTCGACAGTGGCAGGCGGATTTGGCCCTCCGGCCGTGGCTTGCTGACAACAACCAGAAGTAGATTTTTGTCATCACCCCATTGTAAAGATGAAGAAATTAAGTCCCAGAGCAGTTTAGGGGTCTGTGTAAAGTCCCACAGCTAGGCAGGGGCAGAACCAGGGTTCAGAGTCGGGCAATCAGGCCCAGAGTGGGGATGGACGCGGCAAAGCTGCCCAGGGAAGGGCCCACAGCAAGGGGGAGGGAGACACAGCCCTGCCCGGACCCCGGACTCAGTCCAGGGCTTCCTCTTCCACACTGTACGGCTTCCTCATTTATTCCAACTAATTATCATCTGTTAAGTAGATCTGGAAATGGTGACATGAGAGTCAGAGGCGGGGGGCGGAAGGGGGACGAGGAAGCGGGAGTAAGAGGGGCCACCACATCCACACGCAGCCACACGCGTCCACACGCACGCACACACAACGGCTTCCATTTCCTGAGATGTCCACCTGCTTTTATGAATATAAGTGGATTTGTAACAAGCATTGCAGCTGCATATAAGGCATTCAGACATGGAGACAATTTTACTAGATAATAGACTATCATGCAGGATACAATTTAAATTAAAAAATGCAATTTTCACCTTGAAATGAACAAATGATTACAATTTCTATACAAATTAAGGCATTCAGCCTCTCTTTCAGTAGTGGCACCAGCCCATGAAATATGACATAATTACCATGAAATACATTTTCAAATATTTTGATTTTTGTCCGCCGCTTTTTAAAAAACATAGGCCGCCTTCTAGGTCTCCGAGTGTGTGCTGGCATTTCCCACCTTCTGGGAAAAACACATTAAAAAGAAAAGCCAAAGTCTCCGAAGATGAGGTTGGCCCCCCTCCCTGCCCTCCCCTCCCATCTCCTCACCCCTAGGAGCTCCCTGCCCTCCCCCTCCCCCTCCCTTGGCTCAGAGATAAAATTGAAAAAAGGCAGACGGAGGAGAGGGACGCAGGCGACCGGCTCCAAAGCCTGAGATTTATCTAAATTGCTACGCTTATCTGAAGAATCGCATCTGTTGGTTATCTCAACGGCAGCCACTCCAACCCTCCACCCCTCTCTTCTCTAGAAATCGCCTCCCCAGCCCCCAGCTCTCCCCCCTACCAACACGCTCCCCCCACCTCCACTCTTATTTTTTAATTATTTTTCCATTCTGTTGTCTCTTTATGGCTGGAGATGGAAGGATGAGCAGATGCTGCCTGGGGCTCACTCCAGCCCCCTGGGCTAGATAAGGAACTTTGGGGTTCAGCCGGAGTGGACACGGGAGGAGGCCAGGGGGTCTCAGCTCCCGGGGCAGGGGGTCTCTGTCCACTGGCCAAGCCGGGTGACTTTGATGAAGGTCCTTCCCAGACTAATCGGCCTCTTCCCTGTGTCCATAAGCTGCCATCATGAATGACCCATCCCTTTGGTCCGAGCTTTGGGTGGACCTCTTGCGCCATTGTATCTGCATCCAGGTTACCTAAAAGCAGCCTGTGACCTCCCTCTTGGTTCTTGGTCTTGATCCTGAGACTCCCGCCATGACCCATGGCCTCCTGGGCGGGTTTCACGTCTCCCAGCCCCTACCCCACCCCAGCCCCAACTGCCGCCCTTGGGACTTGGTTCCGCTCTACTGTGAGGTCCCACTTCTCTGTCTCAGGCCAGCTCTGTGGGGCCTAACCCTCCTCCAGGGTCACGCCGGCTTTCCCTCAGCCCAGCCTGGGTGAGCTGAGAGTCAGGCCCCTCTTCGGTCAGCAGGATTGCCCTCCCAACTCTCTCTTTGGGATGTAAACGGAGCCTAAGGAGAAAATCTATGATAAGAAGCAGAGTGTAGAGCCCCTCGCTTTATTCTTTGCATGTTTACTTTTGTTTCGGAGCATTTCCACCTGCTTTGTTTGACTCAGTCCCATCTCGCAGCGCTGCCTTGTGTGGAGGACCTCCCTCACCAGGGAGGAACTCAACGTCCTACAGGGGAAGTGACCAGATAAGCCAGACCAACGCAGGACATTACCGTAGCAACTCCAGACCCAGTGGAAGGTGCTTCATGGGACTCTGTGAACTTGGACCACATCCTATCCTATGCGCCACCCTCCCACCCCTTTCCTGACCCCGGGGCCAGACGAAGACGGGGTCTTTCTCCAGCTAAGAAAGCAAAACGGGATGCATTGGTGGAAAGAGAATGGGTTTTAAGGTCAAGCATTTGGCCTTGCAGAATCTCGTCTCCACCCCTTTTTTGCTCTCTGACCTTGGCCACTTTGATTGGACTCTGCCTCCATTTTCTCATCTGTAAGATGGAGGTAATGATGCTTCTGCATGGAGGCTGTGAGAATGAACTTTGAGAGCACACGGCAGGCCTTCAGCAGCTGTGAACTTCCCCCTCTCCGGCTGTGTCTCCAACTTGCTAAGGAATTTTGAGATATTAAAAAAAAAAATCTTTCTAGTTCATGGAGAAAACCCAAGCTCTAAAATGTCTATCACTTAGAAAATTGTTGGGGGGCGCCTGGGTGGCTCAGTCAGTTAAGTGTCTGACTCTTGATTTTGGCTCAGGTCACGATCTCGAAGTTTGTGAGTTTGAGCCCCACATCGGGCTCTGCGCTGACAGCGTGGAGCCTGTTTGGGATTCTTTTCTCTCTTTCTGCCTCTCTCAAAAATAAATGAATAAACATTTTAAAAAACGGGGGAAAAGAAAATTGTTGGTACTTGGAGGTGAGTCAAGTTTCTGTGCCTGGCATAGACCCCAGGGTATCGAAAGATTCGTGTGTGAGTCTCCAGGGAGAGAGTGGAACAGAAGCAGGAAGGGGAGTTATTGTTACAGAGTACTCTTGTGAACATAATGTTTATTAAGCACCTACTTTGTTACAGGCATCATGCTAAGGGTCTTTAGCTCATTTAATCTCCACAACAATATTATGAGGTTACTATTAACCCCACTTAACAAATGGAAAACCTGAGTCACAGAGACGTTATGCCATTTGCCCAAAATCACACAGCTAGGAGGGAGCACAGCTGGGATTTGAATCCAAGCTTCTTGGCTCTGAAAAACTGCATTACTTAGGTGCCCAAGGCAGACCAGATGACCACCTTTTCCCAAGTATTTTTTTTCTTTTTTCTTTTTTAATGTTTATTTATATTTGAGAGAGAGTGAGCAGGGGAATACAGAGAAGGAAGAGGGACAGAGGATCCAAAGTGGGCTCCATTCGATGACAACAGGGAGCCTGATTCGGAGCCCAGACTCAGGAACCGCGAGATCATGACTTGAGCTGAAGTCAGAGGCTCAACCGCCTGAGCCACCCGGGTGCCCCCAACTATTTATTTTCTCAGTGGAAAGACAGAAATAAGATAAGACCTTGGAACCAAAAGCGTGTCAATAGCTAATGGGTTGAGTATGATGTGTACACAATTAGCTCTACTCCAAAACAGAATTCACTGATGAATTCTAGTGGGAGAAGGGAGAGGGGAAGGCATAGTCGGGAGGTCCGACCCCACTCGTGCTTCCGCAAAGCCCCCCACGTGGCTCGGGTGGATCGTCTGCTGTCCCTGAGTGTTCGCATTTTCACCTGTAGAATGAAGGGACTGATCTGAAATCAGAGCTCTGCACATGTTTCCACGAGCCTCCCAAGGAAGGAGAAAGGGGCCTGTGAGAGCCGATGCCCGGTGGGGGGGGGGGCCTGGGGCGGGCGAACGAGCCCAAACAGCCCACCCCAAACCAACATTCATTAAACGGTCAAACGTTTTTCATCTTATCTTCCAAATGCGTTCTAAATTTGCATTCAGTCCCCAAGTGCATGGTATACCAGGAAAACTATAATTACATAATGTATATATATAAATAGATATAATGATATATACTTATTTATACATCTATAATATATTTATAGATTTATAATTATAAAACACGTAATATAAAATTGGTGCCAGCTCGGTTCTGAATCCTCCCTCTTACGGTTCAATCGAAAACGACCACCACCAACCACCAGGAATGTTCTAGCACATTTTCATTCCTGTGGCTTTGAGCGCCTGCAGATTCAGCACGAGACCACATCCTCTTTAACTGCCCTCCCAAAGCCAAAGTTCTTCTAGCATCGCATTCTATCATTATAACAGCCACACGTTCTAACCTCGAATCATCTTAACATCCGAACGTGACACTGTCATCACCCTTGATTATGACATCGTTCTACCGCGTGGGCCCCGCCCCCGCTCCAACATTCAGTTGGTCTGGTCTCCAGCGAGGACCACGCATCTTCGGTTCACCTGTTCCCGGGGTCTGGCTCTGGGTCATGGGCGGGAAGGCGCTCAGACCCCGGTGACCTCCTCGCCCCTGGGAGTACAAATGGGCCCCAGGAAACTTCCCTCAGGCACTCAGATACGCCTGTCCCCTGCCTCCACAGCCGTGCCTTTGAACGCAACGAAGGCATTTGGTCATCCTGCTATTGGGGGCGAAATGATCCCCTGAGAAGTTGCATGAAGTCTTCTTACGTACTGTAATTATTACGGCAGCTAACGTTTGCTGAGTGCTTACGACGTAGTCTGCGTGTGTTATGTGTGGTTCAGTCTTCACACCCACCTTACAGGCTGCTCTTCTTGGTCCTAAACGACAGAAGAGAAAACAGAGGCTCAGGGAGGTTCACCGACAGGCCCAAGTCCCACTGCTAATGACCGAGAGAGGCAGGGCTCAGCTGTCTGGCCCCAGCTCTGTTGAACCAGTGAGTGTGGATGGAACCATAGAGAGTGAAGAATTGAAGCCAGAGCCCAACACCTGCATTAATTAAATGCTTATCGTAAATGAACGAGCGGCCGAATCGTCTACTTAGAACGTCCCAGTCTTTGGAGACCCATCAGCCAACATTCAGATGAGTGGAGGGTGAGCCCTATGTTGAAAGATCACCGATGCTCAGAGTGGCTAAGATAGTCTAAAAGATCACACGGCTACAAAGCGACGGGGACCGAGGGGTGGACAGGAACCGCTGGAGCGAGCACTGGGGCACGCGGCAGGGCCCTCCGGGCTCCACTGTGCTGCTTCAGCAGTGGCCGGCGCCCAGCCTCGAAGGCTCACCCTGGATGCCCTGGGAAGTCACTCGTTCCAGGTCCTGATGGCCTTGGGCAAAGGAACCTCAGAGACGCTTTGGGGGGTGAGGGGGAGTGTGAAATGTGTGGCAGAAGGCTGTTAGAAAGGTGAGATTTGCCAAGCCACATATTAAAACAAAGCTGAGTGGAGGTGATGGGGACCAGGGGGGCGGATAGAGATCCTTAAGCATCTTCAGAGTTGGCGGTCGAGGCTCTCCAGTCCGGGGAATCCAAGCCTCAGGGGAAAAGCCTCTGACGGGGGCAGAGCTCTCTCCCGAGGATGCCCAGAGAGTGAGATAAAGTGAGAACAAGCCAAAGTCCAACGCTAGAGGGATGGTTAAGGAAGATATGGTAACTCCGCTCAAAGAGCTGCTTTGCAGCTGTTTTAATGGACATTTACAACATCTTTAACTACCTAGGGAAAGGTTGATAATCCAGTGGTGATCCCAATGGCTTAGGACAGAAAACTGACTTTGTGATAGCACGTTAGCATTCCTAGAAGGTAGACTGGAGGGGGCAGAGAGAACGTTCAAGGGCCTGCCGTTGAGAATGGCACCGTCCGGACGCTCCTGTAACTCTCCAAATGGACACTCTATTACTCTGATACGTCGACATCCACAAAACAAACACAGGCAGCAGAGGCAGACATGGAAGAAGGGGGAGCAGGAAGACTAGACGGGAAACGGCCTGCTCTGGCCGTCACCTCTATTAATGACGTCTGTCCGAGGAAAGCAGAAATTGCCCCGGGCCAGAGAAAGGAAATGGAAGTAAGGAATTTAACAAAATCCCCAAAGCTTCAAGCCTGAGTGTGTCCAGTGACTGAGGACTAGTGAAACACTACAGGGGAACGGTCTCCCTGCGTGTGTCCCCACGGTGCACGGGGAGGGCTCACGGGCTCATTCGGCGACCCTCCCCGCTCCCCCACCCCCTCCCTGTGCAAACGTGCCAAGGCCACCATTTATGAGCCATCACTACTGCCTCTTCTAAGACAGAGGGTCCCGTGTCAACAGGACACGTAGCTTCATGGCCTCCAACAACCCTCACCCGGCGGAACCACAGGGTCTGGGCGATAATGCCTGTTCTTATCATTAATAACACTGGCCATGGCGGCCGCCATTTATCGAGCACCTTCTACGTGAGGGCTAAGACTCCAACATGCATCACGCTGTTTAATCCTGGCGACAGCACACGAGGCGGGGGCTGGGACTGTCCCCCTTCAGAGACGCGCACTCTGAGGTTCCTCTGGTTAAGAGGCTCACTCGGGGGCCAGTGCGGAACCGGGACGCAAGCCTGCGTTTCTCTGACCCCCACCGCCACCAAGCACAGCTCATTAGGCACTACACGTAAGAAAGCGCCGTCCTGTCTGCTGCTGGAAAGAAGTGTGTGGATTCTCTCTGGTCATCAAGCATGGAAAGATCTCCACGACATCCAGGTAGGTGACACAAACAATAATGATGTGCAGAACTCTGGGCCTGGGAGAGCCCCATTTGTGTATCAAAGAGGAAAACATACGTGTCGGGCGCTTGCCTTGTACAGGTGTGAAAAATCTCGGGAGCTAGAGAAGCTGGTTGCCCCGGTGACCTCTGGAGAGGGAAGCAGAGAGAGAGACCTCTGTCCTCTGAATTCTGAATCACAGGAATGATGCTATTCAATCAATACATAAAACGTTGCATCTTTTGAAATGTTAGGAAGACAAAGAACACATCGCTCTTGAAGCACCGCAAACAGGCGCCAGCTTTCCGCTCAGCGGCGCAAGCTCTGAACCGCCTCCCCTGAGTAGCTTTTGGGTTTCACAGCGTTTGACTTGCGTTTCTTCTCTGCCATTGCCCGAGGGGCTGTGTGCACCGTCAGACAATTCTCTTAAAAGAAGGGAGAGCCCCAGGGCTCCAAGGGCAGGGATGTATTTGCTGGTTAAGACGTAAGCTGGAGGGGCGCCTGGGTGGCTCAGTCAGTTGAGCGTCCGACTTCGGCTCAGGTCGTGATCTCACGGTTCGTGAGTTCGAGCCCCGCATCAGGCTCTGTGCTGAAAATTCAGAGCCTGGAGCCTGTTTTGGATTCTGGGTCTCCCTCTCTCTCTCTGCCCCTCCCCACTCACTCAAAAAATAAATAAACATCAAAAAGCGTTTTTAAAGATTTAAACTAGAGAAGCTAGAGAGAGAGAGAGAGAGAGAGAAGCTCAAGAACACTGGACCAAAAAAGAACACGAAAAAAGGCTGTTAAATAGGAGTTTATTCATTCAACAAATATTACATGAGCACTTACTGTGTCCCAGAGCTGTGTTGGGCACTGGCATGCAGCAGGGAACCACAGGGCCACAGTTCCTGACCTCAGGGTGCTCTCCCTCTGGGAAGGGGAGACAGACAGTAAGCAACTGAACAAAGAAAGACTGAAAATAATCATTGCAGTCTCGCTAAGCAGGAGCGAGGCTCTGCCCCGGGGGGATGGTGCCCCGGGGGGATTAGATGCCTCCACGGAGGCTGTATTGACACAGAAACCTGAATGATGTAGAGAACAGTCAGTGCAAAGGCCCTGCAGTGGAAAGGGCCTCGGCACGTCTTTGTGAGTCTGGAGCAGCGAGGAAAGGATCCCACATCAAACCTTTTACAGGAGGATGTGAACCATTTTATTTGTTTTAAACACACAGCCAACACTCCGATTCATTCTCTCTGTAAGAATTCAAACAAGGTGACAGAGCTGCCCTCGACTACCACTGAAATTAGTCTCCGAGCCCAAGACCACGCCTGCTAGCACTTTGCCATTTACGCTTCCAGACTCCTCTCCATGTGTCCAACATGTATTCAGAGATGCAGTTTACGGGAGGTGACTACTGGGGACCAAACTGTATCTATTTTTCATGCCATCCCCAAGCTTCGCTCACTGTATCTAGAAGATCCCTGTCAGCCCGTCACTTTTAATTCCTTTTTTCATGATCCACTCCTGTTTTCGACTCTGAACATTCATTAAGCCAGACCCAAGACACAGAGATAAGAGTCAGACCCTGCTTTCAGGGGGCTTTCAGCCTCGGAGAGGAGGCAGACATCCAACCAGGCATTTAAAGCACCCCGGGACTGAAGGCTTGGAGGCCGGATCAGAGTTTGTGTGTGTGTGTGTGTGTGGAGGAGGCGGGGAGGCAGCTAAGCCCCCAGGCTGTGCCCGGAGAAGGGGAGCAAGACTGAGGGGGAGGGTGGGCCAGCAGGTGTTTTCCAGGTGAAGAGGAAAAAGCACTGCAGTTAGAGGTCACAGCGTGTGCAAAGGGACGGAGGCAGGGGGGAATGGTAAGTTCAGGGCCTCCCGGTAGACCAGGCTGGCTGGTGTTCAGGGCGCCTGGAGGAAAGCAGGAGCCGGGAAGGCTGAAGGCGTGGCGGTCGGGGCCCAGAAAACCATGCTTTCTAACACGTGTATGGCACACGCTACGTCACAGGCGTTCTCAGCCTTACCCACGCCATCGTCTTTCATTCTTGCAACCATCCTAGAAATGGGTATTATTATCTCTGCTTTAAAGATGAGAAACAGGCACAGAGAGGTGAAGAAACGCACCTGAGGGCACGCAGCTAGGAAGTGGAAGACTCAGGATTCGAACCCAGGCTATCAGTGCTTTAAATCACTTCGTTTCGCCGGGTCACTAAGTAGAGGTGGCGCGCAGAGTGTCCTGTTGATGCTGCTGGGCGCTCCTCCACCAACAAAGGGGGTGGGCTGGCACCTGACCCATCACGGGTTCTGGGGTACACGTGGGCTGGTGATGCCCTAGGGGACGGCCAGCCATCACAGGTGTTTGGCAAAAAACTGCTGCTTCCAGACCAGGGAAGGGCTTAGCACCCCGGACACTGGGAATCGGGGGGAGCTCCCTGTGGCCCGTGGGGGAGGGGAAGGCACCCACTCCGGGCCCATCTCCGACGGCCTGGGCTGAAGAGGATGAGGAGCTGTGGTTCTCACGCGTGAGTTCCCAGCGAGCGCCTCCAGGAGGCCCGGCCACACAGGCCCTGGACTGCAGGGTTTCAGATCCAGCAGGTCCAGGACGGAGCAGGGTAATTTGCATTTCTAACAAGCTGCCGCCTGGGAACCGCTTTGAGATTCCCTGACGCGGTTAAGGGGGGAAAGCTGTAAAGACCTTGAAGTGTCAGCCCTTGGTAGCTACTCGTAGTCTATTTCCAGGGAAGAATTTAAGATGCAGAGAGGCCGAGTGACACACCAGAGCTCGTCATCTGCCACTCTGTCCCCAGCGTCCCCTGCAGGGCGCCCAGGGGGGCATGCGGCTCCTCTGGGGCGTCCTTCCTGCCATCGCCTGGTCCTGTGTCCCTCCTCTGCTGAGTGAGAGGAGTCAGCCCAAGGGGCCCTCCGCCATTTGGGGGCGGGGGCAGCAGGGGAGGAGCAAGGCGAAGGAGGAGGCCAGTGAGTGAGGAAGGGAGGAAGGAAGGAGACGAGGGGAGGGGCGCTCTGAGTACACTTAGCGGGTATTTACTGAGCATCCACTGCGTTCTGGGGTTGGAAGGGATCTTCGTTTCAGACTGAAACCTGGTGTCTATCCTGAGTTCCCAGAGGCCGAGGGGCTCCCGAGGCCGGTCCAGGCCTTCCGAAGTTTACCCCAGGAGGCTGGCCACCCCTCCTCCAGGCCAGCGACACTGGAAGGCAGGAGAGGCGCACCTGCCAGCAGTTGAACTCCTACTATGTGCCCGTTCTCCCTGAAACCCTGAAAGGTAGGCACTACTACCCCCATCTTGAAGATGAGGAAACTGAGGTCCAAGGGATGAGGCGACTCATCCAAGACTCTTTGGTGAACTCCTACTATGTGCCGGGCTCCCGTGCCAAATTAGCCCTCCACCTACACGGTCTTGAAGCAATGCCGGAGGTGGGGGGCGGTCACAGCTGACTCAGCGGGAGAGGAAGATGAGCCCAGAGAGGCCTGCAACCCACCCAAGGTCACACGGCCAGCAAACCCGGGAACTTCCACCCTCCCCTGGGGAGACGAGGATGTTCTCTGGGGGACGGCAGAGCTGCCCGGACAGAGAAGCCCTCCGCTGACCCTGGACGCCGGGCCTCATGCCCCATTTCCATCCTCTACCCCACCAGTGCCTGCAGCTCTGCCCGCTCCCTCTGGCCCCCCAACTGTCACGGATTATCCCAGGGAGCCTGGGGACAGGGGAGGGAACATCTGGATCCTGTTACAGGGCCTAGCTGGGGGTCTGGGGGCGGGGGGTGCCGAGGCAGCAGAGCACAGGGCCTAAATGAGTTTCAGAGCCTCGGCAGGGCCCTGGCATGGGCGGGTGAGGGGCCGAGGGGCTGCAGGCCCCGGCTCGGCAGGAAGGTGGGATCAGAGCCGGCCGAGAACCCTTCCTGAGCCGCCGGGGCCAGGCAGGAGGTGGGATTAGGGAATTAGTTCAGGAGGCCGCGCTAGCCAGGGGTTGGCGAAGGTGGCCCCAGGCGGTGGCCCAGCCAGACTCCGTCCCCTCCTCTCAGGGGGATCCTGGGCACTGGGGGCTCGGCGGGAATATGGTTTGGTTTAGGGGCCAGCCCCGCGGAACAGGTCAAATCAAATTCAGCTTGAAATTCCAGGCCGGTCACGGCAGCCCAGGTGAGGGCCGGGTGCCAGATTCATCATGGAGGCCAGGGGGGTTGTGCAGGGCATGGGTGGCGGTCCTCAGCGCAGGGGCGTCACTGCGGTCCGGGCTCTGGGTGCCGGGGCTGTGGGGGAGGGCCGGACCGAGAGCGGGGATCCCACGGTGACCGCCGTAAGTGCCTGGAGGGAGGACATTCTTTTCTCATCGAGGCTCCACAAAGCTGACACGGTGAATGCCCACTTAACAGATGAGGAAATGGAGGCTCAGAGAGGTTAGGACAAAGGACCTGCGTCCTGGAGGAGACGAAACTCACACTGGAAGACAAGTGAGGCCGAGAAAGATCGAGAAGGCGCTGCAGGCAGGGGGGAAGCAAGGGCAAAGCCAGCAGGCAGTCCCACCCTCGTGTGAGGGTGGGGGTCTGCAGGGGAGCAGAAGGTTTGCGGGGAGGGCCACGTACCAACCAGACTGCACAAGGAGGCTGAGGACTGTTTGCGAAGGGCTTCGAATGCCAGGGTAAGTGGTTTGGTCTTTGTCTTGGAGGCGACAGGGAGCCATTGCAGGTCCCTGGGGAGAGCATTGACAGGATCAGAGATGTGCTGTCAGAGGAAACATCGGGGCAGCTCTCATCAAATGGGTTGGAGACAAAAGAGCGCGCAGCAAGGCAGAAAAGCAAGGATTATATCGGCAGGGCCCGGAGGGAACGGGCTAAAGGACCCACAGCGGCGCGAAGAGAAGGAAATACGGTCAGCCTTCTTAGACTTCCAGCTTGATGCTTCCTGAGAACTTTCCAGAGCCGAGCACTGTTTTGAGCACAGGAAGCAGCATTATTATGCCCTTTTTATAAACGAGGGAACTGAGGCGCAGAAGGTCACAGAGCTAATAAGTGGCCGAGCTGGGCTGGGATCGAGGCCTTTTTGCTCCCTCAAGGGTGAGCTTCACCCAGATCGCCAAAGCCAGGGGTGGGGAGTTCTCGGCCAAGGGTGCAGGGGGCAGGGCTGGACCCAGAGACGCTGACACTCAGCTCCCACCTGCCCTCCAGGCACGCAGCTCGAAGGCACCCCCCTGAGAGGGGTTGGCTCCGGACAAGACCTGCACAAAGTACAGACTTCGGGCACAGACCGCGAATGCCTGGATTTGGATGATGGCCAGGGGACAGGGAACATTTATTCTTCCTCTGTCCTTCAATCCAGGAAGGCTTCTTAGCTGCCGTGGAAGTTCAGAAACGGGAGGCAGTGATTGTGGGCGGAGGAAAGGCAGTGGTTACGATGATCGTGGAGGTTGGGGTCAGACAGACCCAGGTGTGAGTCCGGGCTCTTCCTTACGCCTGCTGCGTGACCTTGGGCAAATTACTTAACTTCTCTGAGCCCCAGTTTCCTTATCCATACAATAGGACTAACGATTCTTCCTCTCGGGGGTTTTTGCAAGCATTACAGGAGGCAATAAATGCAAAGTACTTAGCCCCGGGACTTGGCACATAGTAGGTAGTCAACAATCACCAGGCTAGCGCCTGGGGACTGGCCCCAGTGAGCACGTGACTCTGTGGGTGATCCCAGTGAGCCTGAGTCCCGCACAGCTCGACATCCCCGGTGGCATGGAGTGGGGTCGGCACGTCCAAGGCAGGCATGTGCCACGGCCTTGGCCAGATGGGACTGGAGGCGTCCCAGGTGCCTGCGTCTGGTCCCAGATCCGTGCTTCCTGGGGACCAAGGATGCAGGTGGGGGTGACCATGAGGATGGCGGAGGTGAGGACAGTGCAGGGGACAAGAGGCGATGGGAGGTGACGGTGAGGCCGCGGCGGAGCCCTAACCTGAGTCCCAGCCGCACCCCTTCATGCCTTCCGTTAAATACCCTAACACTCACAGAGCATCGCGGGCTTTCCAAGCTTCCCATGTGTTGGCACGTGCATCTCTCCAGTTTCCCTCCAACGTGGTACCGTCTCAGCCCCATTGTACAGATGAGGAAGCTGAGGCACAGTGGCTTTTGCTCTAAATCACCCGCCTGTAAGTATCGGATCCGAGCACACCCAGAACCCAGGTCTACCCAACTGCAGGGCCCCCGTGGCTAACCTCCCAACGCTGCTTCCCAGGCCCCCAGTCTGTTCCAGACTTCACACCAACGCTGTGCAGATTTGGGAGAACCGTCGAGAGTGTCTCCGTGTCCATTGGATCCAGAAAGACAGGTCGGCCAGCTTTGCAGAGACGGTCCTCATAACGCTGCTTCTCATGAAATCACGTCAGAAAAGCAGGACAAACTGCACGCTGAAGCCAGTCGGTTTGGGTTCACATCCCGCCCCTGCCGTGGAGTGCTGTGTGCCCCTGGCCAGGTTGCCTAACTCCTCTGTGTCTCTGTTTCCTTATGTGGTAAAATGGGGTTCATGATAATACCTGCCACTCAGAGGAGTTAAGTTTTTTAAAGTCTTAATTAAAAAAATATATTTAAATGTTTATATTTGAGAAAGAGAGAGACAGAGCGCAAGCAGGGGAGGGACAGAGAGAGACGGAGACAGAATCTGAAGCAGGTTCCAGGCTCTGAGCTGTCAGCCCAGAGTCCGACGCGGGGCTCGAACTCATTCGGAGGCTTCACCACCTGAGCCCCCCAGGCGCCCCTGATGGTTGAATGCTTGAATGTGCTTAGAGTGTTGTTGCCCGGAGGAGGGCAACCCACTCACTGGGGACGTCCCGGGCTTGGTCCCAGCATCCGAGGGGCCTTCAAATGCCAGGACCTTGTGGCTCTGGAAGGTAGGGGCCACCTGGGTGAAGCAGAACCATCGGGGAGTCGAGACCCCAGCCATCAGCGGAGGGGCTGTCATATCGGTGACCAGCCTCAGCCGCACTCCTCCCGCTTTGGCGCTGGCCATCCAGCCGAGAACAGAGTCCCTGCTCTGACGGAGCTCACCTCCCGGGGGGGACAGCCAACAACGGTAACACCCTAGCGTGAGACGTGCTCGGGGCTGGGAGGACGCAGCGGGAACCTAAAGAAGAACAAAGCGGGTCAGAAGGGTGAGGAGGAAGGAGGGACGTCTCTGAAAAAAGAAGGTCGTAGACCCCTGGGAGGGCGGTTTTTAAAAACTCACCTTCTGTTCTTGCACTAAGCACTTGCTCAGTAAAGCACTAGAGCCGAACAGATTCACAGTGAATGTAGCAACAGAATTCTCCGGAGGAAATGTTTTGTAAAGCCGAGAACCACCTGATAAGATGCCCTTCCCTGGCCCCCTCCCAAGGGGCTGGCCAGCTGGGGGGGGCGGGGGGAGCTGGGTTTTGCCTCGACCTCCCTTACTGAGCCCGAGATGAAGCCCCCACATGTCTCGGCCCCATCTCTTCTGCTGTAAAATGAAGCCACAACCTCGCAACCTCACCTGACGGAGGGGCTGGCCAGCCTCAACGAGGTGGCCTCGGAAAGCCTTCCCCCAGCCCTCCCCCAGCCAGGCCGTCACTGTTCACCCAGCAGCATTGCTGAGCACCTGCTGGATGCACCGCGTGGGGCTCACCACTGAGTCGGGATCGGGGGACCCCTTCGCGCCCTGGGTCTCGGTGGTGCCCGACCCTCGGCCAGCCCCCACGGCGCACCCAGGGGCTCGGCCCCCACTGCCTGCCCCTGGCCCGAATCCCCAGGCAGGAAAGGGGCATGCGGCTCCTTTAAGGCAGACCCCAGCTGGGTCGCCTGGATACTGGAGCAGGACGAGATTAGGTGGCAGGAGGCTCGGGGCCCAGGCCAGATGCGCCTGAGCGGGGCCTTGTTATGTATTCATGAGCTGTGAGGAAAAGAAATAAAAGGATTCATTATCGCCCAAACTGTTACTAATGACATGTACCTGGAGCCTGAGCACCTCTGGAAATCTAATGCGACACACTCCGAGGGAAAATGTATTCCCGGGCTCTGCCACGAGGCCGATGGAAAATGTCCCCTCCCTGCCCTTCCTCATTGCCATTCACTCAGAGCGACATTTACAATTCTTCTGCCATTATGTCCGACCAGGGCCTCTGAGCCTCTGTCACGACCCGCACATTAGCTGAAAATTGGAAATTCCACAGCGTGGCCGTGGCCATGGCCGTGGTGGGCTGGGACGCAGCAGGGCGCGGGAACCAGAGGCGCACTGGACTGGGTGACAGGGGGACCGAGGGGCAGGGGGACAGGGATGGGAGAAGGGACAGGGCTGCTGGCCTTCAGGGTCTCGCTGGCCCTCATCTGCCCCTCTCCCCCACCCCCCCGCCCGGCCGCCCGCCCGCCACACCAAGCCCAACCCTGGGGTGCCAACTCCCTTGGGTGGTCAGGGCGACGACCAGCCCCTTTTACGTCTCTGCCTTTGCCCTCCCTCCCGCCCCTTCTCCTTGGGAGTCTGCTGCCTCCCGCATACCAAGCCCCAATCCTTTGTTCCCGTCCAAGGCGCGAAAAACACAGTAAAAAAACAACCCAACTCAAGACATTCGTCCAGATCTTAGTTTGCAAGATAAACGTGTGCCAGGAGCACTGGCTCGGCCCATCTTCGCCCCCACCCTGTGAACTGGGCTCTGTCGTGATCCCCGTTCGACACATAAGAAAACCCAGGCTTGGAGAGGCCAAGGGCTTTGCCCAGGGTCACACAGCTGGGAAGGAGCAGACCCGGGATTTGAACCGGGGCTAGGGTGATTCCGGGACTTGGGCCTTGCCCTGGCACCGGACGGAAACCCCAAGTTCAAGGCTCAGCTCCTCCGAGAAGCCTTCTGAGGCAGGACTCAGCCCACTGTGACCAGAACTCTAGGACGGCCACCTCTAGGCTGCCGTCGGTCCAGCTGTCCACGTGACAAACCGCGAGCCTCTGTTTAATGCACCTTCACGGGAAAGAGGCGAACGCCTGTCCCAGCTGCCGTGGCCCTGGGAGCAAGCGCCCATCCCCCACATGCTTCTGTGGCGTGAGCACACACTAGGTGCACAGTTAAGTCTGTTAAGTCGGAATTCGGAATTCGGAACCTGAGGACAGATTCTGTCTCTCCCTCTCTCTGCCCCTCCCCCAGGCACACTGTGTCTCTCTCTCTCCTTCAAAATTAAACCTTAAAAAAATTTTTTTTAAACTATAGTATTTCAAATAAACAATAAATGACTTTTTAGTATAAATATATCCCAAATATTGTTGTTTACCCGAAATTCTAATTGACTGGAGGCCCTGTATCTTCATCTGCTAAATCTGGCAGTCCTAGCCTTGAGATCCCCCCAACCTACCCCACAAGGGGCCTGGCTCACCTGGGGGATGCGGAGTCCGTGCCCCAAACCACCAGTTCCCAAGTTCTTAAAACCTCAGCTATTTCCCAGACCTTCTTGCGCGAGGTGGGGGTCATGCAAGTAAGTTCTGGTCAGGAAAATCTAAGGAAAAGTGCTATTGGACCCTTTGGAGGCACGCCTTAAAAGGAAGGACAGATACTTCCCTTACCCTTTTCTACTTCCTGCTTTCTGGGTTGCAGATGAGATGGCAGGAGCCGCAGCAGCCAGTTTGGCCCCAGAAGTAGAAGCCGCATATCAAGGATGGCAGTGTTGCTCTCGGAGGGCTGAACCACTTACTCCGGGAATGTTCCTTGAGGTAGATAAATAAATAAATAAATAATATAACCTACTGTCAGACTGGCTTCCATACGACACCCAGTGCTCATCCCAACAGGTGCCCTCCTCCGCGCCCGTCCCCCGCTTTCCCCTCTCCCCCGCCCCCCATCCCCCCTCAGTTTGTTCTCTGTATTTAAGAGTCTCTTATGGTTTGCCTCCCTCCCTCTCTGTTTGTAACTATTTTTCCCCTTCCCGTCCCCCACGGTCTCCTAAGTTTTTCAAGATCCACCTATGAATGGAAACATACGTTATCTGTCCTTCTCTGCCTGACTTTTGTCACTCAGCGTAACACCTTCCAGTTCCATCCACGTTGCTGCAAACGGCAGGATTTCATTCTTTCTCGTTGCCAAGTAGTATTCCGTTGTGTATATAAACCACATACATCTTCTTGATCCATTCATCAAAAAATGTTTAACTTTTTTAAGTCGCCGTGTTGTTGGGTTTACTTGTTCTAGCAGCTTAGCCTGACCCCGAATAGTACACTCTGTCACCAAAATGCCAGCCCTGTGAAGAAGGTACTTAGTCTCATTCACTGTTGTAACACAAGTGTGTATCACCAAGTCGGTCTTTGATGAATATTCGTAGAACAAATAAATGAATGAATGATCTAGATACAACCATTAGCAGTCGGCGAAAGCTTACCAAAGTGTTCTATGTATATTCACTCCCTTGATCCTACCCTGTGGGCAGTGTTCTTACCCGATGAGGTAGGAGCCATTCACATCCCGATTATACAAATGGAAACACCGAGGCTGCTTGTCATTCAGAGAGCAGATGGGGGTGGAATCAGGAGGCAGCCTGGCTTTGGGGCCCTCCTGCTGCCTTCAACACTATAACTTTATCCAAACATTTATTTTATGTTTTTAAAGCAGGCTCCATGCCCAGCGTGGGGCTCGAACGCATGACCCTGAGATCAAGAGTCGCGCGCTCTCCCAACTGAGCCAGCCAGGCGCCCCTTATCCCTACACGTATTCATCAAATCTGTCGCCAGCTACGTGCCCGGCACTATTCTAGAAGCTAGGAACTCAGCAATGAGCAAGACACACAAAAATCCGTGCCCACAGTGCTTATATTCTAGCTGGGGAGGCAGACAACGAAGGTAAATGAGTAAAATGCGTAGTGTTACTGTCAGGTTCCATTTATATGAAGCCCAGGAAGAGGTAAAACAGTCTATGGTGATAGTGGTTGCCTTTGGAGGAAGGATTGGCCGGAAGAGTCACGAGGGGGCTTTCTGGGGTGAGGGAAACGTGTGTCTGAATCGGGGAGGTGGAAACATGGGTGTATACGTTTGTCAAAACTCATCAGACGGCACATGTAAAGTCTGTGCGTGTGATTACTGTATATAAATGAAGCTGTAGTAAAGAATAAATAAAATGTATATATAGGAAAGAAATATATAGTGTCAGATGGCTCTCGATGCTGAGGATAAAATGAAGAAGGAGACCAGGGGTGGGAGATTGGGATTTTAAATAGTGTGTTGAAGGAAGAAAGGAAGGAAGGAGGGAGGGAGGGAGGGAGGGAAGAAGGAAGGGAGGGAGGAAGGAGGGAGGGACGGAGGGAGGAAGGAAGGAAGGAAGGAGGGAGGGAGGGAGGAAGGAAGGAAGGAATGAAGAGAGGAAGGAAGGGAGGAAGGAAGGAAGGAAGGGAGGAAGGAAGGGAGGGAGGGAAGGAGGGAGTGGGGGGAGGGGAAGGGAAGGGAGGGGAAGGATAAAAGGAAGAAGGGAGAAATGGGTGAATAAATAAACGAAGAAATGAATGAACAAGCAGTGAGAGCCATACCTTGCCCAGAAAGGGGCATTCGCAGTACAAATTAATTCACGCAGAGCTTCAGAGTCCAGGGCGATCGGGCTTCTCCAAAAACGGAGTGGCCCTGGCAGTTTCTACTTGACAACAGCCTCTTGCACGGGTGACAAGGAGCAGTTTAAAGACAGACGCTGTGTCCCCAAGTTTAGAGACAGAAATCGTGCCACAGACAGACCAAGGTGACCACTCTGCTAACTGGGGAAAGGCGGTGTCCCCCTCCCCCGCCGCTAGTCCTGCTGCCCCAACCTCAGTGTCTCCAAGAACACCCTCCCCCCCACACACACCACCCTCCCCAACTAGAATAAAACGGCACTGGGACACCCGGAAATCCATATGGAAAAAATGAATCTTAAACCCTTCCTCACACCGTAGACAGTCAATTCCAGATAGACTGCAGCCCTAAATGTGGAAGGTAAAATAATAAAACCTTTACAAGAAAACAGGAGAAACTTTTTGTGACCTGGAGGTAGGCTAAAATCCCTCCATCAGTCACAAACTAGTGCCAACCACAAAAGAAAATAATTATAAACTAGACCGTATTACCGTTGAGAACATCTGTTCATCAAAGATGCAGCCCTCAGAGCAGGAGGAGATTGCGTGTATTTGTCCTATCCAGAACACGGGAAAATCTTTTTTTTTTTAATTTTTTAAAATGTTTTTATTTATTATTGAGACAGAGAGACAGAGCGTGAGCAGGGGAGGGGCAGAGAGAGAGGGAGACACAGAATCCGAAGCAGGCTCCAGGCTCTGAGCTGTCAGCACAGAGCCCGACGTGGGGCTCGAACCCACGAACCGTGAGATCATGACCTGAGCCGAAGTCGGACGCTCAACCGACTGAGCCCCCCAGGCGCCCCGAGAAAAATCTTTTTCCTACAAATAAATAAGAAACAGAGAAAGTCCTAGAACAATGATCCAGAGACTTGAATAGACATTTCACAAAAGAAAACGTCCAAACGGCCAATACACGAGAACAGGTGCTTGGTCTCCTCCATCCCCGGGGAAATAGGAATCAGAACCACGTTTCGGAATGAGCGTTCGAGGAGATGAAACGAGTTCTGGAGGAGGCAGACCAGCCGAGACCCCCGTACTCTGCCGTTCGGGGTGTAAACTGGCGCGACCCCTTTGGAAAAGTGGCCGCGTCTGCAGAGCTGAACACCCGCCTCCCCAGTGACCCAGCGATCCCTCTCCCACGCGCGCGTCCACCAGGAAACGCCCGTGACCGCGCTCCTCACAGTAGCCCCCCAACTGGTCACTACCCAGACGTCCATCAACAGCAGAATGAGTCACGGGGCGCCTGGGCGGCTCAGTCGGTTAAGCGTCTGACTTCGGCTCAGGTCCTGATCTCGCCGTTCGTGGGTTCGAGCCCCGCGTCGGGCTCTGTGCTGACAGCTCAGAGCCTGGAGGCTGCTTCCGATTCTGTGTCTCCCTCTCTCTCTGCCCCTCCCCTGTTTACGCCCTCTCTCTCTCTCTCAAAAAAAAAAATAAATAAAAACATTTAAAAAAATTTTTTTAATAGGAAACAGTAGGAGTCAATAAGTTGAGCTGCATCCTCGCAATGGTAGAATGCCCAGTGGCAATGAGAATGAGGAGCCCAGTCCCACTACACGCAAGAGCGGTCAAGTGGGACGTGAAGAAACTGCGCCCCAAGGGCGTGTATCTCTGGGGCAAGGGGCCGTGAAGGGGCTTGGAGCAAGCTGGCGATGTTCTCGTTCTCTCTCTTTTTTTTTAATTATTATTAATTTATTTTATTTTGAGAAAGAGCACGTGCGTTGGGGAGGGGCAGAGACAGAGGAAGACAGAGTCCCAAGCAGGCTCCGCACTGGCAGCTCAGAGCCCCAGGTGGGGCTCGATCTCACAAACCACCAGATCATGACCTGAGCCGAAATCAAGAGTCAGACGCTCAGCCAGCTGCGCCCCACCCCCCGCGGGGGTGGGGGGGGCCCGATGTTGTTTCCTGATCGGGGAACCGGCCGCATAGGTGTGTTTACCTGGCGGAAAGTTTTCCAACCGGATGCTTACGATTTGTGTTCTTTTCTGTATTTATGTCACATTTCATTTAAAAGTGGTGTGGTTTTGGTTTTGGCTTTTTTTAATTTGAAGTCAAAATTTGGCCACGTAGAGCCGGGGCTCAGCGCACAAGCCCCTTGGCACCTCGAAGTGACATCTACTTACCCAAACCTGCGGGAGCTAAGCTTCTAGTGAGAAGTGGCTTTCTTCATACTTAGGGGTACATTCTTCCAAGAGTGGCTCTTCCCTTTTTTCTGCGATTTGTGAGAAGAGAGAGGGAGAGAGGGAGGCTCTGTCAGAAATACCTGATGAAGCCAAGCAGAAACTTCTATAATAGTCGGCCCCAAATGCCAGGAGGCTGTGGACACCTCCGGCTAAGGGCTGGGGTAAGTGGGGTTCTCCGTACCCCACTCTTTGGAACAATCACTGATCTGGCGAACTTTTCCAGCCAGTGTTGCTGACCCTCCAGCCTTAAAGCCCACCTCAGACCCCAGCACATGGAGGTGCTCAGTAGATGAACGAGTACCCATAAAACTAAGTGACGGAGGGGTAGCTGGGGGGGCTCAGTCCGTGAGGCATCCGACTCTTGATCTGGGCTCAGTCATAATCTCAGTTTGTGGGATCGAGCCCCGCATCGGGCTTTGTGCTGACAGTGTGGAGCCTGCTTGGGATTCTCTCTCTTTCTCTCTCTCTCTCTCTCTCTCTCTCTCTCTCTCTCAAAATAAATAAACATTAAAAAAAAAAATAAGGGAACGTTGGGCGCCTGGGGGGCTCAGTCGGTTGGGCCTCCGACTTCAGCTCAGGTCATGATCTCACCGTTCGTGGGTTCGAGGCCCGCGTCGGGCTCTGTGCTGACAGCTCAGAGCCTGGAGCCTGCTTGGGGTTCTGTGTCTCCCTCTCTCTCTGCCCCTCCCCGCTCATGCTCTGTCTCTCTCTGTCTCAAAAATAAATAAAACATTTAAAATATTTTTAAAAAAATAAGTGAATGAATAAAACAGAGGCACCGCAGCATCTCTGAGGCTGGTTACACACCCCCAGTGCCAGGGAACTCATCCCTTCTGGGGGGAGCCTGACCATGGAGAGCCCCAGCTGTCAGAAGGCTGTCCTTGGATGGAGCCCCCCACCCCCGTCCTCCTCCTCCCATATCCTCAACCCCCTTCCAGAATAAACCTCCCCCAGGGCCCTGGGTCCCATCCCCCCCACACACACATGCCCCCTGTCAGAGCCGGGAAGAGGAGGCTTTGGCTCAGGCCTGTGGCGGGGGAGAAGGAAGGCAGAAGTGGCTCTGACACCACACTGCATTCAGTCACTCACGTATTCCTCTGGGCTCCATTCTTGTGTGGACTCTGTCCAGTGCTGGGCTGCCCTGAGAGCCAGGGGTGCTGAAGGGGAGGGGTGCGACCCGGAAACGACAGTCTAGAGGGGAGAGAGATTCGTAAACAAACCCTCCCCTTCCCCCCCCCCCCGGGTGCTTGTTGGGGTGGTGGTGCAATGATATGTTGATAACACATAGCGGTGCTCGGTGCCTCACAGCAGTACTTTTAGTCCCTTCCGGTTTACAGATGAGGGAGCCTCGAGATGAAATCACTTTGCTCAGAAGATACACTGCTGAGGAGAGGGGAAAACGGGATTCGAACCCATAAGGGTCTGAATTAAGAGCCACAACACCTCCTCCATAAGAGTGGAGAAATATGGGAGCACGGAAGGAAGACACTTGTGCTGATCTGGGGGGAATCTAGGAAGGTTTCCTGGAGGAGGTGACCCTTGCTCTTGTTCTCGAAGGATGTTGAGAGACTGACTGTACACATGGACAATTCTACAAAAGTAGAAGCTTGACCCCCGACTTGCAGCCACCCTGCCCGGGGAAATCAACCCCCTACCTACGGACCGGCCAGGAAGTCAGCCTGCTACAAGTCAGACTCGCTTAAAAGCCAGATGGCCATCTCTAGTGACAGAGACCAGAAAGCTGAACAATAACGTAGTAACAGTCCGCGTCAAATGGCTCGGACTTGATTAATAACCGACAGCTTCCCTAATCGTCCCCACTTCCAAGTTAGGACCAATCAGAGACAGCCAAAGACGCACCCCCTAACCATACAGATAGGATACCCTTCTTCCGGTTAGCCCCCCTGCAGCCTCCCCGTGCCAGCGACTTCCAATCAGGACACGCTTGATCAAGCCCTCCCTGTCCCCCGCCGTAAAGCCCTCCTGCCTCCCTGCCGCCTGTGAGGCTCAAATGCAAGTGGTGGTGACTGACTCCCTCGCTACACTAAGCACAGAATGAGACCCTTCGCTTTTCTCATTTGGCCGGTCTCGTTTATTTATTTCCACGGGGCATACGAAGGAGTTTGCCAGGTGGCCCGGCAGGGGAGGAAGAAGGCAGAGAGAACAGTAGAAGCGAAGGCAGGAGGCACGGAGGTGTGAGTTAGCCGGCCACCGGGGAGCGGGGAGATGACGAGACATGCGGGCAGTGGGAGTGAGCCGAGAGAACTCCTACTCGGCTTACAATACCCAGTTCGAGAGGTCTCCTCCGCACCATGGAATAATGACTACTTCTGGGGTCTGCAGAGACCGCGGGCACTGCCTGGCCAGGGCGCCCCCCGCCCCGGGAGCAGCATGCGTCACCAGGCAGGGTGGCTGGGGGGAGCAGTGCCTCTGTCCAGGTGGGACCCCTTCCCCTGCCCTCTCTCGGCTGCCCAGCCCCCTCTGCCTGGCCCTGCGCCCCAACCCTGGCGCCCCTTTCCCCCCACGTGTCAGCCGTGCCTTCCCCACTCGAGCCGCCCTCCTTGGCCCTGCTAACAGGTACGGCCTGGCAGATGTCCTGATTTAATCAAGGCTGCAGACAGGGTCCCCCCTGCTGCCACCGCTTGTACTGCCCGAGGCCCAGGACGCTCAGATTAATTCGCAGGATGTCACAGACACTGCTCTGCTGTGTTTGTCGTGTCCCCCAGCCAGGTGTGAGGCTTCCCGGGCCCTGGACACAAGGCCTCCGAGTCCAGGCCCAGAGTCTCCACCCCACCCCCACCCCCACTGCCTTCACACCAATCGCCCCCAGCTCCGAAGAGGGGCCCCGGGGCAGGACCCTACTTGAAATGTCTGGATATGGGGTGGGCGGTGAGGCGGGGAGAGAGAGGGAGAGAGAGAGAGAGATGCTGAACTGGGAGGCAGAAGGCGGCCCGAGTCTCAGTTCCAGCGTGGGCGGTTACATTGCCCCAAGGTCTCAGCCACACCTCTGTCCGTTCCCTTCCCTTTTTACCTCCAATTCAGCAAGTGGTGTCCGATGTGGGCTTTGGGCCCAAGGCTGGGGACGCTGCAGCGAGTAAGACGCTGTCCTGCTTCGAGGCAAAGTTCTCTGGGCCTCAGTTTCCTCATTCGCAGAATGAGGCACCCACGCCTCCCTGGGTCGCTTCACAGGGCAATGGTAAGGATGCCGGGAGGCTGTGAATGTGGCCATAGTGGGGCCTCCGTGGAAAGGAGACCCAAGAACAGAGTCAGGGGGTCTGGGTTCAAGTCCCAAGCAGCCACCAGCTAGCTGAGGGGCCTCAGGCAAACCACGGCGCCTCCCTGAGCCTGTCCGCTCCACTGAAAAACGGGGAAGTGTATAAAGAATCAGACTGAGACCTATTTGTCCAGCGCTTTCTACGTGCCAGGCTCCGTTCCAAGCTCTTTTCAGGTATGATTTTCATTTAATTTAAGCGCCCCCCACCTCCCATTTTCCAGATGAAAGAAGCTAAAACACAGATCAAATATCATGTTCAAGGTCACGCAGTGTGGGCACCAGCATAGCCAGGTACAAAGCCGGGCAGTCTGGCTCGGAGTCTGCTCTCTCAGCTCCTCCCGCCCACTGCCTCTCTCCACGGGTCAGGTGCGTAAGCCACTTGGCCTGAATGACTGCCTGCTGCATTCGTGGAAAACAGAAGTGTCTGCGGTGCTCCCTTGGGGTCCAGGTCTGATTTCTTCCATAACTTTCTTGGTATGTGTTTTTACGTTTGTTGGTTTAAAATCAGACCAAGAACCATCCCAGGGTTAAGTGCCCTGCCTCCCCCATCAGACACTGTCTGCTGTTTCTCCTCCCTCAGACAGGGAGTTCCCCCAAACAGGGGCTATCTCTCCCCAACATTCTGGGAGTTCCCCAGGTGAGGACAGGAGGGGAGCGCTGGTTCTTACCCCAGGTTCGCACCTGCCTGTCCTTGTCACCCATCTGAGGGCCAGCCATTCCTAGAGACATCTGGTCTACCTCCCGAGGCGTCCCAGCCGCCCAGTGACCTTCTCTGTCTTAGAGAAATTTCCTAAATTCCTGCCAGAGTTGGCCGAACATGAGAAACCTAGAGCTGGGGCCTGGGCTGCTAAAGTGCGAAGAGTTAAATCAATTAGCCGGGGTGTGTGAGGCCAGAGCCACCGCGCTCCCAGCTTCCCGTCCACCGCCCCGCTTTGTGGCCCCTGCAGTTCTCACAAAAGCTGAGACTTGAAAGATGCGCAAGTCCAGCCCCATCAGGACAGCGACGGCCTCACCCAAGGCCACTCACAGCAAGTCGTGGCAGCGCGGCTCCAAGTTCTGCCTTTGCATGTGCTCTTCCCTCTGCCTAGAATGCCCTTCCTTCACATCTTTGCTTGGCTCCCTCTTTCTCAGTTCTTAAGGTCTCGGTTTAGATGTCACCTTTCCTCAAGCACCGTCCCAGCCAGCCCCTCCCCAGAAGTTTCCAGCCCCTTGCCTGCTTTATTTCTCAAGTGCACTTGGCCTAACTGACACTGTCTCATCTGCCAGTTACGACCTGGCTCTGCTTCTAGACGGTCAGCCCCGTGAAGGCAGGACGTCTGTCTGCCGTACGTCCACGTAGCCGTGTCACCTGGCGTGTTGTTACCTCCATATATCATTGTGGAAGGAAGGAATGAAGGTCCGTGAAGACCCCACTGCCTGGGACTCAGAGGTCTTCTTTCGTGGCGGTGGGAGGAGGGACACCAGGGGGTCCGGCCCTGTGGGCAGCACCCTTCCCACAGCCCAGCTGTGGCTGCAGCCACCTCTGGTTAGGCCCCAGTGACCAGAGAGGCCTTCCAGCCATCAGCTTCCATTTGTCACTCAGACTTCAGCAGTGAATGTGGGGACGGGCACCGAGCTAGGGGCCAGGAGGGGTCACCAACCTGGGGTGTTGCCTTGGTCTTCTGTCACAGGTCCAGGAGCTCACTCAGGAAGTTTCTTTCATTACCGCCATTGTACTCAGGAGGCAAGTGGGGCTCAAAGAAGTTAAGTGACTTACCCAAGGTCACACAGCACGTGGATGACAGAGCCAGGACTTAAAGCCTGGCCCCAGGATGGGCTCTCCTGCTGAGAATGCAATATGCTCCTCTGTGCTCTAAAGCAGTTGGTCCAAAAGAGGTTCAGGAGAATCGGGGAGGGCCGTGTGACGAAACCTCCCACAGGACAATTCGGTGATGGGTAGCAAAGCCTTGAAAAGAGTGCACACTCTTCGATCCAGCCATTCTACTTCTAGAAATCTGTTCTAGGAGAGCGACATGGTACGTGGACCGTGATTTATGCGGTGATGTTCCTCACAGCATTATTTATAACAGGGAACATAGGAGAACTGTGACGTCGAATCTGAGGAAGTGTTTATGCAGAGTTGCCACGGATGATGTTTACGGAGAGTTCGCAGTCACACAGGCAGCAAGGGCTGACGTCGGCGAAACTATCAGGGTTCGGGATGGCAAGCAAGCACGAGAAAAGATGTTCAAGATCACCAGTCCCTGGGGCAGTGCCAATGAGGACCACGGTGAGCTATCGTTCACCTGTTAGAACAGCTAAAATAAAAAATAGCAACAATACCAAATGCTGGTGAAGATGAGGAGAAACTGGATCTCTCGTCCATGGCTGGTGGGAAAGGAAAGGGGTACAGCCACTGCAGAAAACAGTTTGGCAGTCTCTTAAAAAACTAAATATACTTTTACCGTACAACCCAGCAATTACTGTCCTGGGCATTTATCCCAGAGATATGAGCATTGGTGGCCACACAGAACCCTGGGCACGAATGTTCATAGCAGCTTTCGTTGCCACAGTCAAAGGTTTAAAACGGCCGACATGTCCTTCCGCAGGTGAATGGTGAGCAGTACATCCACACTCCTCAGGGATAAAAGGGAAAGAAGTATTGATACAGGCAACGATATGGATGAATCTCTAGAGAATTATACAGAGTTAAAAAAAAAAAAAAGCCAAACTCAGAAGATCAAAGACCTTAAGATTCTACTTCTTTAGCATTTTTGAAATGACCCAAAATTATACAGATGGAGAACAGATTAGCGGTTGCCAGGAGGTTAGGGCTGGTGGGTGAGCAGGAGGTGCGTGTAGCACAAGGGAGACCCTTGTGTTCTGTACTTGACTGCCGTGGTGGTGACGCAAACCTACACACGTGATGAAGTGACCGAGAACCACACAGCACAGCCTGCCGATATCAGTTTCCTGGTTTTGTGACTTTGCCACATTTCTACGCAGGACGTAACCGTTGTAGGAATCGGGTGAAGAAGGGTACACGGAACCTCTGTGTCCTATCTTTGCAAGGTCCGATGGGCCTATGATTATTTCAAGACAAATTTATTTTAATTTTATTTGCTTAATTTTTTAAAGTAATCTCTACATTCAACATGGGGCTCCAACTCACTACCCTGAGATCAAGAGTCACAAGCTCTACCAACTAAGCCAGCCAAGTGCCCCGAGAAGTTTTTTATTTTTATTTATTTTTATTTTTTAAATATTTATTTATTTTTGAGAGGGGGGTGAGGAGCAGAGAGAGAGGGAGACACAGAATCCGAAGCAGCTCCAGGCTCTGAGCTGTCAGCACAGAGCCCGACGCGGGGCTCGAACCCACGAGCTGTGAGATCGTGACCTGAGCCAAAGTCAGACGCTTAACTCACTGAGCCACCCCGGCGCCCCCGCTCCCCCAGCCAAGAAGTTTTCTAAAAGCAGGATTCGAAAGTACATACAGCATGATCTTTGTGATGGAATAATGGTTGGGGGAAAGGTGGAGCCCCCCTTCCACAGTGACACCCTGAGAAACGGAGCTCTGATCGCGTGCCCTGTTGAAGGTGCTTTCCAATCACCATCTTATTCCCACGCTCTTCCCATGATGTTGAAAGGGATTATCATCGCCATCTTACAGGAGAGGAAACTGAGTCGCAGAGAATTTGAGTGCCTGTGTCCCAGAGGCAGGACAAAGATATGAACCCACAACGTCTAGCTCTCAATGGCTCCCAACTGCCTTCCATTCAGCGGTGTGCGCCATTGGGTGGTGGTGTTTATTTTCTTCTTTCTACGTCTCTCTCTTTTCTCTAATAAGCATGTCTTACTGTAATAATCAGAAGAAAAAATAAGCAAACACTGGAAAGTGTTCCTTGGTGGGTTGCCTGTTTATTCTGGAGCCCGTGGCACAAGTCTACAGTTTCTGTCTCAAAGACACTCTATCCTGGCTGCTGGCATCAGTGCACCCGCATCCAGGGCGCTCTGGCCTGGGTCCCACCCACTTCCCCCTTGTAGACAGTGAGGGCTGCAGTGAGAGCCCCGGGGCCGCTCAGCACCAGCTAGGAGCCCTCGGGCAAGACTGGAACCTGGGAGTTCAGTCTCCTTGCCTACAAAACAGGATGCCGCAGCCCTCGGGGCTCCCCGGGATTGTTACAAAGACAGATGGAGCACGCCGCTATATCCCACCTAAGCGCTGGCTGACTGCGCACCTACTGTGTGAGGACACTGCATCATCAGCAAAGTGGGACACGGATTTAACGAGCTGGCTCCCACCCCGCCCGGGGCACAGCAGGGCAGAAATGGCTAAGCAGACGCATCACTGTTGTGATGGCTCTGGGGTTATTGTCTCTGGCTGGCTGGCGGCAGCCTCTGCCGTCCATCTCCATCCAGACGGGCGCGGTGCCTTGGGAACTGGGCGGCCCCGGGCGGAATGGAGCCTCCCTGGGAAGGGCAGCCCCAGAGGACCGAGGGGAACGCACCACAGCCCACAAGCTCCAAAGAGCCCGAAAGACCCCACTTCACCCACTGGTCTGCCACACTAAGAATCGATTTTGAAGGGTGTTTCCCAGAAGTGGTCTGGCCTCTCTGGTGTCGTTATTCATCCTTCCCTGGCCGCCGGCCGCCTCCTGGCCAAACCCTCTCCACCCTCACCGCCTCTTGCATTTGGGGCTGAGGTGGGAGGGCAGCTGGGGCAGGAAGCTGGTTCCCGTAAGTACCCCCATGTCATCCCTCCCCCCCCCCCCCGCCTCTATGGGTCTGGATGCCAGGACCCCGCCCACACACCCACCCTGTATCCCCAGCCTTCACCAGCTGAGCCCCTTGGCAAGGCTAGGTCAGGAATGTCACACGGGGGCCAGGGCAGCCTTTCCCAGGCTGGGGCTTAGATGAGAGGGGTCCAGGCCAAGTGGCCAGAGCGGGGGCTGGGGGGGATTTCCTGCCCCCAAGGGGGAGATGAGACCCCTGCCAGCTTCCCATGCCCAGCCCAGCTTGCAGATGTTCCTCGGAGTTTTCAGGAAGTGCAGGGATTAAAGCAGGAATGGGGAGCTGTGCCCAGGGCAGACAGGGGAAGAGCCCTGGAGAGGTCACAGGGAATGGGGGAAAGGCATGGCACCGAGGACACAGGCTACCTCTGTTGTTGGCCTGCTGTGCGACAGGGCATGTGCCTCTCAGGGCCTCACTGCCCCATCCAAACCCCAGAGGGCTGGACGAGCTGCTTTTACCTGGCAGTGTTCACTGAGCAGCCCCCACAACCCGTGTTCGGGGCCCTGGGCCGCCCCTGCGTGGTAGGGAGGGAAGCAGCAGGGGAGATGGGCCTTTTCCGGCCCCCTGGGAGCTGAGGGTCTGTGGGGAGGGCAGACATCATAGGATTTCAGCAAGAAAGAGGGGAGCAAGCAGTGAACGGACCCCCCCCCCCCCGTGGAAGGTCTGGGTGCTGTGGTTGTGAATGACAGCAGGTTGGGCCTCCCTCAGGAACCAGGGTGGGCTTCCCTAGATGAGCAGGGCCCAAAGGAGGGGGCAGGGCAGGTGGGACAGAGCGTGACTCCTTCGAGGACACACCGTGGGGTGGGGGGCAGCACCTGGTATGTGGTGAGGATCAAAGGCTGGGGGGGGGGGGCTCCTCCTGCAGGCAGCCTAAGGATTTTGATCTCTATCTTTCAAACAACCAGCAGCCATTGATGCTAAAGACAGGATAAGGTCTGCATTTTGAAAAGTTCCCACCCAGAACCCACATGGATAAGGGAGACAAAAGAGGGGCTGCTGTGCCTGAGCTGATGCCCCTCTCCTTCCCAGAGATACCTCGGGGGACCCCCAGGGCCCTCAGGAACACAGTTTGGGAACCACTGGGCTGGATGACCTCCCCCCCCCCCACCAACAGAACCCACTCCTTCGGTGCCCTTCCCGCACTGACATTCTAGGCTCCGTGAGGATTTCAGGACATCCCTAAGCAGCGCGTGCTAATACCCACAGGGCTTTTGCCGAGCCCTCAACCCCACCCCACCTTCCCAGGAAGGCAGTGCACCACCCCTCCGGCCCAAGACCTCCATCCGCAGCCTCGGGAAGGGGGCAGTGGAGGAGCGCGGGCAGGGGGTTGCTCCTTTACCTTGGGGTGCTCCTCATTGTGCGTGTCCTTGATTGCCCCGCACAACTTCTCAGTAAGGCTTGCTCAGATCCCCCAGGAGACATGGTCCCTCCCCCATGTTCCCAGAGCCCTGGGGCCCACTCCCACTGCACCCCTGATCATCTTGGCAGTCTGTGCACTCCCTGAAAAAGGAGTTCATCTGTGTATTCATTCATTCATTCATTCTTCAACAGGTGCTGGGAACACTGTGATGAACAAGCTCCTGCCCTCAAGGGACTCAGGGTCGAAAATAGCTTTGCGTCCATCACAGTCCATCAGGGGCGCACTCTGGGCCCGGCACTGAGGTCCCTGGGGAGTCTCTGCCGAAGAAGTGAATTTGAGCGTGAAGGGGGGTGGACAGCAGATGGGGAAGGAGGAAGGGCCTGAAGGAGAGGGAGGGGAAGGGCAGGAAAAGCCCCTGGGGGCCCCGCCTTCCCCATTCTTACCCCCCGCCCCCCGGCATGCGACTTCCCCTCTCTCTGTGACCATGCAGGCACCATGATCCCCTCCAGAACCCAACTCAGTTGTGGACAAATGCTTTTTCAATCCAGGCTGGAGTTTTTCAAAAGGATGACAAAGAAAGCCAGGTGCCAGAGCACAGAGGCATGTTTGCAGAGCACAGACTCCTCAAGGAAAGTCTGGATGGAATAGCTGAAGAGTCATCAACCACTGGCCATTGGCTCAGCCCAGCTGGGCTGGGTGCTAGACCCAGAAAACAGCAGCATCCCCCAAACCACCACCACCATCACCAGTGACAATGTTAATACCAACACCAACACCACCAACACCAGTGACATGTTACCAATATCACCACCAACACCAACACCAGTGACATGTTACCAATGTCACCAACACCAGTGACATGTTACCAATGTCACCAATACCACCAGTGACCATGTTAGTACCAACACCAATAATCATGTTAGCAATGTCACTAGCAGCACCAACACCACCAGGAACTGTGTCAATGCTTCCATCATCCAGATCAATACCAGTAACAGTATTAGTACCAAACAATAATAACATTAGTAATTATGTTATCCCTACCACCACCACCATCAACACCTCCACTACCAGAAACAATGTTAGCATCACCATCATCACCACCAGCACCAACACCACCAGTAGCAATGTTAGCATCACCATCATCAACATCAGCACCAACACCACCAGTAACAATGTTAGCGTCACCACCACCACCATCAACACCACCACTACCAGTAACAATGTTAGCGTCACCATGATCAACATCAGCACCAACACCACCAGTAGCAATGTTAGCATCACCATGATCAACATCAGCACCAACACCACCAGTAACAATGTTA
>CM053570.1:88329442-88396082 GCA_028646485.1 Cryptoprocta ferox | reverse complement strand
AGGGAGGAAGGAAGGGAGAGAGGGAGGGAGGAAGGAAGGAAGGATGGAAGGAAGGAAGGAAGGAAGGAAGGAAGGAAGGAAGGGTGGAAGGGAGGGAGGGAGGAAGGAAGGAAGGATGGAAGGGAGGGAGGGAGGGAGGGAGGAAGGAAGGGAGGAAGGATGGAAGGATGGAAGGAAGGAAGGAAGGAAGGAAAGAAGAAGGGATGGAAGGATGGAAGGAAGGAAAGAGGGAGGGAGGGAAGGAGGGAGGAAGGAAGGAAGGAGGAAGGAAGGAAGGAGGGAGGGAGGGAGGGAAGGAGGGTGGAAGGAAGGAAGGAAGGAGGAAGGAAGGAAGGAGGGAGGAAGGAAGGAAGCAGGTGCGCTGGGCTTTCTCCGTGATAGATGATTTGGCTCCACCATGATGGCGTGGTGGGGAAACCGAGGCTCGGGAAGCAGCACTCCCTTCCTCCTGCCAGCCTCCTCCCTGGGGTCTCACCACTGGCATCACTGACGTCCTGGCCTGATAAAGAGGGTCAGTGAGGGTCGGCAGCCCCAGGGCCTTTGCTGGAGGCACAGCCCGAGGAGAAACAGTCTTGGCAGACCAGTGCGGGGTCCCTTTTTTGGCCCCCAGTTAGCCATGGACGTGCAGAACCCAGCACGGGGCCACCCTGGGAACTGGCCCAGGTCATCAGAAAGCCCTGATCCGGTCAGCCTCTGGGGACCCAGCTGGGAGAGAGCCCTTTGGACACAAACCAGACCCCACCGAAGACCCTTGGGGAGGGGGCCACCACGCCCGCAGGCTCTCAGGGGAAGCTCCTCCCACACCTCCTGCGCCACGCCCCTTTGGTGTCCTTCCTCTCACGGGAAACTCCTCCCACACCCCCTAGCCACGCCCCCTGATGTCCATCATCTCACAGGAAGCTCCTCCCACACCGCCCCGGCCACGCCCCTTTGGTGTCCATCATTCTTGTGTTCTGCCCCCAGTGTTGGTCCATTGACCGCTCAGGAGTTAAATGTGCAGGTTTGAGCGCCTGGCTACCCAGATTCAAACCCCGCCACCGGCTAACAGCCCTGTGTCCTTGGGTCCGTCATCGCCCCTCCCCAGGCCTTAGTTTCCCCCTCTGTTAATGGGGGATAATAGTGGTAAGAGAGCAAACCATTGCTTTCCTGCTTACCCCTGGCACATAGAAGGTGCTCAGTTAGCGTACGGGCCCAGGCTGGTCTCACAAATGGACTCTGAAGGGAGAAGAACCGCCAGCTGGCCGCTGGCCCTCAGCCCTGCCCCAGTGTCCCCGGCCTTCAGCACCCCCAATCCCCTGGCCGCGGGGACCCTAATCCACCCCAGAGCGACATGCAGCAAGTGCCCTATCCCAAGCCCCTAGACCCAGAGGAATGTCAACAGCAGATTAGACCTCCTGCCGAGCCCGGGATCCAGAGTTCTCCCCCAGCTTCCGCTCCGGAACAGAGGCTCAGGCGCCGCCCCCAGAGCCAGGAAAGCCAGGACTGTCTCGAGGCTCAGAGAGGGGGAGCGGCTTGCCCGGGGTCACACAGCAGCCCTGTCCTGAGCCAAGGCCACTCCCAGGCTGGCTGCCTCCAGTGACTTGTGCTGACGGTGACCTTGACCTGGTCAGCGAAGCTCTTCCCCCTCATTAACTTGTCAGTTAACCCTCAGTGCCTCAAACACCCTGGACTGATCCTCCTCCCCCACCCCCCACGCCCGCATCCCACCCTCAGAAGGTCCTCCCAAATTTCTTCAGCCAGAGGGTTGATGTGGGGAAACAGAGGCTCCCATCATTTAGAAGACGGAAGTCTTTTTTTTTTTTAAGTTTATCCACATTTATTTTTGAGAGAGAGAGAAGGGGAGGAACTGAGAGAGAGAGAGAGAGAGAGAGAGAGAGAATCTTAAGCAGGCTCTGTGCTGTCAGTGCAGAGCCCGACGCGGGGATTGATCTCACGAACCGTGAGATCATGACCTGATCATGATCGTTTGCAGACCGGCGGGCTTGGGCTCACGGGGATATTATGTGGACAGGAAGGGGATTCGCACCCCACAGCTGTGGGGGAGGTCACGCTGAAATCCCTATTTCCGGCCTCTCTTGAAAACACTGGTAAGGCTACGTCATTCCCCATAGTCCCTTTCGGGTCAGCCTGGCCTCCTTGGGCGATTCAGTCTGCAAACCCTTAAGGCCGGATTTCCCCTGGGGCACAAAAGGGGGTTGGGGGACCATGGAAACTGATCTTTACAGAGTGTTAGTGCTGTGTGGCCCCTGTTCTGGGCGCATGACACCCATTAAGACTTCAGGTGTCTGGGGGCGCCTGGGTGGCTCTGTCGGCTAAGTGTCCGGCTTCGGCTCAGGTCATGATCTCACGGTTCGTGGGTTCGAGCCCCGCGTCGGGCTCTGGGCTGACAGCTCAGAGCCTGGAGCCTGCTTCCAATTCTGTGTCTCCCTCTCTCTCTGCCCCTCCCCTGCTCACTCTCTGTCTCTCTCTCTCTCTCTCAAAATAAAATAAAGACATAAAAAAATTAAAAAAAAAAAAAAGACTTCCGTCTTCTAAATGATGGGAACTCCCGTTATCCTATTCCTCATCTCCCTCCCTCCGTCCTTGTCCTCACGCTGCCCTGTGTCCCCAGGGAAAACCAAGCCACTTCCCCATCCTGTGACCAGCCCCCTTCCCCGCGTCCCTACCTCCCTGCCTCGCTGCCTGGGCTCACTGTACCCCTTCCAGGAATTCCCCCCCCCACCCCTCTCTCCCCACCCCCCCCCAAACCTTTCCCTACTTCTAGACTCAGCTCAGTCGTGTCCTCCCCCAGCACACATGACCTCCTGCTCGCTCATGGGCATAGATTCCAGAGTCAGACAGACCTGGATTTGAACCCAGCCCCTCCACTCACCAGCTGGGCGTGTTTGGGCACGTCACTCTCCTCCGCCCACCTTACCTTCCCCATCTGTAGGATGGAGGTGAAGATTCCCGAGCGTGCTGGGATTGTGTGAGGATTTATCCCGTCCCCCAGCAAACGGCTCTTGATTCCGTGAGGATTCGGTGTAACAATGCTTGCAAAGCACCTACCACGTAGTATCTGCTCAATAAATGCTTCCTAGCCCGTATGAGAACGCTCTGTCTACCTCTCTGACCTTAGGCTCTATGTTTCAAGCACCCTGAAGGCCGGATCTGACTTTTGTTCATCTTCGTCTACTTCTGGGCCTCGAGGGTCACCCGGCACATGACAAGGGGTCCACGATTTGAACATCAAATGAAGAAGCTGGAGTCCTGGTGGGCTAGGGTTTGGGCCCAAAGTGCCCTTTGCCCTCTGGCAGCAGCAGTGACACAGGGAGAGGGGTCTCAGTCTGGGGGTCAGTGTCGCGCAGCAGGCAGGCTGATGGAGAGGAAACACGCTACATTTGAGCTCACGACGGCCTCAGTCATGCAGTCCGTCCACTGGCACCGATACATCGAGTACCTACTGTGGGCTGGTTTCGTTCTAGAAGGTGCGGTTACCGCAGTGAACAGAGCAGACGGAGCCCCTGCTCTCAGAACATCTGCCTCGTAGCAGGGAGAGACAGACCACAAGCTCAGAAACCAAAGAAATGAGCCAGATAATTTCAGATGCTGGAAGGCGTCGGGAGAAAGTCGAGCCCAGTGACGCAACCGTAGACCAGCTTTAGCCAGAGTGGTGAGCGAGTGCCCGCTGAGCTGACAAGGAGACAGCGATGCACGGATGTGGGCCAAGGCACTCCGAGCAGGAGCCGGAAGAGCATGTGCAAAGGCCCTGGGGAGGGAACACGCTTAGTAGGTTCAAACGAGACGAAGGAGGACCCTTGGGTCTGAAGCAACAAGACACTGATGATGGGGTGGAGAGAACCATGGGGGAGGAGATCATGGCGGGGAGGGGGGCGGGGGGCGGGCAGGGCCGCGAGGGACCTTTGGCCTGTCTGGGAGCTGCTTCTCGTTGCTTCTAGGAGGGCGGAAGCCGCTGCAGGGCTGCAAAGGGGCGAGTGATGTGATTCTCACCGCGGGACTGGCTGCTCTGTGCAGAGGGGATGGGGGCGAGGCGGCAGGAGCAGAGGCAGAGATCAGCGAGGGAGGCGTAGGGCCATCCAGGCTCGAGAGCGTGGCGGCCACTCCTGACACGGCCCCAGTGTCGACGGGGCCGAGGTTTGGGGAGCGAGTGAGCCGTGGGGTGCGGGACAGGAAGGCACAGAGGCGGACTGTGTGCCTGGCAGGGGCCCTCGGGCCCGCGGAGGATTTCGCGGTCTGGAGCCTGTATTCAGGAAGCGCCCGCAGCGCTTCCTGCTGTTCCCACTCTGGGCGTGACGAAGCCATCCCGGTTCCCTGGGACTCAGTGTCCACGCCTGCGGAATGGGAGCCAGAACATTGCTCACGCAGAGTGTGGTGAGGACCGGTTGAGGTGAAGGGTACGGAGGGCTCGGGAAACTGTAAGCCACCACCAACTGCAAAATCAAAAGCTCCCACGTATTCTCAGCGCCACCACGGGTGCTGTTTTGGGTGCAAGCTCCCGGTTGTGGGTGGGCACACGGGGACGGGGCCAGGAGGAACTGACGGCCTCTGCACCCCCCCGCCCAGCGGGAGCGACAGGATGGAGCGACGGGCCAGTGTCCCCTCGGCTCAGTCACTGACTCCCGCGTGCCGCCCCTCTCCAGGCCTCAGTTTCCCCTTCTGTAAAGCAAGGGGATTGGGCTAGTTGCACCCCCCCTCCGTGGCCCTTCCAGCCGTGAAGGCCTGTTTTTCCTCCTTCGAGAGGCTCCGAAGCTGAGCCTCCGCGCCTCTCTGGGAGGCCCAGCTGGCCGCACCTGGGGCGGGCGCCCCCGCAGGCCCGTTTCACCCCCGGCCTTCCTGCCCCACCTCCCGGCTCCAGCCCTTGGCCGGCGGCCCCCACCTTTCCAGGAGAAACAGAGAAGGGGGGGGTCCAGGTTCCCAGAACCTCCCCCCACCCTGCCCCCTGACACACGCTGTGCAGCTGTCTCCCCCACCCCCACCCCAGGACTCCCAGGCTCCCGGGGGGCCCAGGAGGAAGTGGATCGCATTCTTGAGGGCCTGTGTCAGGCTCTTGGCTTCCCGCTCTCCTCCCAGACCCCCCACCCCGGCCGGGGCTCCGGATCCCCTCGTGCACGGCCCCCTGCCAAGGCAGCTTAGTGGGCACGGGGCCAGCCGGGGCCGGGCATGGCTCCTGAGCCTCCTCTGAGCCTCAGCTTCCTCATCTGCGAAATGGGGACAATCCCTAGCTCAAGGGGGACATTCGAGAGGTGAGTCCGTATGTAGGAAGCGCAGGACACACAATCATAGCCACGGATGCCACTGCGCAGCCCTGGCCTAGGGGCTCCGGATGAACTTACTTAATCCTCACAAGAGCCCCGGGGTAGGTAGGTCGGTCCTACCATTTTCTCCGTGTTGTAGACAAGGCAGTCAGAGCACAGAGAGGTTGAGTAGATTGCCGGAGGTCACACAGCTGGTACAGGAAATTCAAAGCTGGGATTCAAACCCGGGCCTTTCTGGCTCCAAAGTCCACTAAAGTGTCTGCCAGATAAGGGTTAGTTCTGAGGGCGCCTGGGTGTCCGTCCTTTGAGCGTCTGACTTCGGCTCAGGTCACCATCTCACGGTTCGTGGGTTCGAGCCCCGCGTCGGGCTCTGTGCTGACAGCTCGGAGCCTGGAGCCTGTCTTCAGACTCTGCGTCTCCCTCTCTCTCTCTGCCCCTCCTCCCCTCGTGCTCTGTCTCTGTGTCTCAAAAATAAATAAACATTGAAATTAAAATTTGAGGGTTAGTCCTGTTTGTCCCTAATTCTCTAGCGCTCGCCCGCTCGCCACCCCTGTAGTCGGTTCAGTCCGAGGAGCCCTGGGTAAGGTGGGGGCCAAGGCATGGCTTTCGCTTGCGCTCCTGGAGCCGCCGCTCTGCCTCCCCTCACTGCGCGGCGCCGAGCGAGGCACTGCCCTCTCTGGCCATGACTCACGTCTCGGCCACCAACATCGGAATGGGACGCGCTGGCCCAGAGGGGCCGGGCGGATGTGCTTCTCTGGGCTCCTGTGGCCGCAGGCGGCTCGGCTCCCGGAGACGGGGACAGAGCAGGGAGGGAGGCCGGAACCCAAGACACGTCTGCGGGTACGTTTTCACCGGGCACATGGAACAAAGGGGAGGATGGGGGGACAGTCCGGTGCAATTCCTCACAAGCCGTCTCTACCCGTCCCGCGTGCCAGCCTGACACCACAAGGGCCCCCTCTGCAAGGTCACCCTTTGCTTTTTAAAGTGCGAGTCCGGATGAACCCGGTGTGTCCCTCTGTAAAATGGGCGCTAAATGAAGAGCCTTGGAGCACCTATTTCGAGGGAAAGCACCGGCCCAGGGTCACACAGAGGGCCGGGCAGTGTGGCAGGGCTGGGCCCAGAGCCAGGCCTCCGGATCGGAGACCGGGGCTCCTCATGTGGCACCAGACACCTCATGGGGACACAAGGGACGGTCACCCTTCACCCCTGGCCACGGCTCCTGTCTCTCCGACCCTGTCTCTCCTCCTCCCTCTCCGGGGCCCCTCCTCCCTGCCTCTCCTGGGCCTTGGAGCACCCACCTGGGTGTTCACACCTTTCCTGGAACGTCCAGCCCCAGAGCCACCTCTGCCGGGCTGTCCGCCCTGATCCTCCAACCCCTGCATCTCTTCTGATGCAGAACATGCACCTGACATCCCGTCACCTGCCACCTTGGGCGTGCACGTGCGCGCGCGTGTGCGTGTGAACTCGCTATTTTATCCATGATTCCTGAAGACGAAAAGTTCTATTTATTTTTTCACAAGAGTTTGCTGCCCCAAACCCAGGCTAGCTGTTGAGTCAGCAAATCATAATCCGCCCCGACACCGCCACACCCTCCTCACCTTTGTCACAAACACTATCATCGTCATCCTCAGCAGCGGCGACGAAGCCTCCTTGCAGACGTGTCGACTCAAAACCCTCTCACGGGCTGAGCCTTCCCTGCTCGCTCCCATTTACCCCTCCCAGCGACCTGGCCCTGCCCCCGCGGGGCAAGTGCTCCTACCCGCTGCGCCCATTTTACAGACAAGGAAACTGAGACACCAAAGGGTTTCTTTCTTTCTTTTTTTTTTTTCCTGCTTTCTGTTTTTTCATTGCTTTTTAGAGCCCACGTATGAGCGAAATCATATGGTATTTGTCTTTCTCTGACTGACGGAGCTCACTTAGCACGCTGCCCGCGAGGACCGTCCGTTTTGTCACCAAGGGCCCGGTCTCATCCTTTTCCAAGGCGGCATCATATCCCGTCATGTACGTAGATGTATTTAGCACATCTTCCTTATCCACCCGGCAGCCAGGGGACCCTGAGGTTGCTTCCCCGAAGGGGTTCTTGAACCCTTAAAGTGACGGAGACAGGAGAGGAGCCCCCCAGGCTTGTCTGACTCAAGTCCGTCACCCCCAAAACCACAGCAAAACCGCCATCATTTTCACCATCAAATAGGGGAACCGACAGCCAGCGTTGGCAGCTGCCGCCATCAGCACCACGGCCATCACTGCCAAGACCTCTGGCCCCTCACCTGCCCCCTCCCCCAGCTGCATCGTTACTCGTCGGAGCCTGCTCACAGATGTTAGCCCAGGACAGAGGAGCAAGCCTGGGCTCTGGCCCCGGGGAGCCCCCGCCATGCCTGCCCCCAGGGCCAATTCTTCCCGCCCCAAGATAGCCACCTCCATACACAGGGTGCCCCGGAGGGAAATTTTCCTGGCCCAAAGCCTGCGCCTTTGGTTGAATGACTGCATTCAGTAAGCATTCATTCAATTCAATCTGCATTTATTGAGCACCGCTGTAGGAGCCAAAGGGACACAGAAGTAAACAAAAGAGGAATAGGGCCTGCTCAGATAAATCATTCTGGAAGGGGCAGAGCACCAAAGAAAAGGAGCAGGTTGTAAAATGGAGCGGAATGGAATAACCTAGTTTATTTTTTTTAATTTTTTTAAATGTTTATTTATTTTAGAGAGAGAGAGAGAGAGACAGAGCGTGAGCAGGGGAGGGGCAGAGAGAGAGGGAGACACAGAATCGGAAGCAGGCTCCAGGCTCCGAGCTGTCAGCACAGAGCCCGACGCGGGGCTCGAACTCATGAACCATAAGACCATGACCTGAGCTGAAGTTGGATGTTTAACCGACCGAGCCACCCAGGCGCCCCAAGGAATACCCTAATTTAGTCTGGGAAATCCAAGGGAACTTCCTGGAGGAAGTAACAGTTAGGCTGAGACATGGAGTGAGCTTAGGCAAAAAGGAGAGTATGTTGGGACTACCGGGCAGGAGTGCTTGGTGGAGGACACGGGATGTGCAAAGGCCCTGAGGTGGGAAAGCACCTCGTCTTAGAAGAACTGAAAGGAACATAAGGTCATGCTACAAGAGGGCACAGGGCAAGGTGGCAGCAACCAGAAACTGAGGCCGTCCCGCCAGCTCCATGGAGAACGGGGGGCAGATGCTGGTGGGGCCAGAAGGTGGTTGTTCCTGACATTTGGAATGAGAGTGCCCCGTCCGAGGAGAGAGGGACCGGGCAACGCAGCGCTGAGGCCCAGAGGAAGCAGCCGGAAGGGCCGACGGCACCGAGATGGTATGGACGGTGCTTAGCGATTACGCAGGGAGGATCCATCTGCCTGGCACAGACCCGGGCACCGAAATGTCAGGCCTGTGATCCGACAGCGTCGCCCAGCAGCCAGCGAGGGAGCGCACAGCCCCGCAGGTGCAGGCAGAGACGGGGAAACGAAAAGAAGCCCCGAGGCCCCCAAACAGGACCGAGGCGCCCAGATGGCGCCGGCGTGGAAGGGCCGGGAAGGCGTGTTTCCTGGGCTCTTGTGTCCGCGCGCAGCTCAGCTCCCAGAGACCTGGGCAGGGAGCGCGGGAGGCTGGGGCGCACTGGACGGTGGAGAAGGAGGCTGCAGGGGACGGCAGATGGAGGGAGAGCCCCAGGGAGGCAGAGGGGGCCTGCGGGGCCCCCCCCCCGCCCCCGGCCACACCCCTGCCCCCCCCCCAAAGCCACCTCTCTGCAGAGCTCCGGTGGTGCCTCCTCGCAAAGACAGCAGCCCGAAACCACATCTGAGCGCCTACTGTGTGCCAGGGACTCCCCCACAGCTCATCTGAGTTTCTGGCTACACGTCCCCGAAGCGGGGGTCACTGCAGGGGGAGAAACTGCAGTCGCAGGAGGCAAGCGGTAGCGCAGGCCATCCTGGTAACTAAGAAATCACCACAGCAACGGGCTGGCACCTGCGGGAGCCCCCTGCAGGCTCACGCCGTCCGCGCTCTGGGAGGCATCCCCATCCCCACTCTGCAGACAGGGAAACTGAGGCTCTCAGCGTAGCAACTTGGCCAACGCCACCCTGCCGATAAGAGGCGAGCTGAGAGTTGAACTCCATGTCGGGATAGACGGTCTACACCGGGAGCCCTCGCCCCCCACGATCCACGGCGGCGAAGGAAACACGCCAGGCGTAGGAAAACTTGCGGCTCCGGGAAAGAACCGGAAGTCCCAGGACGCAGGGCACGGAGGGGCAAGGAGGGACCAGGCGGGAGGCTTGCCCAGGATCCGAGGTCGAGACAGCAGCTCCCCAGGCCCCGGCGGGTTTTCGCGGAGCCCGGGCTTCTGTGGAATTTTCTGCTCGTGTTCGGGTGTCCGAGCTTTGCCTGCCTAGACCTCTCCCGTGGCTTCCCTGGTGACCTGGGGATAAAATCCCCAGAGCCTGGTGTGGCCCGGGAAGCCCTGCTCCATCGCTGCTACCCCCGCCCCTCAGCCCTGCTCAGGCTCTGGCCGCCCCTGACCCTCCCGACCCAGCCGCTGTCATGTTCCTCCAGCCCTTACCCTAGTCTGACGGGTCTCATTCGTGCTTTCTCTGTTCTCTTTATTGTCTCTCTCGTGTACAATGCAGGGAGCTCGTCTCCAGGGTCTAGAACCGTGCTTGGCACATAGTAGGTGCTCAGTAAACGTGTTGAAGCACGGGGATGGGCAGTGCCCAGCCAAGTTTCCGGCATGAGGTCCCGGCTCAGCACGCAGGGAAGCGGAGGCTCCCGGGGGTGCCCCACGGCTGAGGGCAGGGGCTCTGAGGCGGTCTTGCCACAGAGCCGGGAGTTTTCCACGGCCCCAAGGGCCTCCTTTCTGCACTAAGTGTCAAGGGCTCCTCTCCCTCCTCCCTCCTTGCTCGCACACCTGCCCTCCTCCCGCAGCCCAGCGGCGGGCCGGATTCTCAGCATCATGGCTGGCCGGCTGGGCTTGCTTGGGGTGGTGGCGGTTTGGTGACAAGGTTCAGAGGCAGACCTTTGTCCCAGACCGGACTCCACCACTTCCTCGCTGTCTGGTTGCGGGGAAGCGCCTCTGCCTCCCTGAGCCTCAGTCTCCTCATCTGTACGAGGGGGGGTTAAGAGGCTGCGGGGCCTGGCACACGCCTGGCACATACACGGTGCACATTCCTTCAGCTCAGAAGCACGGTGACAGCTCTTCCCAGCTCTTCACGACCGTCTGGTCCTCCCGGATCTGGGCCAGCGTCTCGGGGCACCGGGTCCGCCCGCCTCCGCCCCCCTCTCCCAACGCAGAGGTTTAACTGACCCTTCCAGCCTGTGTGTCCGCGCCCCTCCGCCCCGGAGACCCCACGTCACCCCTTCGGCCCCCCAGTCCCGCAGCCCAGCCCGGAGGCCGTGACACGAGCGCGCGTGCGCACAGATGCGTGCGTGGGCGGCAGCCGTGGACGCGCATGTCCTCACGCGCGCACTGAAGCGCTGTGCCCGGAGGGACACGGTGCTGGAGCGCTGAGACGCACACGCGATGCCCACGCCCACCCGCCACGCTCGCAGGGTCCACGTGCACCTGCACAGACCATAGACGCGAGCGAACCCGCGCAACCACGGCCCCCATCTGGCCTCCTCCCCCTCACCCACCTCCAGCCTGCGCACCTTCGTCGGTTACGTGGGCGCGCACATGGGATCTGTGAGCACAGCTGGGCCGGGCACTTGGCACCACGCAGAGGAGGGTGGACAGCCTGAGTGTTCTCTGTGCCTCGCTGTGGGCACGCGTCTACACAGGCGCGCGCCCCACCGGGCTGTGTCTCCCACCCGGGGCCGTGTGATGGGCCACAGGACGGTGGCTGTGGGCTCTGAAGAGAGGGGACCCCAGGTCCTGCCAAGCCAGACAACAGACCAGCAGCGGTGGCTCCGGGCCCTCCCTTGCCCGGGACTGGGGTCAACAGCACCATCTGCTGTCGGCTTCTGGAACTGTCCTCCAGAGGGCCTCTGCCTGGCCCTCAGCTTGGCTTTCCGGGAGGCCTTGGGCCCCGGGGTCAGGATCCTGAGAACAAGCTGGGGTTGAGGGGGGACCCCAGTACCAGGGTCTAGAACAAGAACGTCTCAGGAAGGCTCACACCCAAGCCGGGCCCCACTCTCCTTTTCTGCATGGGGAAACTGAGGCCCACGTCAGGGAGTGACAAGATGACCAGTTGTCCCAGGAAGAAGGGCAATCACAAATGGAGAGCTGCCTCAAATTCCTCATTTTGTTTCACGTCTTGAGACTCGGCTCGATAGACTCCTCTGGGCGCTGGCGGGGGGCAGGGGGAGCGCCGGGAGGCTCACGGTGTGGGGGCGCACACACGGGTGCGCACACACTTAGCCTGGGCAAGGTGGGAGGCGCAGGCAGGGAACCACAAAGGGGTGAGGGATGGGAGCAAGGCCAGGCGACAGCCCCATGGCACGGGACTCCGGCCCAACGCAGGCGGGAACACGGCCCTCTGTTCTCGAGATGGGGAGCCTGAGGCCCGGAGGGAGGAGGGTCCCCGAGGTCACAGAGGCCAATGGCCGGCTAGAAATGGGTCCAGGTCCTCTGACTCCCAGCCCCGAGCTCTTGCCTTCCACGTGGCTGCCCCCCTCCTTCCCTCGGGCTCGGAATTACCCTTCCCAGGGCAGGGGGTGGGGGGTGCTCTTTCCACATACCTGGCGGGCCTCCCTCCTAGACCAGAGGGCTCTGATGAACCTCGTGGTGCAGGAAACCCCGGGACAAGGTGGCTTCAGAGAGTTTCCTAACCCAGCCCCAGGCCATCCCCTATCCCTGTCCCTGGCACCGTCCTATTAAGTCAGGAATGTTCTAGACTCTTAGGGGCTGAGGGGTTCCTAACAGGAGTGCTCAGATCGCAGTCGCTACTGGTTGGTAGGGAGTGTGCGGCATCTACCTGCAGATGGACCCTTCTTATCCCACTGACAGATGAGGAAAGGGAGCGCCCACGCGCGCACCGCCCCGAGTGGCTGCACGGGGACTCGCCGTCGGGACCCTGGCCCCAGCCCCAGCCCCTCCCCCCAGCCCCCTCTGCCGGACACAGGCCAGGGCACTGCGTGCATCTTTGAATCTATTCGGCAGCGTTGGTGTTCCACCGCCACAGGGGCACACGAACACGGAAGTTCGTTAGCGAGCATTTATTAAGCACCTGCTGGATGCCCAGCACAGTCCCAAGGGCTGCGGATACAGCAGAGAATTAAACGGACGAAGCTGCCTTCGACCGGGAGAGGGACAAACACGATGAAGCCGCAGAAGACGTGCCCCGCTCGATCGTGATGGGGGCGGTGGAGAACAGCAGAGCACGGAGGCAGGATGGAGGGGGGTGCGGGGTGCAGGTGTGACCACAAGCAGGAGGAGGCTCAGGAAGGTGCAACTGAGGAGGGAATGTCTGAGTAGGGACCTGAAGGAGGTTCAGCCAGGTGGATGTGGCTTCCAGGCTGAGGAAAGAGCATGTGCAAAGGCCCTGAGGTGGGGGAGTACGTGTGGTGAATGTGCTCGAGAAACAGCTAGCGGGGCAAGGTGGCCGGAGCAGAGAAAGCAGAGGGGAGGTCAGGAGGTAAGAGGGAGAGCAGGTGGAGTCTGGTGGGCCCGTCCCAGGACTCTGGCTTCCACTCTGATGGGTAGGGAGCCATTTTGAGCAGGGAAAGTGGCAAGATCTGACTTCGGCTTCAAAGGGCACTTTGGATATTGTGTGGTTACCAGACTGTAGAGGGGCAGAGTCAGAAGCCGGGAGACGGGTGAGGGGCTGCCCAGAAGTCTAGGTGTGACGTGAGTGTGGGTCAGGCTGGAAGAGGTCGTATTTGTGACCCGTCCTGAAGGCAGACACACGCGCGCACACACGCACACCCATAGGTGAGGCCAGGAGTGAACCCACCCGCATCTGTAAGGGACCAGCTCTCACGTGGACTCAGCTAATCGATCCGCACTCGGGGCCGACTCCCAGCCGGGCAAGCGGACGACAAGCCCAGGCAGGGTCAACAGGGGACCCCAGTGTGGGCTTCCTGCCGCACTGCTGCCCCAGAGACAGTCTTGCGCCCCCCGCTCTTGTCCGGCCCCCTCATTATGCAAGTGGGGAAACTGAAGCACAGACAGCAAGGAGATTTGCCGTTCAGGGAGTCAGAACCAGGGCACGGTCTCCCGGCTCCCGGTCCAGTGCTCTCCCTCTGTCTCTCTCTCATGCTGCAAGCCCAAGGCCTGCTCCACGGGACTGTGGTGACAGAGGTCAGGGGCTTGTGAAGCCTGCCCACTCTTTTCCAAAGAAGGGGATTGAGGTGGGGACTGGGAAGGGACACAGCTTTGTCCACCAGACCTCAGCCCCACTCTACTCCCTTCTTGGTCTGCTCCCTAACGACCCAGATCCGACGGAGAGTGCGGTCTGTACCCTGCTGGTGTAAGAAAAGACAGAAGAGGTGATCTTGGCCTTTGGCCCCTAAATCAGAGCTTAATGAAGGCATTCAGCCAGAAAGAAAAGGATTGGCATTAACATGCCCTTCCCCGTCACCACCCTTGCCACTACCACTACCACCACCATCACCAACATCACCAGAACAATCACTGAAATCACTGACATAGCTAGGCCATCACCGCCAACAACACCAATACAACCACCACCACCACCACCACCATCACCAACATCACCAGGATAATCACCGACATCACCAACACAACCAGCCCATCACCATCACCATCACCATCACTAACACCAATTCAACCATCACCACCACCATCACCAACATCTCCAACATGACCAGCCCATCACCATCACCAACACCAACACCAATACAACTACCACCACCACTACCATCACCAACATCACCAGGATAATCACCAACATCTCCAACACAACCGGCCCATCACCATCACCAACACCAACACCAATACAATCACCACCACCACCAACAACAACATCTCCAACACGACCAGCCCATCACCATCACCACCACCAACACCAGTACAACCACCACCACCATCACCAACATCACCAAGACAAACACCAACATCACCAACACAACTAATCCATCACCACCATCACCACCACCACCAATACAACCACCACCATCACCATCACTAACATCAGGACAATCACCAACATCACCAACACAACCAGCCCATCACCATCACCACCACCAACACCAACACAACCACCACCACCACCATCACCATCACCAACACAATCAACCCATCACCATAACTACCACCACCAACACAACCACCACCACCAACACCAACATCACCAAGATAGTCACCACCATCACCAGCATCACCAGCACAAGGAAACCATCACCATCACCAGCACCATTACTACCGAGAGCACCACCACCAACATAAACACTGCCTCCGCTGCCATTACTGCCACCAGCATCTTCACCCCCAGCATAAACACCATCACAATAATCGTCCCCTTCATCATCCCCACCCACACCTCGCCACCCTTTCCACCGTCATAGGCTGGGTTGCGCCAGGGGCCAACGGAGCCCCCTGCAGCTGACACTGAACCCCGAAACCTAGCTGCAGAGAGGGAGGGGGCTGGGCGTCAGCCCCCAGGCAGGGCCACGTGGCTCGACTCGCGGGCAGGGAAGTGGATCTGGCAGGACTGGACGGGCCCAGTGCTGGGACTGGAGAGTCAAAGCAGCCGACAGGGCCCCTCCAGGGCAGGCGGCAGGCTGACCACTAGGAGGGGGGACCGGGAGTCTGAGCGGCTAGAAAGCAGGTGACAGGGGTTCAGATGGAGAGAGGGGAGCAACCCCGCGGGAGCTCGCTCACGAGGTGAGCGCTTGGAGGGAATGACTCCCCAGCTGGGGTGCAACGTGTAGGCAATGGACCCACGGGAATGGACGCCAACATTGCACCGTCATGGCCTCTTGCTCCGATCGCAACCAAGGCCAGCGCCACCACGACAAGCAGCCTCATGACCGCTCTGCCACGGCTAGTGACACCCTCCCCGGTTGTGTCCCCAGTGACACCCTCCCCAGGGTGTCCCCAGTGACACCCTGGCCCTGACGCCAGCCTCCTGGGGCCGCCGCCCATCCATACCCCTTCTCCCTTCTTCCCTTAAGGGTGCGCTCCCTCGTGCGCTTGAAGGATGCCCTTGAAGCCTGGGCTCCCAGGAGGCGGCGGCGGAGACGGGGAATGCCCCGGGGTTGACACCCGTCCACGAGAAGGGGAAGACGTTGGGTTGGGCCCAGGGAGAGGCCGGGCTGCGATGCCGGCACAGCAGCAGTCTCGCCGACCCCACGAGGACCTGTGCGTTCTACTGTCCTCCGTTATACCTGAGAGGCTCGGCCTTGGCATTCCCGCAGCATCCGGTCCCGGCAGGCAAGCCGTTCTGGAAAGGGCCGAGGACATCAGCCGGCAGCCCTCCCAGCCGCTGCGGAAACAAGGCCTTCAGTCCTGCAGGGGGAGCTGGGGGACGCCTTCCACCGCCCACCGCAGATGCCCCTACGCACTATGTCCCCCTGCCCTCTCAGCCAGTGTGGGGTGACCGAAGTCTGGCCAATGGCATGTAGAGGAAATTATGTGTGCCCTTTCCGGGCTGTGCCTGAAAGGGAATGATCATGAACTGCCCTTCCGACTCTCCTGCCAGCAGCTGGGATGCAACTGTGAGGATGGGAGCTAGAGCAGCCACTTTGGGTCCCGAGCTGATGCTACATGTAGAGGGTGGCAGGGTTGCCCACCGTTTCTCGACTGCACACCTCCAGATCGTTACCTATAAGAAAAATCAGTTGGGGCGCCTGGGTGGCTCAGTCCGTTAAGCGTCCGACTTTGGCTCAGCTCATGATCTCACAGTTCGTGAGTTCGAGCCCCGCGTCGGGCTCTGTGCTGACAGCTCGGAGCCTGGAGCCTGCTTTGGATTCTGTGTCTCCCTCTCTCTCTGCCCTCCCCCATTCGCACTCTGTCCCTCTCTCTCTCAAAAAATAATAAATAAACATTAAACGTTTTTAAAAAGAGAGGGAGAAATCAGACAGAGAAAAAAAGAAAGGAAACCCACCTTTACCCTGTTTGAGCAGCGACCACAGTATGTGACCGGTGTGTTACAAGGTTGCCATAAGGAGCAAAAAAACAGTGTACCTATGACAGGGGCAACAAGGTTTGCCTCCTTCCCACGGCCCCGCCCTGTTGTCCGCCGTCTCCTCCACGGCGACCATTGTCGTGGGGACCTCACTATGTTGCCTGTTTCCACAGCATCTCTATGAAGCCTACTCCACTGGTATCCTCGCCCCAGTGACTAGAAGGTTCAGGGCCGTTCTCACTTACCATCCTAGCTGGATCCAGGACCAAACGGGGACCCAGGACTCCCCTGAGCCTCAGCTCTCCCGTCCGTAAAGTGGGAATAACAAGAACTCCCAAGCAGGTGGCTGTGGGGAGCGGACAGGATGACGTGGGCGAGGGGCAAATCGCAATGCCCCGTTCATGGGAAACGCTCATAAATGGCCCCGGGCCATCAGCGTGCAGACTGGTTTTTTCCCTTCGTAAAGCGCCTTCATCGACCAGCACGAGAAAGCCAGGCGTGGAAACAGGCCAGGGGAGGAGGGAGACCCGACACCCCACAGCGAGAACCCGGCGCTTCGTGCCACGTGACCCCCAGCAGGTCCCACGGGAGGTGAGCCCCGAGATCCGCCCCCCCACCCCGACTCTGCGCATCTCTGTGACGCCCGGCTGTCCCAGCCACCGCCCGCCCGCCGGAGAGATCCACCCTCCTCCTCGCCGCTCCGCCTCGCGTGGGGAGCACCGGGCCCTCCTCAGCGCGGGGTCACAGGCTGAGCCTCGTCTGCCTGGGCGCCTCAAAGCTCTTTGACACTTGTTAATACCTTCCTGCTTCCGTGCAGGCTGGTCTGGTTCGCATTAGCACCCCAGGCCCCGCGGTGGTCGGACGCAGGGCTTGGGCTCCGTCCAGAAAGTGTCAGACTCCGCCGGGGTTCTTCTGACGACTTATCTAACGTGGAACATCGAATGGTTTGATCTGCCAATTAGGCTCACCCGGAGCTGCTAACTGGAAGCAGATGGGCCTATAGGTTATTGTACGGAAGCCGTGCGCCTCCCGCCTCCCCGCAGAGGGGAAGGCAGGGCCCTGCGCTTCTCCGCTGGCCGGCCCTGGACACCCCTGCGACGGCAGCAGGTCCGAGGGCCTCCTTCCTGGGGGCGGGGGTCTTGGACCGGGGAGAGTCGGCCTCATCTCCCCGTCCCAGAGACCCAGAGGGAACTGCTGAAGCTGGACATGCCGTGAGCTGGGGTGAGGGTCCACCCCAGAGGTCCCCAAAGTCCCCGAATGCCTACAAGCTGCTGTCAGTTCACTCCATCGAGGGCTCCCGGATCCGCCCTGGGAGACCTTTATGTGGCAGGTCAGTGCCGGCTACGGGGCTGGGCCCACCCTGCACAGGGGCAGGGGTGCTGTGAATGAAACGGTCCCTCTGGGGTCCCCTCCGACTCTTCGGTGACCCCAAACCCACCCACAGACAGCTTCTCCAGCCAGTCCCACCCAAACCAGGGTCCCCCCCCCCTCACTCCAGCCTGTCACCAAGGAGCACTGATGCCCCAGCTCACCCCACCACTGGTCTGGGACGCCATCCTCGCTCACCTGGGCCTGGTGGCTGACTCCCAGGGGGCCTCCGCCTCCTCCCTCAGACCCACACTGCCTGCCTCCTCTCTCAGCTCTCCAAGTGTCTCTCTTAGGACAAAGTCCAAGCGCCTGACAGTGTCCATGTGGGCCAGCTCATGTACACCCCTGGGGGTGGGCGCTGTGACCTTTGGCCCATTCTACAGAGGACACAGAACTGCCACCTGGTGCGGGGGGGGGGGCAAATAGAGGCCCCCAGAGCCAAGCAGCTGGACGCCAAACCCTCCCTCCTCTGTCTCTGTCTCCCCCTCCCTCCGTCTCCCCCCTTCAAGTCCTCCTTCCCTCTCCCTCCCTCTCTCCTCTCTCTCTCTCCCTCTCTACCCCACCACCCCTTCTCCCCTCTCCCTTCTCTCTCCCTTCGCTCCCCCCTTTTGGTGTCCTGGGTCCTGCACTAGAACTCAAGCTGCCTGGATGCGGGGACCGTCCTCCCGGGCGACCCCATATCCTGGGAGCTGCGGGGGCCTGACCCTGGAGGGCCCACTACTGTTAGTGAATGAATGCCAACATCCCACGCCCTTCCCTTGCTCAGGGACCTGAACGGCTCACCCTGACCATGACCCTCCTCACCTCCCGACCCGCACCTGCTTCTCCTGGTATCTAACCACATGGTCCATTTATAATTCTGCCTCGTTCATTGACTCACTCACTCAGCCAGCATTTGTCGAGAGCCTGCTCTGTGCCAGGCACCTTTCTAGGCGCTTTGGCGGATGCATCGGTGAACAAAACAGACAAAACTCCCTGCCCTTGCGGAGCTTACAGTTTATTGGGGGATAAAAACAATACTTGAGCCAAAGAGGTAAAATGTACGGTGTGTTAGTGGTACGTGTTAAGGGGAAAAGCTAAGCAGGAAAAGAAAATGAACGAAGAACCAGCCATGTGCCAAGCTGAGGAAGGGCATTTCAGGAAGAGGGAACAGCCAGTGCGAAAGCCCTGAGGCACACACATGGCACGTCTGGGAGTGATGAGGAAGCCCAGCATGGCTGCAGAGGGCTGTAGAGGGTGGGGTGTGCACAGCAAGGGAGGAGAGGTGGCGGGGAGCACTGGGGGTCTAATGCCAGCACACGGCTCTTCATCTGAGAGAGATGGGGAGCCCCGGGTACTGAGCAGAGGAGGGACAGGAAGGGACCTACTGCAGGGGCTGGGACAGAAGCAGGGAGACCACCTGGAGGCTGCTGCTGGAGGCCGGGCTTACCCCAGGTTGGGGCTCTAATTCTGAAGGTACGGCCAACAGTGTCACTCACAGATTGGCTGCAGGATGAGAGGAAGGAGTCAGGGGCGACGGAAGACCAGAGAGCCTCTCGAGGACTCCACGACCAACCTGTCCTTGCCTGTGAGGCCAAGCTCCAGCTTCCTGTCCTCCCTCTGCCCCCCCCCCCAGCCCCTTGGCAGCCCAGCCACCAGGGAAGGTGGCGCATTTAGCCCGGCCTGGCCCCCAGGCCCCAGACCGCAGCCAGATCCCACCTGCTCCCACCAGGTGGGAAACAGCCCCTGCAAAAGGCCCCCTCGTTTCACTGCCCAGCCGACAAGCGCCCGGCGCCTCGAGCAGCCAGTGCATTGGAGGCGACTCACAGGTGAGAGGTAGGCCACGCAGAGAACGGCCTGGCCCGACTCAGGTGCTCAGAGACCTGCCAGGCAGCAGCCTGTCACAAGCTGGGACCAGCAAAGGGTTAAGCTCAAGCAGCCCTGGGAGTGCAAAGGGTTTCCTCTGCCCGGAGGCAGAGAAGCCTTCCCCCTGGGGAGGAAGTGTCTGAATTGGGCCTCAAGGAACAATGCAAGTCCAGCAGGGACAAGAGAGAAGGGGCAGCCTGAGCACAGGTGTGACACCAGGCCTGTGTTTGGGGAATAGCCAGGAACCCCCTGGGGGCGGGGGGTGGGCAGGAGCCAGATTCTGAAGCACAAAGCACCTGACTCTTCCACGAAGGAGGCCGGGGCGCTGTCATGTAGGCACTGGGGAGCCACAGAAGGAGTCTGAACTGGGGAAGCCTGTGACCGAGACTGGGTTAAGGGGCCGTCACTCAGCTGGACTGGTGCGGGAAGGGAGTCAGGGTTCCAAGAGAGGGAAGCTTGAGAGATACTCTAAGAGAGATGTGTACAGGTCAGGGAGAGTGTGTCCAAAACAGAGGACAAGGATGGCGCTCAACGCCAGGTCCCAAGAGCGGTGGAAACCTTTAGACACGAAAAGGGGATGATGGGAGAACACGATAGCCGTACCCCACCCCCAATCCTCCAAGTCCCAGCTCCCTGACTTGTAAGCTGGGTGACCCTGAGCAAGCTAATCAGCCTCTCTGAGCTTCAGTTTCCTCTTCCCTGTAAAATACAGACGTGTTGGGTCTCAAGTGAGAGAAAACCCAGCGCAAACCACGATGGGCAATGAAGGGACTCGGAGGTTTGGGAGGACGTGTTGCCTCCAGGCACGGTCCTTTGGCTCAAAAGTTTCCAAGGACACAGTCTTTCCATCTTTGCGCTTTGCCTTCTGCGAAGTCCAGCCCTCCTCTAAGGCTGACTTGCCCTGTGGTCCCAGCCGCTGTGTCTCAGCCTCGCCAGTTCCTACAGAAGGATTCTTCGTCCCAGGAAAAATCCCGAGAGTCCCTCTGAGTGGACCAACCCTCAGCCAGGGTCACCTGCCTCCGTCCCCCGGAGTCAGGACGGAGTCAGCTTTCCCCGAACAACAGAAATCTCTCCTGGGAGCAGGGGGGCTGCCAGGCAGGGTGGGAGAGAAAGGGATGCCGGCAGGGTCGCTGGTCCTCGTGGGGCAGGGTCACTGTGGGGATTAGAGATCCCGTGTGCGGCGCCCCTCGAGAGGCCACTACTCTTTTGTCATTAGGTATAAAAGATCATCGTGAGCAAGAGGAATGAGATTGAATTTTCGGTCCCCAAAGATGAAACTCATGTCCGTAAGTGGAAATTCCTGAGTCTGGTTTGAGTCAAATCTAAGGAAAATTTCTAACAGCTGGCGTTGTCCTCCGTGAGCCTCCCATCACTGGAAGGGAACAAGAGAGGATTAAGATCTCAGCTCGGGGCAGCTGTAGGGGCAGGTGTGGATGCCTCCGAGGGCCGTGGGACTCCAGGATTCCCTCTCTAATGGTGGTCCGTGAGGCAGAACCAGGAAAAGGAGGTCATTATCTCTTTTTAAAAAAATGTAAACCAAGGCGTCGGAAGCATGCAAGAAAAGAGAATTAAGAGCTTAAAACTCCCTGAGCTTGACAATCTGGTCCCGAGGGTGAGGGGGACGGGACATGGGCACATCCAGGAACAGACAGGGCACAGAGCTGCTTCCTGGAAGCTGGGGGCTGGGTGGGGTCTCCCCCCCACCCCCACCCCCACCCCAGGGAGGCAAGAGCAGGGGACGGAGGAGGGGTGCACACGGGCAATAGCTCCCCCTTGGGGTCTTCCCAGGCTGTCTCCAGCCTTAGGGGCTGGGGAGGGGGGGGCGCTCAGGACTGCAGGAAGAGGACCCGAGGCAAGGGAGGGCCAGGAGCAGTGCCCCAGGGGACCCCAGAGCGAGCAAGCTGGCGTGCGCACAGGGGCCACCAGTGGGCAAGGTCAGGGTCCAAGCCCGGTTCCCACACCGGCCGCCTCAGCCACGTGCTCCCACTCGGGCGGCCCCCCCCCGGGGCTCCTGGCACCCCACCTTTGCTCCTGAGCTCCCCACCTGCTCTCTCCACACTCAGACTTCCTGCCCCCACCCCAAGCACTTCTCCACCCTTGGTCGCTCTTTCCAAAGCCCAGCCTCCCCCCCAGAGTCCTTCCCCAGTGGAGAGACTGCGTCCCTCCCTCCATGACCATGACCGTGACTGGGTTCCCCGCACCAGCTCCCCAGAGGACCACAGCTCCCGGCCGGCCATGAGGGGCTGGGGAAGTTTCCTTGTAGGGCAAGGACGCTAACAGTACCCCACTGACTGACGGAGTTTCCTGAGGACACAGTGGATACAGTGGACACAGTGAGGCCTTCAGGGAGGGTCATTTGTGCTAGCTGCCTCCTCATCGATTGTGAGCACAGGTATTTGTCTTATAGTTCTTTTTATTTTTTATTTATTTTTTATATTTTAGAGACAGAGAGCAGAGGAGATGGGGCAGAGAGAGAGGGAGAAAGAGAATCTTAAGCAGGCTCCAGGCTCAGCACGAAGCCCGATGCGGGGCTCGATCCCACGACCCTGGAATCATGACCTGAGCTGCAATCAAGAGTCAGGCTCTCAAGCGACTGAGCCGCCTGGACGCCCTTGTCGTTGTATTTCTAGATGCCTCTCGGGACCCAGCACCCAAGGCCACGGGAGATGAACGGAACTAATGATGCGGCGGCCTGAGGGAACAGTGGTGGAGGAGGTGAGCACTGTGACTTAGCCGTCCGGTCAGTGTTCACGGAACGCCTGCTGTGGGGCAGCTCCGGAAGGAGCTCGGGAAGGGAAACGGCCTGTCCCTGCCATTGCCACTATGGAGAAGCAGCCCCCAAAATATGAAGACTGTTCTCCCAAATTCCGGATGACTCAAAGCGAGATCCCACCACCTGCCACCTTGAAGCATGAAAGAGACAGAGTCAGGACTGGAGGGAGCTAGTCCTGGCTTCCCTGCCGCACATGAAGCTTCCGAAAGTTGCTCCTGCCAGGGCCGGTGTTGGGGCAATCTAGAAATCACTCCCAGGGGCGTCCTGCAACAGTCACAAGGTCACCCCAGTAATGGATTCCCAAGCCAGTCACCCAGCCTCTGCAGCTCAGAGGCATCAGCACTGCAATTCCGGCTCCCTGGCGAGCTGGGACAGGCTGGCTCAGACCCCTGGACAGAGAAGTCAGGGCTCCTCTGGCCATCGGGGGTGACGGGCACGGGCACAGCTCCACATAGCATGACAGCGTCTTCTCGGTTCCGTGGTGCCAGGGTGGCTCTGGGCACATGGGAGGCCCACGCACCCCAGGACAGCACCCAGAATTTGCTGGGGGCAGAACAGTTCCCTCCCGAGGTGAGGACCACGGACTAGAACGTATACCACGGACATTTGGGTATAAAAAGGAAACACAACCTTCTTCTGAAGCCTGACGGGTCAAGGGACCTGTGGACTTGGATTGGTTGGCATTTATTGAGTATCTACTGTATGCACTTCACACCCTTTCTCTCTGATCCTCCGATGTCCCTGCAAAGTAGTTACTGTTCCTATTTTATTTTTTATTTTTTTAAATATGATTTGTTGTCAAATTGGCTCACCTATAGCGTGTGAAGTGCGCTCTTGGTGTATTGTTCCTGTTTTAGAGAAGGGGGCACGTAGGCTCCAAAACAGTAAATAGAATTGGCCCAAAGCACACAGCTCAGAAGTGGCAACGCAGAAATGGAAACTGAGGTCTCCGATTCCAGTCTTCTTTCTTGGGAGGGGGTGGGGGAACCTCTGGAAACAAGAAGGAAATGCCTTCATTTCACCCAAGTGAGGTTTATTCATAAGCATTTATGAAGCATTTATGAAACCCCTATGAGCAGCCATCACTCGGAGAAGCTGGGTCCCAAGCTCTAGGGGGAGTCTGGGAGGTGAGGCGCAGACACGTGGGCAGGTGGTGACTGATGCTGGGCAGATGTCCCCGACACCAGCCCCAGCCCAGCCTTCCCTGGGGGGGGGGGGGTTGTGAACAGGTGGGAGGGGTGAAGGGAAGGAGCCGGAACCTGCAGACACCTGCCATGACCACCAGATGGCGACTGTAGGCTGCTTAAATCCATCTCTGTCTTGGAGACCAATAGGTAGGTCACCCTGGATCCTTTCCCTAGAACGGGTGGCCGTGCCTGGCAAGCCAAACAGCTGTAGGGAAAGTGTGACAATTTCTAGGCATCCACCACGCGGTGGGGAAAAATGGCCAGGATGCAGAGAACCTGGAGGGGAGGTTGAATCAGAGAGGAGGGTGAGGTGGTAATAGGGCTGGCATCTCTGCTCCCAGCTGGGGCTGAACAAGCAAGTCCCCCAGTGTCCATGCCCAGGCCGGAGCCCTCCGGCCCCCTTGGGCAGCCAATGGGCAGCGCTAGTCCTTTCCCATGGTGTAGGCCTGGATCATGCTGCTGAAGTAGACGGGCGTGTTGCGCTCTGGGAAGAAGAGGACCATGTAGCACTTGGGGCCAAAGTAGCTGAGGCTGATGCCCAGGAGGTTGAGCACCGTGACCAAGAGGTCCAGGATGGTGACCAGGACCCCCTCGTAGACAGACATGAAGGTGCAGAGGGAGACGGAGGAGGTGAAGTAGAAGGTCATGCAGAAGGTGATGAACTTGGCCTCGTTGTAGTTGGTGGGCAGCTCCTTGCCCATGTAGGTGAAGCTGAAGCCCTCCACGGACAGAAGCAGGTCCAGGCTGGTGTTGAACAGCAGCGCCTTGGGGTAGTTGCAGGAGAGAACCATGACCTTGGGGTCGTCGGGGTCCGGGCGGGCGGTGGGGCTGGCGGTCATGGCCAGCACGTTGCCCACCACAATGGCCACCTTGAGCACCGTGAAGGACGCCACAAAGACACAGGGCCCATGGTAGCGGACCCAGTAGCCGTAGGCACGCGGGAGGTGCCTGGCCATTTTGAAGATGCAGACGATCTAGAAAGAGTGCACGGCGATACAGGAGATGCAGATGGTGAAGCAGAGCGTGAAGAAGGTCTGGCGGCAGAGGCATGTGAAAACCATGGGCTGCCCGACGTACATGGGGACCATCGCATACGCCAGCAGCAGCGGCATCAGCATCAGGAAGTACATGGGGCCCCCGGCCGAACGAACCATGGGCGTGTGGAGGTACCTCCAAAAGATGACCAGGATGGCCAGGGTGCTGAGGAAGCCCAGGACAGACAGCAGGGCCACGATGATGGCGGGCGCCTCGTGCCACTCGAGGAAGGCCAGCCGCCGCTTGAAGCAGGAGGTGTCATTCCTACGGGACCACTCGTAATTTGGGCAGGGCTTGCAGTCAAATTCGTCTGCAAGGGCCCACAGCAGCTCCCGTCAGCCACACCGGCCTTCCCAGCACCCACATCCTCTGCACCTGCACTGGGCTGGGCTGTAGGGGGGGGGTGGGGGGGCGAGCTAAGGGCAATGCCTGCAGTCCCAGCCACCACTCACTGTATCCCTCACATCCGCTGGCCCATCACCTCCTCACTGCAACCCCATTTCACAGATGCGGAATCAGAGGCTCGGCCAGGCGGTTACAAAACCAGAAAGTTACAGAGTCAGGGTGTGAACCAAGGTCCCCTTGACTTAGAGCCTAACGACTGTAATGCCTTCCTTCCTGGCCCGTACCCTCTGGTGAGATGGACACTCAACCGTTTATTTAAATTAGTTTTTGAGCACCATCCACTGTGACAGGCACCTGAGACGGGAGGCCACAGACGGGGATAAAACCCAGCCCCCTGACTTCAGTCTACTGACCAGTTACAAGAGGAAGGCCTGTGAAATCATTCAACAAACTTTTGTCGAGCACCTGCTCTGTGCCCCGGGCTCGCCTGGGCACATACCCAGTGCTCTGATTGGTAGATGTCCGCAACCACTTAATTTCCTGACCAGTGAAGTCGCGAAAAAAATAATTTGCGCCCCAATGGTGAACTGTGCTAAACACTACTGTGGACAGAGAGAGGACATTGTCCCCACCTTCCGGGAGCATACGATCTATAGGGAGGGATGTCCATTCTTCTCCTCAAGGATGGCACTCAATACACATGCGCTGAGCAAACATTATATGTTCTGAACTGCACTAGGCACTCGGGAGGCCAGAGGGATAAGTCAGTTCCTATCCCTGTCGGCCAGAAACATTTCTTCTACGGACAGAGACATTCATTCGTTTGCTTGTTCGTCCACTCAGTCATTCATCCATCCATCCGGTGGACATTCCCTGGCCTGACCCCCTGGGCCCTCAGCTACATGTGTGTGCAGTGGGGGTCAGTCACAGCCTCGCCTGGCTGAGGGCTGTTCCTTCTCCCCGCCCCCACCCCCAACAGCGTGCATTGAAGATTTTTCTCTACACCACCTGTTAGGGAGATACAAGCGGAATCGGACAGGGTCCCTGGTCTTTGGACACCTGTGTCCCCTGGATGAGACTCCAGAGACCCTGCCACAGATGAAGGGCCCTGAGAGCCCCAGGGCGGGGCTGGGCAGGGGTGCGGGTCTGAGAGTCCCACCTGCAGTTCGGTTGAGGACGGTGCCCGGAAGGCAGTCAAGACACTCGAAGCAGCAGGGATGGATGCCCACGGGCTTCTTCCTCTGCCCAGGCTGGCAGTCCTTGGAACACATGGACACAGGGACCTGGAGGGAGGAGGGCAGAGATCCTGAGCCCGACTAGCAGGCTGCTCGGGACAGGAAGCCTGGCCCCTCTCTGGGAGGGGGGAGGAGTAGCGACCCTCTCTCTTAGTTCAGCCTGCCTGAGACCCAGTCCACCTTCTTCAGGTAACAGCATGCAACTATTGAGACAGAGACTTTCTGAGATGGGCGGGCAGATAAGATGTGACTCTGGGGCTGCCAGCAGCCACCATATCTCCGTAGAGGGGCAACATTCCCAAGGAAGGAACTGAGATCTGGAGAGAGTGAGATCCTGGCTCCATCATGCCTGAAGTCTCATGGTCCAGTCCTGGAGTTTTCAATGGTGGGAGGCAACAACTTCCCTTTGGGGGGGAGGGCAAAACCCACCCTAGAATTCAGATGGCATCTCAAGGGACCCTGAATACCCACAGCCATCGTGAAAATGAACAAAACTGGAGGATGCACATTTCCTGACTTCAACACTTAACTACAAAACCACGTAATCAAAGCAATATGGTGCTGGCATAAAGACAGACATACAGACCAATAAAATAGAATAGAGAGTCCAGACACAAACCCCACACATACGGTCAAGTGATTTTTGACAGGGGCTCCAAGGCCATTCAGTGGGGGAAAGACCGTGTTTCCAGGGAATGGTGCTGGGAACACTGGATGGCCACGTACAAAAGCATAAAAGTTGGACCTAATGCCACACGCGGTCACCTCCAAATGGAGCCAGGACTTCACTGGGAGACCTAAAATCATAAAAATTGGGGCGCCTGGGTGGCTCAGTCGGTTAAGCGTCCGGCTTCGGCTCAGGTCATGATCTCACGGTTCATGGGTTCGAGCCCCGCGTCGGGCTCTGTGCTGACAGCTAGCTCAGAGCCTGGAGCCTGCTTCGGATTCTGTGTCTCCCTCTCTCTCTGACCCTCCCCTGCTCGCGCTGTTTCTCTCTGTCTCTCAAAAATAAATAAAAAACATTAAAAAAATTTTTTTTAAATCATAAAAATTGCCAGAAGAAAACATGGGGCACAAGTTTCATGACACTGCATCTGGCAATGACTTCCTGGATAGGACTCCGTGAAAATTTAAAACCTTTGTCCACCAAATGACAGAGAGAGTAAAAAGGCATCCCACAGAATGGGAGACAATATCTGCATATTGTACATCTCCCAAGGGATTCATATCCAGGATGTATAAAGAACTCCTAAAACATAATAACTTAACTCAGAAATGGACAAAGGACTTGAACAGAGATTTCTCCAAAGAAGATACACCAATGGCGAACAAGCACTTGAAAACCTGCTCAATCAGTAATCCTTAGGGAAATGCAAATCAAAACTGCAGTGAGAGACCAGCCTATACCCATTAGGATGGTTACTATCACAAAACGGATCACAATCCGTGTTGGCGAGGATGTGGAGGGACCGGAAGCTCTTCGCCCTCGGCCAGGAAGGTAGACTGGTACGGCTGTGGAGGGAAACAATATGGCGGTCCCTCAAAAAAATTAAAAACAGAATGAACACGTGATCCAGCTTACACCTCTGGGTGTATACGTTCAAGGATTGAAAGCAGAGACTCAAAGAGGTATTTGTACACCCATGTTCAGAGCCGTGTGATTCCCAACAGCTTACATGTAGAAGCAACCCAAGTGTCTACTGATGGATGAACAGATAAGTGAAGTGTGCTATACACCTATAATGGAGTATTCAGTCTAAAGAAGGAAGAAAATCCTGACGCATGCTACAGAATGGATGAACCTAAGGACATGATGTCCGGTGAAATAAGCCAGTCACGAGAAGACAAATGCTGTGTGATTCCATTTATATGAGGTTCTGAGTCAAATCCATAGGACCAGAAAATAGAATGGTGACTCCAGGGGCTGGATGGAGGAAAGAGTGGGGAGTCAGTGTTTAAGAAAGAAGGATAAAGTTTCCGTTTTGAAGATGAAGAGTTCTGGACATGGTGGGTGGTGACGGATGAGAAGAATGTACTTAATACCACTGAACAGTGTAATTTAAGATGGTTAAGGTGGTAAACTATGTATATCTTGCCCCGATAAAAAAAAATGAAAAAAAATGGTTAAAGTGGTAAATCTTATGTTATGGAGGTTTTTCCCATATTTAAAAAATGTATTGTAGGGCCGCCTGGGTGACTCAGTCAGCTAAGCGTCCGACTTTGGCTCAGGTCATGACCTCACAGTTCATGGGTTCCAGCCCCGTGTCGGGCTCTGTGCTGACAGCATGGAGCCAGCTTTGGATCCTCTGTCCCCCACCTTCTCTGCACCTTCTCTGTTTGCACTTCCTCTCTCTCTCTCTCTCTCTCTCTCAAAAACAAATAAACATTTAAAAAATTATGTTACATTAATATATACCAAAACAGGGGCACCTGGGTGGCTCAGTCGGTTGAGCGTCTGACTTCGGCTCAGGTGACGAGCTCACAGTTCGTGGGTTGGAGCCCCGCATCGGGCTCTGTGCTGGCAGCTCAGAGCCTGGAGCCTGCTTCTGATTCCGTGTGTCCCTCTCTCTCTGCCCCTCCCCTGCTCATGATCTGTCTCTCTCTGTCTCTCAAAAATAAATAAAAATGCTAAAAAAATTAAAAATATATATATAATACCAAAACTTATAGAAGGCAGTGAACGCAGTACTTAGAGGGGACTGTACATCCATAAATGCCTAATTAAAAGAGGAGAAAGCTCTCAAATCACTGCCACTTACTGTGTTCTTACATAGCTAAGTTTTCTCTTCTATTCTCCATCCTGGTTTGGTCCACATGGACCTGGACCACTCTGACATTCCGCAGAACATGATGCTCACCCACACTTCATTCATGGCATAGTACCCACAGGATCTGGTGAGTAGGAAGCAGGAAGTGCCCTTTATGCTGGGTAAGACACGGACGCTTAGGTACAAGGGTATATGATAAGGACCCTGCCACACCAGTGATGTTTTCAGGACTCCCGTGGTCTAGGAAAGGCCAGGACATCCTCTCTATGCGAAAGAATGAGTCGTGACATCTTCTGCCTTCTACCATTAGAGATGTATGGCACTTGGTGAACCTTCTGAGATTTGGGGGGACAGCATAAATCGCTCCTGGAAATACCGCTCCAACCCACATTTATCAGGGGACTCAGATGACTTCCAGTGTCCAGGCAAACAGTGCCAAGCCCGGAGGAGGAAGGCCTTTGCTACAGGACACGCTGTCCTGGCCACTCAGGCCATACGGCCAAGCAGATCTGCTGATGTCAGTGTCACCTGCCAGGGACAAGACAGGCAAGCCCCAAGACGAGAGATTGCAAAACGCAGCTTCAACACGCCTTCCGCCGCGGAGTACCACTCACTCTTTGAAAATCAGCTCCTGGTGTCCTGCTGGGCCTTCTCGGACAACGAGCACGTGGCCTCAGGACATCAAGGGACCCTCAGATGCACGGAGTCATGTGGACAGGCAGGAAGAGTGGCAAATGTCCGTAAAACAGAAACGGCGCATTTGGAATCAGGCCAAAGCCGGCCCGGGGCAGGGTGGTGGGGGGTGGAGGGGGACACGTATGTTTCTTAAGTCAGTGATTCGCAGGTGATCTATTCACAGCTTGATGTATTAACGTGAGCTCAACGCGGACTGCTGCCACACTAAGGTCCTCTCTCAGGGGCACCCCCTGAAGGGCAGTAATGAGGGGAAATGCTCCCCGGGGGTAGAGTTGCAAGCACAACACGTGTGCACGGAGAAAGGCCCTGGAGTGCGGATGTTCCCGGGCTGCTGGGCGGTGACAAGTGGCTTGGCCGGTTGCTCGGGGGGCCTGAGCAAGACCAGAAGAGTGGAGAAGACATCGTCCAGGCGGAAAGGTGTGTGCATGGATCGACGGGAGGGAGCGCAAAGCATGACGATCTTTGCGTCTCGGGCCAATGCCAGTCCGAGAACACAGGGCATGATGAAGAGCCAGATGGAAAGGAGGGAGCCTCCAATACAGGTCAGCTGGCCTCTGTCGTCAGCCTCCCCGAGTGCCCACTCTGTCAAGGATGGAGGCTGTGGGCAGGAGTCGGCGCCTTGGGCTTCCTCTCTCCATGGTCCTCGTAGCTACTGCCACTGCCGAACACCTACCCTTCCAGCCCGGAATCCACACTGAGCCCTTGATTTGGTACCATTCTACACAGATGCTGGCAGACCTATCAACGTCAGGTGCCTTCATCCCTGGAGGGAGCACTGCCTCACCCGGGTAAGAACGCGCCCCTGCCCCATCTGCCGTGCGGCACCTCCAATGAGTTACTGTCATTGGTCCCCCATGAAATCACCTCACACAAGAGACCCGTTGTATGGGAAAGGGGGTGTGACATGGGCACATGACCACGAGATCCACTGATCCCAACACACTGCACAGTATCATCAGGAAGTATCCTGTCTGGTGAAACCGTCTGCTAAGGTACCAGCTGGGGGACGGACAACACCTCGAGGGTAGGGACACCGCCCTTTAGGGTGAAGTGTAAGCACTGAATGAAAAGCGGGCAGATAGCGCTGTGGCCCCAACAGCTAGAATACGTGGGTCCAGCCGCCACCACGGCCACCATTGTTCTGGGGGCTCATTGTAGAACTGGTGCTTCCCAGCCCCACCAGCTGGACTCTTCTAGAATTCAGGGTCTGGCCTCCAGAGAGGGAATGCGCCCACCGGCAGACAAAATGGGTGTGAGGTGCCACCTGGTTGTTTCTGGGGCCGCACGCCAGGGAACAAGAAAGCCAAGAGAGGCGGAGGTCATTGGCTTGGATTAGCAGGGGGGGCCAGGTCCCCACCACACAAGAGGGTAGAAAGGAGTAGGTCTGGAATCCAGAAAATTCCCCGCAGACGCCCAGTCATTACTGATGCTGGACACCTGCCACAACCACAGGCCGGCAGGGACGAGGCGACCACGGGCTCGGACACCTGGGGACAAATGTCCGGAACACCCCACCAGCCAAGTGGCCGAGGGCAAAGGATTCCGCCATGGATGGTAGAAGGGAGAGATGAGGAACGCCGGCTCCGCCTGGTCCCCGCTGCAGCTGTAGGGCCCGTGACAGTGTCCACTCAAGTCCCCGAGAAGAGACCGGGCAGGCTGGGGGAGGACACCATCATAGTGAGCACAGCGAGGAGGGGACCTCCCGTGGCCTCCCTCACGGTTTCTCAGCCCACCTTTTCGGCTTGCCGTTGCCATGGCAACCAATCCACACAGGTGTTACCTGTCAGCCCCTCCCTTAAGCTGCCCTCAGTCTCATTCGCTCTGTGCCCTGCGGCTGTGGTGCTAGATGCCCGTGGGAAGCTGCCAGGCACCCCCACATGTGTGGCCCTGGAAGCACAAATGAGTTAACGCCCCAGGCGGCGACCTTGGACCACAGCGGGGAGTGGGGGGTGGTACAGACCGATGGATCCATTCCACCCTCCTCCTTCCCTTGGGGACAACTCTAAAGTGGCCCCTCAGAAGGTCCTGGTAAGATTGAGCTCAGCGCTGGTGTCCAGCTTGAGAACATTCCCTTCTATGACTTTCTCTCTATCCCTGTTGGACACCACCTCACCCACTCCTGTTCCCACGAAGCATATCCTAGAAGAAACTATCTGCACAGAAACCTTTGCCTCAGGCTCTGCTTTCCAGGAAATTTAAAAAAAAAAAACAAAAAACCCAGGCGAGGACACTGTTATTGGTTGACTTGCGTCCCCTCAAAGTTCCCTGACGTCTGAAACCCCAGGACCTAAAAATGTGAACTTATTTGGAAGTAGGATCCTTTCAGATGTAACTAGTGAAGATGAGGTCATCCTGGAGGGAGGCAGGCCCCCCTGCTCCAATATGACCGATGTCTTTATAAAAGCGGAGATTGGGAGACAGACGCACCCCCAGGAGAGTGCCCTGTGGAGGTGACCACGGAAAAACCCAAGGCAAGGAAAGCCAGATCTAGAGTCAGATGCTTAACCAGCTGAGCCACCCAGGCGCCCTGGCTCTTTGAACTGTTAGATGCCCCCGGTCCCCACCCCACCAACCCCACAAGGCTGGGTCTCTATCCCCTCCCCCCCCACATCGAGGCCACTCTGACAGCTTGTAATCTAAGAGGGTAACACAAAGGACAGCTTTAGACAGACAGATGTCAGACACAGCTACTGTCCCCAAAATGTGGGTATTAATCGATAGGATGTAGCCTGGATGCTGCGTAAAGAGACAGGCAAAAGCTGTGCGGCCTTAGGCAGGTCATGCAACCACTCTGTGCCTTCAGTTTTCCAACCCACAAAACAGGAAGGGTAGTAGCATCTATTTCCTAGGGTTGACACGAGAATGGAAGTCCTTAGCACGCACGCGTCCAGCAAACGTTCACTTTGCTCAGCCCCTGAGCCCCTGGGTCCTGAGGCGTCAGAAAGCCCTAGACTTCCACAGAGCTTAGCCAATGGGAGGGACACCCACAAATCGGGGCCCCACCAGGGCCCCTCCACCCCTGCACCGGCCGGTGCGCAGCCCCAGCTCCCGGCCCGCCCACCAGCCCTCCGAGAGCTGACCGTGTTGTTGGCCGTGTGCCAGGAGACGTTGCCGGTGGCCCTCAGCTGCCATAGTCCGGGGCAGTAGGAGGCGATGCTCCGGAAAGGGTTCTGGCTCAGGCCCCATTGCCACTGGATGATCTCCAGGCCCATGGGCAGGTCCCCTTGCTTGTCAAAAAAAGATCTGGTGGCCCAGGAGGGTGAAGTTGACCTTCCAGATTTCCCGAAGCAGCTAGAGGGGCCATAGGGAAAGGAAGGGAAGCCGGCATCAGAAGTCGGGCCAGAACTGGGGGAGATTCCACTATCCCACGAGACTTGGTGTCCCCGCCCCGTACAAGGGGGCAATGAGACCGTAGATGCGGCCATCCGGGAGGCGGTGGCTGAGAGCCCCGGCTTTGCAGGCAGGCACCAGCTCTGTCCCCGCTCTGAGCCTCGGACCTGTCTCCACCTCCGAGAGCTCCAGCTTCCTCCTCTGCAAAGTAGGACAAAAAACACCCTGTCTCGTGGGCTCTGAAGCAATACACGAGTTTCCCGATGTTGGGAGCTCAGCACGGCGCCCAAGAACTAGGAAGCTCTCCCCTCCGGCTGAGGTGTTGATATTATTCCTTCCCCCTGGAAGTCACCTCGGCCATCCCTCGGGGACCCAATACCTGGGCTACAGAGTCCACCACCTCTCTCACCTGCAAGCATTGGCTGCACTCGCCCCTGCCCCCTGGGTGCTTCCTGCTTCCCCACAGTCAGAGGCCACTCCCCAGTCTCTCCCCGGTGCCACCGCCCATCACTCTGAGAATGCAGAAGCTGGTACAAACTGGAATATGCTTTGCACTGGGCATCCTTTGGCCTGAATTCCAATCTGAGCTCTTTCCTCATTTTGCTGTATGACGTGGGGCAAGTCACTGAACATCTCTGGGCAGACACCCCCGCCCCCCGAGAAAGCTTCCAATGTAGATACTCCATCAATCTGACTCCTAGATTTTCCCTCCATAAATGAGAGAGCCTGTTGGGCTATGTGTTGGGGGTCCAGAGCTCACGTGGCCTCGGGGACCGACAGCCAGCCAGCCAAGGGATTCGGGCCCCAGCCCTCTTCCCGCTCTGCCCAGGGAGTGGGGTCCGGTTCTGGAAGCCTCTTTGGAATTTGCACATGTTGCTGGGACTGAGGGCAGTGGTCTTGGGAGCTGAGAGGAGGGAGGCTCCTCCCAGGTGGTGGCCTCCGGGTGGGGATCAGGATGCTGTGGAGGCCTACAGGGAACCCGGTGCGGGCGTCCATGTCACATCGCCACAGTGACCTGGCCAGGCTGGGCTGAGCAACCTGGGACTCCAGGGCTCGAAGGCAGTGGGTCAGAAAGTATTGTCCCTGCAACTCCCCGGACTGGGAGGAGGCCTGGACTATTACTGTCCCGACACTGGTGTCGGAAATGAGTGAGGAGAAAGAGGAGGACATTCAGCTTCTACTCGGGACCAGGTAACGTGCACACATCATTGCTAGTGCTCGCAAAAACTCGCAGGGTGCATAGCATCCCTTCTACTGAGCACATGAGAAATCTGAGGCTCAGAGAGATTGATTAACTTGCCCAAGGTTGCACAGCGAGCAGTGGCCAAGCTGGATTCAAACCCAGGTCTGCCTGAGGACAAAGCTCTGCCTCCCAACAGATGGACAGATGGACGAAAGCTGAGATGCTGGGGTGGACAGAGGTGGAGAGAAGGAAGCAGTGAAGAGCAAGTGAGGATGGTGAGCCAATGGCAAATGCCCCAGCCTGTGGTCCTGGCTGGCCGGTCCCTGTTAGAGACCCCGGGGCCCCATCCCTGACCCCATTAAATAAAATAAAAGGACTCTGAGAACACCTTGCAACTCCAACGCTCTATGATTCCATAACGTGCTGAACGTTTTCCCTTGGGCTGCCAGCAGCCCCCTCACATTTGTCAGCCTGGATTTTCCCCAGCCTCCCCCTAATCGTGCCCTCCCCATCTCCAAGCCTCCCCTTCACCCGGGCCTCTCCCTCCTCCCCGCCTCTCCGAGGGCTGTCCTCCTCTCTGTCCCCACTGCCCCTGCCCTGGGACATCACCACCCCCTGGCCACTTCCTAGGAAGGTGACCGTCACCCCTCTGAACCCCCACCTCACCTCTCCAGGGTGTGTGGGGATAGCTGATAATTCACATAGAGGAGTCAGCACAGTGCTGGGACATAGTAGGGGCTCATTCATTCATTCATGCAGTCATTTATTCAATAAATATTCACTGAGAGTCAGCTCTGAGCCAGGCCCAGTTCCAGCAGCTCAGGAGACAGCACGGAATAGGACTGCAGGACGGAAAGGTCCCTGCTCTCTCCGGCCTCCGTTTGGGAGGAGGGGGGTGGTAGGGAATAGCCAATAAACAAGAAAGCAAGTGAATAAACACAATGATAACAACTTGGGGTAAGCGTTATAACAAAAATCCACAGGGTGGCATGGCATGACCCAGCACTGGGGTAGGGGGCCCTGCACAAGTGGGGTAACGGGGAGGGACAGTCTGAGCTCAGCTCACCCCTCACCAGGCCATGCGCCCGCTGTGGGGTGGCGTCTATCCCCAGCAGAGGGCCTCGTGGTCTAACGTGTCTGCACAAAAGGGCATGGTTTCCACCGTTCACGCCAGTGGAGACCCTGGGTGACGTTGCCATAGGATGATGCGCTGGGCTCCCCGTTTCCTGTCCCTGTCCCCCCTCCACCTCAACCCCAAACTGGCTTGTTGGATTATCTCCAAAACAGCAGCTTCAGTGCTTTGCCTTGGAACTCCCTGTGGGCTCCTACTGCGTCTAGAGCAAAGCCTCAACTCCTTTATCCAGCACTTGATGCCCCCCACTGTCACCTGTAGCTCCCCTTGTCCCCCATTCTCTGGTCACAGTGGCCTGATCACACGACCCGGACCACTCTTCTCCTCCCAAAAGTGTCCAGTGCCTTCCTGGCCCTTCTCACTCCCAGTGATGCCGCCTCACACACACACACACACTGCAACTCTGACGAGGGTCGGGTGAGCCCACAGTGCCCTGCTGGCCTAGCAGGTGCTCAGGAAATGGGTTGCTATGATGGGTGCTCTTTGGTCCCTACTATTGGAGAGGAAAGAAGTCAACTGGTCCTTCATCACAGCTATTGCACTGTTGGCCTAGAAGAGCTGAACAGTATGGTGGGAAAATCAGGGGGGGTCAAAGGGCCGACCTGGGTTCAAAGCCACGGACCACCACTTACCACTAAAACTGCCCCAGACAGGTCACTTTGACTCCCTGTCTCGGCCTTCCTATCTATGGATTAGCGACCTCATAGGATGGTCACGAGTTAGGGTGATGGAGACCAGACACTCAGTGCCTCCTGGATGCTCAAAAGACAGTAAAGCACCCATGATAATCATGTATATTATTAACGTAGCAGGACATACAGTAAAATATAATATTCTGCTGGTGGACACTAGAATCCCTTTAAAGAATAATTGCATTTTACTGCTAGGAATTACCCAAGGGATACAGGAGTGATGATGCGTGGGGGCACATGTACCCCAGTGTTCATAGCAGCACTTCCAACAATAGCCAAATTATGGAAAGAGCCTAAATGTCCATCAAGGGATGATGGACAAAGATGTGGTTTATATACACAATGGAATACGGCATGGCAACGAGGAAGAATGAAATCCTGCCATTTGCAGCAACATGGATGGAACTGGAGGGTATTATGCTGAGTGACATAAGTCAGTCAGAGAAGGATGTTTCCACTCATATGTGGAACTTGAGAAACTTAACAGAAGACCATGAGGGACGGGAAGGGGAAAAAGTAGTTATAAACAGAGAGGGAGGGAAGCAAACCATAGAAGACTCTTAAATACAGAGAACAAACTGAGGGTGGATGGGGGGTGGGGGAGAGGGGAAAGTGGGTGATGGGCACGGAGGAGGGCACCTGTTGGGATGAGCACAGGGTGTTGTATGGAAGCCAATTTGGCAATAAATATAGGAAAGAAAGAAAGAAAGAAAGTTTGCATTTTTAGAAAAAAATAAGCACTTACGGTTGCAAGGTTAGGCTCTGAGGTTATGGGGTGGAGAGGTTACGAATAAATACATTAAGAGAAAGGGGAAGTTTTTTAAAGAGCTAACTAAATGGCGCAAAACAGAAAACTACAGATTTAAATTCCAGGTCTGAATGCAGGCGACTCCTCCCCTCCCTACTCCTCTGAATCATCCAGACCTGGGACGAGAGAAGATGCATAAGCCCAAGGCAGAGCCTCAGAGAGGAGAACACACGAGTCCTCCTCCAAGGCTGCCTCCCCGGAAAGACGGCAGGGGACCCGGGGTGCCCACTGCCTGCCAGGCTTCCTTCCAGGAAACTTCCCCCAAATCTCCTGCCAGGACAGGCTCTCTCGGATGGCGGTGATTACATTAATTAAAAAAAAAAAGGAATTTTGTCACCATGAAGGACGGCTGGTCCCATGTGTCTGGAGGCAGAGCGTGTCCCATGGCCTCTCTCACCAGTTTGCCCAGGACCCAGCCAGAGCCGGGAGGGGGGGGGGCAGTGGTCTCCATGGCAACAGCTCCTCGCGCCTGCGCTGTGTGGCCTTGATGCTCCGTGGGCGGGGCCTCACCTGCCAAGGACAGACCACGCCCTTGGAGCAGGTGGTCTGGGTGCCGCGCAGGAGGCCGTGCAGCGCGTGGGCCACCTCGTAGACGGCCGAGTACACGCTGTAGACCACACGCTCGCCGGAGAGCGTGAGGACAGTGTTGAAGGACACGGTGGTGTCGAGGCATCTGTCGCACTCCTGGTTGCAGGTGGCCCCCAGTCTGGTCCTGTTGGGCGCGGACGGCCCGGCCCAGGCGGGGCGCACGCGGAACTCGCTGAAGCCCGGAATGGGCACGCTCTGGGTAGTGATGCCCAGGAAGGTGCCCATGTGGCGCAGCTCCGTGAGGTTGTGCACGACGGGGTCGATGGCCCAGGACTCGGAGGCGATCCACACGACGCCCGTGAAGTTCTGGCGGAGCACCTCGCGGAAGAAGTTGTGCAGGACCAGGTCTGGCGACAGCAGGACCACGACGCGCGCCGAGCTCTGCTGCAGCTTGTCCACGATGGTCTCCAGGCGCTGGCGCTCCCACCGCGTCACCGCCTGGCTGGGCCGCGGCACGGGCAGCGTCTCCTGGAAGGCGATGCAGATGTGGCGGCGGGCCAGGCGGTCGTTGAGCAGCTGGCCGTTGTAGCGGCCATAGTCGTCGCCGCTCACCAGCACGACGATCCAGTTCCATCAGTAGAGCAGCATCAGCTGCACCAGGGCCTCGATCTGGTGATCGGCGCCCGGCACGGTGCGCAGAACAGCCGGGAAGCGCCGCTTGTCGCGCACCTCATCGCTGATGGCGCTGTAGGTGATCTGCCGGAGAGCTAGGGCCTCACCGGGCCACCCCCCCCACACACCCGGGTCACCGCAGCGCCCCCCCCTTCCCCTTGGCTGTCTCTGCTGTTCGTGGCAGCCAGGTGGCCTTGGCACCCACTTGTCAGTCACCTTACTCCCCAACAGGGGCACCTGGGTGGCTCCTTCAGTTAAGTGTCTGACTTGGACTCAGGTCATGATCTCGCACTCTGTTGAGGTCAAGCCCCGGGAGGCTCTGTGCTGACAGCTCAGAGCCTGGAGCCTGCTTCGGATTCTGTGTCTCCCCCTCTCTCTGCCCCTCCCCTGCTCATGCTCTCTGTCTCTCTGTCTCAAAAATAAATAAACATTTTAAAAAATTAAAAAAAAAACCCAACAGCTCCTAATGTCACTCAGGGACAGCCAGAGTCCTTCAGTGGCCCCCAAGGGGCTCCATCACTGACCCCAGCCCTCACCTCTCTGACTTCATCTCCTCCCTCCTCTCCCGCCTGGTCCCAGGTCGGCTCACGGTTTAGCTGACGCACCAGGCACCTGCCAGCCTCTGCATTCGCTGCCCCCTCTTCCAGAGTGCTCTTCTCCTAGATGCCCACATAGCTCCCTCACCCCTTCACCTCCCTCAGGTCTTTGTCCAATTGTCAGAAAGACACCCCCCCATGGCCATCCGCTTGAATCGGCGGTCTCCCCCTACCCACTCCACCTGCTCACTGACCTGTCCAGCTTCCCTCACCCTGCTGCCCTTTTAATTTTGTCCAGTGCATGTCTCACTTTCCAACAGCCTATATCACGTGTTTACTGGCATGGCGTGGCTCTCCCACTAGGAGATGAGCTCTAGGTTTTGTTCCCCAGCGTGTCCCCAGCCCTACAACAGCACCTAGCACAGGAGGTGCTCCATAAATACTTATTAAATGTATCAAAGGATGAGTTTACTCCTGGACGAGATGCTTCACATAAGCATATTAATATTTGCTGAGCACCTGCTATGTGTCAGACCCCTGTCGCTTTACGTAACAAAAAATGGCAGCAAAACTTACAGTGTAACTCCCTACTGTATGTCGAGCCCTGTGCTAGCTGCTCTTGAATGCATAAAACCTTTTTTTAATCTTTTATTTATTTTTGAGAGAGAGAGAGACAGTGTGAGCAGGGGAGGGTCAGAGAGAGAGGGAGACACAGAATCTGAAGACAGGCTCCAGTCTCTGAGCTGTCAGCACAGAGCCCGACGCGGGGCTCAAACCCTCGAACCGCAAGATCATGACCTGAGCCGACGCCGTACACTTAACTGACTAAGCCACCCAGGCGCCCCTAAAATTTTGTTTAATGCCAAAACCTTTAGGCCAATTCTGGCCTAGGCACTTTTAATCATGATGAGGACGACTCTTACAATAACAGTAGTCACACTAATGACACTTTTCTGAGGATCTGTTATGCGGCAGGAATTGTGCTGGGCAACTGTACGGGATAATATCGAGCACTTCCTGAGTTTTAATTTTTGTGCAAGATGCTTTACATACTATGACATGAGTGCCTAGCTTCTGTGTCCTACAAACTCCTATGTGGGTAAAATCCTTTAACCTTCCAACGGTCCTAGGACGGAACTCTTATCATCCCATTTTATAGGTGGGGAAGGTGAGACACAGAAGAGTTAAGAGATTTGCTCAAGACCTCACCATGGCCAAGACTCAGAGCCGAGGTGCACACCCAGGTCTGTCTGCCTCCAAAGCCTGAGCTCTTAACCAAGAGGCTGGGCTGCCTTCCTAGGATTGGGGTTGACATTCTGACCCCACTGCCCATCTCCTCCTACTCTCATGACTGGTGGGGGAAGTGAGCTCCCAGGATAACCACTCCTCTGCCCCCCAGCTCCCCACCCCAGGACGCAGGGGCCTCACCTGTGGAAGGAGGAAGAGAGAGAGGAAATGGGCCACCGTTACGGTGGACTCCGAGTTGTTGGGGCCAATGACAGCCACCATGCGGGGCACATAGTGGCTGTAATCCTCCTGGATGGGCAGGGAGTAGTCCTTCTGTGCCAGGAAGTAGAGCACGGGCTGGACGTTGTTGGAGACGTAGCAGGTATCCACCATCTCGTAGCCCAGCAGCACCCCGGGCAGCAGGCTGCTGTGATTGTTGATCTCCTCCACTGCGAAGCGCATGGCCTGCATGAAGTTGTAGCCCAACACCTTCATTTCATACCTGGGGGAACCCCACGGGGTGGGGTGGGAAGCAGGGCCAGAGTGAGAAGGGGAAGGGATGGAAGAGCCAGAGGGTCCCCTCTGCCTGCCACGGGAAAGCCAAGGAGCGGTCCAAGGAGCCACTCCAGAAGATTCTGGCATTTTTATCACACCATGGTCACCTACCACATCTCCAGAATCATCATCATCCCTACAACCACCACTGACACTATGATCTCTGTGGCTACCATCAATCACTACCGTTGCCACCACTACCATCATCCCTATGATCTCTACCACCATTCTACCAATGTCCACCAATGTGATCACCATTACCCACTCTAGCCTCTGTCATCACTATCACCATCATCACCTACTATTCCTATTAACAATATCACCACCACTGCCATCACTGTAACCACATGTCTGTGACCACCATTACCATCACCATCACCACCACCACCACCACTATTTTTATCACCATCACCACCACCATCATCACCATCATCTTCATTACCATCATCACCACCACCATCATCTTCATTACCATCACCATCACCATCATCATCTTCATCACCATCATCACCACCACCACCACCACCACTATTTTTATCACCATCACCACCACCATCATCACCATCATCTTCATTACCATCATCACCACCACCATCATCTTCATTACCATCACCACCACCATCATCATCTTCATCACCATCATCACCACCACCATTGCTATCCTCATCACCATCGTCACCATCACCATCATCCTCATCACCATCATCTTCATTACCATCATCACCATCATCTTCATCACCATCATCACCACCACCATCATCATCTTCATCACCATCATCACCACCACCATTGCTATCCTCATCACCATCGTCACCATCACCATCATCACCACCACCATCCTCTTCATCACCATCATCACCACCACCATTGCTATCCTCATCACCATCACCATCATCTTCATCACCATCATCACTGCTGCCATCATCACCATCATCTTCATTACCATCATCACCACCACCACCATCATCTTCATCACCATCATCTTCATTACCATCACCACCACCACCATCATCATCTTTATCATCATCACCACCACCATCATCTTCATTACCATCATCACCACCACCACCATCATCTTCATCACCATCATCACCACCACCATCATCTTCATCACTATCATCACCATCATCACCACCACCATTGCTATCCTCATCACCATCGTCACCATCACCACCATCATCTTCATCACCATCATCACTGCCACCACCATCACCATCATCTTCATCACCATCATTACCACCATCACCATTATCACCATTATCGCCATCAACACCACTGTCCTCACCATCAAAACCATCACCACCATCATCATCACCAATATCATCTTCACCATCATCTTCATCACCTCCACTACCATCACCACCATCACAACAGCCATAATCTTCATCACCATCACCTCCACCATCATCAGCACCACAATGACCATCACCATCATTGCCTTCATCAATACCGCCATCTCCACCACCACCATCTTCATCACCATCACCGTCACATTCACCAACACCAACACCAACACCATACTCTTTACCATTTGCGTTATCACCATAATTACTGCTATCAACATCATCGGCATCACCACCATCACTGGACTCCCCACCGTTATCACAGGCATCAGAACATTCATTCAACCACGTGCCTACTGCCATCACTGGTACCACCTTCATCATTCCCAAACCAGCATGTAATCTTCCCCAACATCACATAAGAGGTGCATTTCTTATAGTCAGCCCTTTATCATGTTTTGCCCACTCTTTTCTTTCTCCCTCTCTCGCAGAATGCCTTCACCCTGTCTGCACCAAGTCACTATTCCATCATCCCAGGCTGGGTCCATTATCCCAGACTTCACACTGGGACTGTCTCACCCAGTCTTGAGTGATGCTGCCATCCCCGGGGCTCACAGGGGTGAAACGAGTGGAGGAAATCCCTTCCAGTCCGGGGGGGCACCCCTCCCACCTAACCAACAGCCCTAGAGAAATGCAAACCTTCCCCTGCAGTCTGAGAACCTGCTACAGAAAAACCCCATTTCTGCCCTCCAAAGGCACAGCCCTTGGTTTCTAGACTTGGACTTGACACGGATTCAGTAGGAGTTCCCCACTTGACAAAGTAGGTGGGGGGGGGGGAGTGGTCTCTACAACCCCTCCACGCTCAAAATCCCTGTAATTCTTTATTAAGAGACATAGCATTGGGACAACCAGCTCTTCATATTTCAGAATACAATTGCCGAAGGTTTTTGAACATGAGCCGTGTGGGTTCTCCCTGCAGGCCCATGGGGTTAATGCAGAATGAGAGGCTGGCAATGAACGAGGAGGAGCATTTCGAGCCCTCGGTCCTGGCGTGGTCCCCTGACGGGCACAGGACCAGCCCAGGCTTCCCACCGCACCCCCAGCGCCACTTCCAGCCCCACACTGGAGACTCACTCCTTGCACTGGGGAACCACCACCAAGTTGAGGTGGACGATGCCCTTCACGTTGGCACGGAGGGTGAAGAGGCCACCGAGGAGGTAATCCCCGGCCAAGTAGAAGTCTGAGTTCTCAGCCGGCTCAGCCAGGACCTGCAGCAGAATAATCAGGGAGCAGACCTCCCTGGCCCGGGGTCCCATGGCTGGGAAGTGAGGGGTTCCCCGAGGTGGCCCTGCCTCATGAGAGAGCTGACAGCTTGACACCAGGGGATTTGCACAGACATTTACATAGTGACGGTCCTGCCATGGCCCAGGGGGCGGGGAAGCACCTCGGACAGGTGGAGAAGCTTGAGAACTCCGGGCGGGGGGCAGGGGGGAAGGAGAGGCTAGAATTAGGGTGATCCCTTCCTAGGGCATGGTGGGGCCTGGGTGGTCTGGGAGAGGACCCTCTTCAGAGGTACAGAAAGCGTGTCCTGTTAACACATAACCTAACCTTCTGCCACTTGGTTAAGGACAGGCCTCATGCCCCCTGATGTTTCCAGCATTTGGGAGTAAAGGACACAGATACTCACCCAGGAGACAGAGTAGATCTTGACCAAGTTGCTCCCGCCATGTAGTACGTTATAAACGGCATCTGACCCAGGACAGGTGTCCCAAAAGTAGCAGCCGTTGTCAGTAAGAACCGGGGGCCCTGGTGCGTGCTTGCCATTCACCATCTTGCTTAATGATCACAATATCCGGAACTATGACCAGCCCCATTCCACAGACGAGAACACTGAGGCACAGAGAAGTTAGGAAGCCTGCCCTGGGTTGCACAACCAGCAAAACGGGGACTCAAGGCACACTGTCAGATTCTAGGACCTGGTCCTTAATCTCCATGACCTATAACCTCCTGAGGTCACGGCCTTTGCTAAAAAGCAGCGGTTCCGCAGCAAAGACAGCAGGAGCGGCGAGGGAGGTGGCTGCCATCTGTCAGCCCGACAGCCCAGCAGCCAGCTCTGCAGGGTGAGCCCGCTCTGGGTGGTCCCCTCGCACCCAGCACCAAGGGGCAGGGGCACTGCCAGAAAAGAAAGCTGAAAATTTCCAATGTCCCCCAGAGTGGGATGGAGAGAGATGATTCTAGCAAACTGGGCACCCATCAGAATCCGAGACCCTGTCCACGTAATGTTGTTGTGGTCCCTGGGTGGCCCGGCGGGAGCCTGGGGGCACCTGCTGTGGGACGCTCTGGTTTCCAGGGTCATGGGGAGAGGGGCCTCCCAGGCACGGATGACTGAAAACCCCACGCTCTCCCCGCCTCACCCCAGCCAAGCCCAGCTCCTTCTTCAGGGGCTGGTCAGAGCCTTGCCTCCTCGAGGACACCATCCCTGCCCCCCATTCACAGGAGCCACCTCTGCTCTGAGCTGCAGGGACACAGTGGTTACACGCCCATCAGTTCTGAGGAGGGAGAATCAGGATGCTGGTTGCTGGGAGGTCCCAGGATGTTCTGGAAACTCCCAGCAGCCAGGCTCTCTAACCAAGCTCAGGGGTACAAGCAGGTGGCCGAGAAAGAAAGCATCTAAATTAACTGGAGCGCCTGGGTGTGGCCCCAACCGCAGGGTGCGGGAGAGCCACCGACCCAGCGGGCACTGCCAAGCGCACTGTGTGGCAGGGCTGGGCGGGGTCCAAGGGACACAGCCAGGACGCACAAGGGATACGGCCTGTAGCCTCGAGACTGTGAGCTCTGCGGGAGGGAGGCAGGGTCTGTGTCTTGAGGCCTGCTAGGTGGTGGTGACGCATAGGTCACTTCCATCACTAACGTGTCCTGAGGGCTCACGGCACACCAGGCCCCGAGCGGAGCCCTCTCTGTCTGTCATCCCACTTTATCCTCACTACTTTCCTTTTTTTTTTAAGTTTATTTATTATTGAGAGACAGAGATAGAGTATGAGCAGGGGAGGGGCAGAGAGAGGGAGATACAGAATCTGAAACAGGCACCAGGCTCTGAGCTGTCAGCACAGAGCCCGACGCGGGGCTCGAACTCACAGACTGTGAGATCATGACCTGAGCCAAAGTCGGACGCCCAACCGACTGAGCCAACCAGGTGCCCCTACCTTCCTCCCCCTTTTTTTTTTTTTTAAAGTTTATTTACTTGTTTCGAGAGAGAGAGAGAGAGAGCACACGTAAAAGCTATCGGCACAGAGCCCAGTGTGGGGCTTGAACTCACGAACCCTGAGATCATGCATGACCTGAGCCAAGATCAAGAATCAGATGCTTAACCTACTGAGCCACCCAGGTGCCCCTATTCTCGCTACCTTTTGATGTGCTACTGTTATGTCTCCACTTTGTACATGAGGAGGCTGAGGTTCAGAGAGGGTCAGTCACTTTTCCAAAGCCACACAGCAGAGTATGTGGATTGGAGGAATCGGAGAAGTGGTGGGGCCTGAGGGGTCCCTTTGACAGGGATGATCTCTCTGAAGGCCAAAATCTGAAAAAGGAGCACTAGACAGAGAGTCAGGAGCCTTGGTGTCCATGCCAGCTGTGCCCCAACTCCCCTTGGGCAAGTCACTGCCCAAGTCTCTGGGCCGCGGTCTCACTACCTATAAAATGGAATCGATGCTTCTTAACATTTCAGGGACGAGATCCTGCTGAGCTTCCGATGAAAGCCCCGAACGCTGATGCACACACCCCCAGTGAACGCGGCCGTGCACGCAAACCCAGGGTGTGCCAGGCTCGGGGCACGAGGCTCCTCGGCGGGCTGGGCTTCGGTGCCCCGGACGGGATCATCTCCACAGCGCCCCCGGCCTGGACATCCCCTGAGAGGGGCAGGTGGATGAGGCCGGGGTGCGGGCCACTCTGAGGACCAGCACCCGGGAACCCCACGGCGCCGTGACCCTCGTCCAGGGCTGCACACACGGCACGTGCCCCAGGGCGGCCCGGGCCTGACACAGCCGCCACCTTGGTGGCCCGATCCGGGGCCCATGTCGCCATGTTCACATCTGCGTGGCCACTGGCAGCCAAGGCCATGGAGAGCCACGACTTATGCAAAGTATGCGGGGGAGAGGGGACAAGGAAACGGGGTCAGGACAGGCTGTGAATTTGCCTCACATCTGCCCCCCCGGTGTGCACGGACAGGAACTGGCCACATTTTGCTTCAGGCTGGAAGGGGCCGCCCTGGACCTCCCTCCTCCCCTTGCCAAGGTGGGGGGGGGGATGGAGCGCAGGGGGCGCCCCCAAGAGAGGCCTCGCCCCAGGGACTGGGGGTGCATCGGCTCCTCTCCCCCACTCCACCCTCCCATCTGTCTACTGACTTGCACATCCTTCCCTTTGCTCCTCTGCACCCCACCCCCCACATCCCCTCTTTCTTTCCGGCCTGTGTTCCCTCGCCCCAGGACCAAATTGGGCAGCTGGAAACCAGTCCGGCTTACGGTGGGGTCAGGGGTGGGTGGGCAGGACCTCCTCCTGGGGAAGGTCTGGCAGCCAGGTGACCCCAGCCAGCCTGGCTCAGAGACCCCTCGAAGGAAGGTCACTGGGGAGGCCTTGGGGCCCGTTTCCAGAGACCCCAGCCTCATCCGTCACCCCGCGGAGAGAAGTTTAAACGTCTAAAGTGAAGTGGACAGGGTGGGCCCTGCTGGAGGCCACGGCGGGGACAAAGCACCAGAAACGGTGTCGCACAAGGGCAGGCGGAGGAATGGGGGGCAGGGTGGGGAGCGAGGTGGTCCTGCTCCTGGGCTCTAAGGGCTCAGGCCAGGGGACAGGGGCCAGGCAGCAGGTTCTGGGTCGTCTCTGCATCCTCACCTGTAAAGTGGCCAAAGCCACCCCCAGCGAGAGCGAGTAAATGAGACAGATGCACCGAGGACGTGCTCAACGGGCGCAAATGGTCTACGCTAGTGTCCCCCGAGTCGACCCTGGCGTCGCACTCTCGATTTTAACCCCAGCAGAAGGCTGGGGTCCATGACTCTGTACGACTCTTCTTTCTAAGGCTCAGACCCGCCCAACCTGGGCTCCGATCCCGGCTCTACCACTCACTGGCCGTGTGACCGGTCCCAGGCACGGCCCTCCCCGAGCCCCGCTCCGCTCCCGACGCCTGCCCCGATGTGTGTCATGGGGTCTGAGCGTCGGCTCCCCAGATCCGCCCTGGTCCCCGTGGGCCGGATGCTCCAGGGGCTGAGGGCGACTGCCTGGGCACGTGGGGCCAGGAGGGAGGACACGGCAGAGCCCCGGGGCAGAACTGTCGTGTTCCTTGGGCACCTGAGGGTTGTGCGGCACCTGCTCCACCACTCGGCGTGGCTGCCGACAACCTGAGTGTCAAGGCCGTGGCTGCTTGTGTGTGGAGCCCCGGCGACAGGCACATCCCATCCTGCCCACTGGCTGCACGGCTCTCACCCAGAAGCTGCTGTGTTCCTGCCAGGGGGCAGGGCAGAGGGGGTGCTGGCATGGCCACCAGGAAAAGTTCTGTCCCTGCCCCTTACTAAGCGGGCCTTCTTTCCCTGGGCTTCAGTTTCCTCATCTGTGAAATGGGGCTAAAATAATCCCACCTCCCTCACAGGCTGGTACGTTCAAGGTACCTACTGGGAGCTGCGGGCCCAGAAACGGGCTCTGTGGCACCCGCTTCTCCTCCTTCCCGGGCACAGGGACCCAGGGTGAAGGTGTGAGGGAGTGGTTGAAAATAAGGTCTCTGGGGTGCCTGGGTGGCTCGGTTGGTTGAGCATCCGACTTCGGCTCAGGTCATGATCTCCCCGCCGGTGAGTTCGAGCCCCGCGTCGGGCTCTGTGCTGTCAGCGCGGAGCCTGCCAGCTTCGGATCCTGTCCCCCTCTCTCCGCCCCTCCCCTGCTCATGCTCTCGCCCAAAAATAAATTAGCATTTTAAAAATTTTTTAAAAAAAGAAAAGAACAAGTTCTCATTCACTGAGCACCGCACTGGGCACAGGACCTGACGCAGGTCACTGGGTCCTCAGCTCCCTGAGAAACGTCATGTCTGAGGGTGGGAGGGGCTCCAAGGCACAGGCAACGGGGGTGAGGACGGGACTCGAGGCCAGGCCCGCCTGTGCTCCAGGGCAGCGTAGCGGTGCTCATGAGCAAAGGCCTGGCAGGCAGAGATGGGGTTCATCTCCCGCCGGTTTACTAGTTATAGCACCCACCCGTGCCTCAGTCTCCCCATCTGTAAAACGGGGGTTTGCGGTGAGGATCTGAGGCTCTAGCACAGTGCCGGGCACACAGGCTGCACCCCGCAACGTGGCCCCTGCTCTTTCCCGTGCTGGCCCCTGACAGACCCCAGTGGGGACCATGGCAACGTGCATGGCGGTGAATTAATGAAAAGGAAGGCACATCTCTGTGAAGAGGGTGGGTCTCCACCCTGCCTCTTCCTTGAGCGCCCCAGGAGCCCTGGGTCTGCCCGGAGGCCAGGAGCCGGCACAGGTGGCCCCTCACTTCCCTAGAGCCCACGCCTGACTGGCAGCCCGCGGGGACAGGGGTGGCGGGGACATCCGGCCTCAGGCAAATGGTTCACGCTCTGAGCCCGGACTTGTGGCTGGGCCCCCGGCCACAGCAGGGAAAGGAAGAGGCTCCCTGGGTCCGGGTGGACACAGGCACTTGCTGCGGCGGCCGTGCGGAGGGCGGGCCCTGGGCCCGCGGGAGCCACCAGTCCCACGGCTGGGGCACGAGGGCAGCGGCTTTGGACCCCCCGATGCCCTAGTTAAACAGTGGCAAAGGCACCAGGTGGGGGAGGGCAGTGGAAGAGGACCAGCTGGAAGTCGGGGACCTGAGATGGGACAGGTGGCAAGGAGCATGGGCTGCGGGCACCCACACGTGCCTTCGAACCCCAGACCTCCTCCGAACCAGCCCTTCCACGGGAGGCAGGGAACCGTTACCCAGTACGCTCGCTGTCAGGCTGGATGAGACTGGGTGGAGAAAGCCGCCTCCGCTGCTGTCTGTGTGTGTGACCTTGAGCAAGTCGCTCCATTTGCGCAAAAACATTAACAGGCCTCCACATCCCTGACTGTAAAATGCAGCCACGCCTTCCCCTCCTGTGAGCCCCAGCCTGGGCCTCCGGGGCTGCGCTTGGTTCCTGAGCGAAGCCCCCTCCTGCACGAACCACTGGTAGCCCCTGGGTGAGCTGGGCGGGACTCCCGCCAAAGTCAGAGTCTCCATCCCCTCCCCACAGCCCGAGACACCCCCCCCTCACCCCGCACGCCTACAGCCCCGAGCAACGGGCCCTGCATTCCTTCTTGCTTGAGGGAGATCAGTCTGTGTTCTACTAAGGCCTTCGACTGATTGGATGAGGCCCACCCCATCGTGGAGAATAATCAGCTCTACCTGGAGTCCACCGATCTAAACGTCAATCCAAAACCCACAATCACAGAGACGTCCAGAATAACGGTTAACCAAATACCGTAGCCCAGATCAAGTTGACACATAACTTACCCAGCACAGCACGGGTAACAGTGGCTGTTACAACGTCTAAATGCTTAACGCGGCCGAACTGTTAATTCTGTGTCTGACGTTGTTCTACAAACGGATGTGAACTAACGCGTCATATTCTGTGTGCGTGGCTGTGCTATCATCCTCATCTTACTAATGAAGAGACAGATCAGGCAGGTCGTGTAACTTTTTGAAGATCATCGGCTGGGAGGCCGAGAGCCGCGATTTGAACCCAGGTTTGAAACCGCCTGACCTCAGAGCTCCCGAGCCTCCAGGACACATCCCCAAACATCAGGGCCCGCCTCCCTCCCGTCCCACGAGGGCCCTGCACTCCTGACGTGAAGGACGTATGAGCAACCCCGTCAGCCTTCGGCGAAGTTGGCCACCCCCCCCCCCACCAGAAAAACCCCCAGTTTGATTAAGTGACAAGCATTTATTGGGTGCATCAGTAGGACTCTGGCTGCCCCCCACGGAGCAGAATCAGTGGGCCCGGGAACAGCTCCAGCACGTCTCCCCAGCAGGCTGGCCTGGCCTCTCCGGGGAACGATGCCATGTGGAAGGATGCCCGGATAGCATCGCCCCCTGACCGTGGGCCAGTGTAGCGCCATGGTGCTTGGGTACCAGCCCCATCGGGGGGGGCCCAGCCGGCTGTCCTTGACGGAGGGCCAGCACTCTTAAGGCTCCCTGAGAACTGTCCTCCAAAGTCACCCCTTATCCATCCCCGGCCACCTGCGATCCAATTAGCAGGTTTTTAAGTGTCCGCTAACTGGGTGCAATGGGCCACACCAAGCCACCTCTGTGCAAGGGAGGGAAGGTTCTACAGGCAACCCTCAGCCCAGGCTGGATGGGAACCCAAGGCCAGGGCTCGGGTCAGGAGGAGGTGGGAGCAAGGCCTCCCTGGGCCTGCTCCACTGCGGCCAGTGGAGACTGTGCTACGGGGTGGGGGGGGCAAGCCCGGGCCCACGCGGGCTGGGAACACGGCTGTCTCTAGGAGGCGGGGCTGAGAGCTGAAGGGAAGTGAAGACTGCACAAAGGCCCTCCCCAAGGTTTCCCCCAAACCCCCGCCCAAACGGGAAGGAGCACCAAATCCCACACCTCGGCAGGGACCTCTGCTAGCGCCCCCCACACCGGCCCCACCACATGGACACTGCCAGGACTCGCGTGGGTCTCCGAAGAACACAGGGACCCCGGAAAAAGGCACACGGGCGTCTAAGGCATACGGTCAGGCAGAAGTCGCCGCTGGCCAGGGCCGGCCTGCGCGAACAGCTAGTGAGGAGGGTGGGCAGCCCAGACCCAAGAAGGCAAGGCCAGCTGGTGGCCTCTGTGCCCTTCAGGCCACCCTGGGTCACACCTAATCCGGAGGAGCCAAGGCCAAGGCCGGGAGTCTCTGTGGATGCTGAGGCTTGCCGAGAGGCCCAGAGCTGCCTCCGTTTCCCCCCAGGGATCCCGGGAGCTGCTCTACCACCACTGCCCAGGTCCCCGAGCCAGCAGGCCAGGAAAGGGAGGCAGAGAACCGGCAGGGCCCCAGGTCAGACCTACCAGCTATTAGCTGCAGCACAGCCGACGAGATGGGGGAGTGGCCCTGTTCCTCCCCAGCACGGTCTCGAACGAGAGCCCGCACCTGCCCCCGGGCATGGGACAGGCCAGGATATGGGCCAGTGTGGGGTCGGGGACGGGTCTTGGCCCTGGGAAGGGGCCCGTGCCACGGGGAGCGAGCGGAAGGGGCTGACGTGGGGCCAGTGTGCACTGAAGTGGGCCACCTGGGCGGACAGGTGGACGCAGGGGCGCCCAGCAGGGCTCACTGCATGTATGAGTAGCGCCAATCCCCCAGAGGCGTGTGGGTCTCCTTGATGACCTGGGGCGACGTCCACCGCAGGACGTAGTGGGGACCTCCCGGCTTGTCATTGGTTCCTGCGGAAAAGACAGTGCCGTTTTTCTCCGAAAAGACACAGCGGCTCCGGGCAGAAGGGAAAGGGCGGGTGGAGGGGAGGAGTTGACGGAATAACCGGGGCACCAGCACAGGCAACAAGCAGCCGAACTAAAACTAAACGTGTTCGCGAGGCCAAGGTTTCCCGAGCGCATCTGTGCGGCCCACGGAGCCAGAGGTCAGGGGAGGCAGGAACCGGTGAGCACAGGACACCCACACTCCCAGGGTCGGTGTGCCCACCTGCGAGGAACGTCTGGGAGCACTGTGGAGAGAGCACTGCACTGGGAGCCAGGAGCCCTGGGCTCTGGCCTTGGCTCTGCCACAAGGCAGTTGGGACCTAGGGCAAGTCACCACCCATTCTGAGTTTCAGTTTCCCCAACCGTAATCAAGAGGGATGACACCGAGGTGACTGGAGCATGGTGGTAAAAGGTGTGGGTGCTGGAACCACCGGCTGCATGCCCTTGAACAAGTCACTTCCCCTCCCCGTGCCTCAGTTTACTCCTCTGTAAAATGGGAAGAGGACAGCCCAGCACCTGGCCCACAATGTTTTCCTATGATGCTTAACACCCTTGAGATGAGGGGATCGAGGCCTCCCGCCAGGAACCCACCTCCCCTCTGGAAAGGCGGACCCACTCACCAGAGGCTCGGGCCCCCCCAAAGGGCTGCTGGCCCACCACCGAGCCCGTGGACTTGTCGTTGATGTAGAAGTTGCCGGCGGCGTTCCTCAGCATCGTTGTGGCCTCCTGGACAACATCCCTACAAGGCAGGGCAGCGATGCGAGGGCAGCCGGCTCACCCCCCACCAGCCCGGGTCCGACCTCCTCCACCGCGCAGCCCAGCCCCCACCGGCTGCCCAGACGCAGCCCTAGGCCAAGCCTCGGGCCACCAGCTGAGGGCCCTCGGGCAGCGTCCCGAGCCTCCTCGTCTTCTGGAAGGAAAGTGGTTACAACGCCTCCCACACAGGGCTGCTGCAAGAGCTGGACGGGGGGTCAGGCTGCATGCGAGCGGCCCGGCCCAGCCGTTTTCCTGCCCCCCGCCCTGGGAGCTGGGGGCACCCCGAGATGGCCACCCTGCCCCCGGCTTCCAATCCCAGCTCCACGCTCTTAGAGACAGACAGGGCGGCGGCTAGTGCCGCGGAGGAAGGAGAAGCCAAGTCCCAGGCTTAGCGTCTCGGCCCCCGGCCCCAGTTTTGCTGCTCTGCAGCATGAGGTGAGGACCTTCTCAGTGGGGCCCCATCAGACCCAGGGGAGCTGGTCAAAAGCACGGATTTCCCCAGCCACCCCCCCCCCCCGTAACGGGACCCCAGAATCTACATTTCAAACGGGCGCCAGGCTGCGCTCTGCGCACCCCTGCTCCGGAGGCCTGTCAGGACTGAGGTGAGGGGAAGGGGCGGCATTACTACGGGGATCCACGTCCAGGAGGGCGCGTGTCAAGTGGGCTGGGGCAGGACACGGGGACAAGAGCAGAGGGGCGGCGGCCACTCACTTATCCTGGGCGAACACTGCCCCCGTGAGGCCGTAGCTGGTAGTGCTGTCGACCAGCTGCAGCGTCTCCTTGTACTTGTCATCTGGGTAGACGTACACGGTCAGCACAGGCCCGAAGATCTCCTGAGACGGAAGCCCCAGGGTCAGGCACCCGACCCGGACCAGAACCCCAAGGCCTCCCCGTCCCCCCGCACGCCCCAGTCCCCGGGGCTCGGCCCACAGCTCCGCACCAGCAAGAGCGAAACGGCACGCGCCCCGTTCCTGCCCTGCCCGCCCCTCCCTGACCCGGCAAAGACCCGAGGAAGCTCGCTGGCCCTCCTCGCCAGCCACCACTGTGCCCTCTACCACCCCCGCACTGCCACCCTGGGCGAGCGCCCTGACTTCCGAGCCTCAGTCAGTCATCTGCAAGACGGGAAGGGTAGCACCCCCTCTCAGCAGACAGGTGCCGCGTTAAGAGTCTGTAACTGTTCGCTGTTAAGGTCGTGACAGTGGCCTCGGTGGCCGTGAACGGCGGAAGTGCTAGGACACCACCAGGGTCGGCAATGTCAAGGACTGAGCACTGGGTTTGGGGTCAGTGGGCCTGAGCTCAGGGCCCGGCCCTGCTCTCACTGGGAGTGAGACACTCCCTTTCCGGGACCTACCTCACACTCCTGTCTGTGAAATGGGATAATACCACGAGAAGACACCCACGTGCAAGGGCCCCGCGTGCGCTGTGCTCGGGCGGGAGACCGTTCTCTAAGCCCCAGTCACCTCCTTCATGATGGGCTCCTGTGGGTCCTTGCTCTGGACGATGCAGGGCTCCACGAAGTAGCCCACGGAGTCGTCGCACTTGCCCCCGGCCAGGATGGTGAGGCTGGGTGAGGAGCGGGCGTGCTCCAGCCACTTCTTGATGCGGCCGAAGGACTGGGGTGGGGAAAGGGGGAGGAGGGTGTCACAGACCGGCCGGGAGGTGATGGCGCGCAGCAGCGTCCCCAACGCGCCCCAAAGGGCTCAGATTCTGAAACTGGAGGTGGGGGACGGGAAGAGGGCAAGAGCCAGGATCTGGCTGAGCCACGGCAGAGACGTGGGCAGACGTGCACACTCGTGCGAGACTGTGCGTGTGAGTACGCGTGTGGCAGAGCCACAACTGCGCTGACAGAAACACAACACGTGCAGTAACGTACACACACACCCGTGCGTGGTCCCGTGTCCTCACATTTAGGTATGTGCGTGTTATGTGCGTGCCTGTTCCGTGTATGTTCATGAATGCAGAGTGACACGCCCCTGCATACGTGTGAACACAACTGTGAACTCGCATGCGTGCACACAAGATGCATCTGTTTCTGTGGGAGATGCGTGCGCGCCTATGGGCACGTGGACACGGATGTTTATGTGGGTGAGTTGCCTGCACGCCAAGATCACAAACGTGCTCATGGATGTCACGTACATGTGCACGTGCGTTTGGGCTCACAGACAGGCAGGCCCCTCTGGGTGTGTGTGAACCTGAACTAGGAGGCGGCCCATCGAGCCTGGGTGCAGGATGTGCAGAAGCAAGATTTCCAAGCTCAGGGCGGGGGTGTCTGTGGGGCTGTCGGATCGTGCACGTTGCCTAAAGCAGGGGGGGCTGGGTCCCCCACAGTCAAGGCCCCCATGTCTCCTCCTCCCTCTCCCCCACCCAGGCCAGGGCTCGGCCCTCCGCGAACGCCTGCTCCGGGCCCGTACCTTGGCATCGATCACTGCAGAGAAGAAGGTCCCAAAATCCTCTGCTGGCTGGAGGCGAGGGAGGCATCAGAAGAGACAGAGTCACCGAGTCGCTGCGGGCCGGACACAAAGGGAGCCCCCTCCCCGCACGTCCCAGCCCTGCCACCGCCACCGCCACGGCGCATGAGCCTCCAATCCCATCAGCCGCCCGCTGGGCCGCGGCGGGGAGGCAGCGCCACTCACGTTGCCCACTTTGATCCTGCCATGCTCCTCCAGCAGCCGCCCTTTGATCTGCGGCCACAGCGACTGAGGCACGTAGAGGCGGGAGCAGGCCGAGCACTTCTGGCCGCCATACTCGAAGGCCGAGCGCAGGGTCCCGCTCACCACGCTGTCCACGTCGGCCGAGTGGTGCACGAAGTGGAAGTTCTTCCCACCACACTCTGCAGGGGGGAGGGGGCGCGGGTGGGGTCAGGCTTCCCGGCCAGCACTGTGCACAGGTGTGCCCAGGCCCCACGCCGGTGGATGGGCTCGGGAGAAGGCAGGGTCCCAGCCGGCCGTCATCCCAGAAGCCAGCGAGCCAGGCCCCTGTCCCGCTCTACAGCTGAGGACCCTGGGGCTGGCGCAGGGGGCCACCCGCCATCAAGGCAGAAAAAGGACCAGACGGCCAGGTCCTTGGTTGGCTCCCAGGGGCCAACCCACTCCCAGAAGTGGGCACAGCTTTCTTGGTACCGTCCTGACCCCCAACCCAGCGAGAGGAGAGGAGGGGGTCTGCTCCACGTCGGCCCCGAGGGCTGGCCCCTCCTCCCTACCCAGGGTGGCAAAACCCTTCCCGGTTTCCTCAGCCTCCAGGCCCTGGCTCCCTCCCACATTAGCTAACAGCAGCCCCTCGGGCACCAAGCACTGACCACCTTCCAGGCCCTGCTCCAAGCACTTCCTGCTTTGTCTCACTAAAGCCTCACACAGCCTCCCGTGATCATTCCCATTTTAAAGACAGGAAAGCTGCAGAGGCGCCTGGCTGGCTCAGTCAACAGAGCCTGAGACTCTTGATCTCTGGGTCATGAGTTCCAGCCTCATGGTGAGCATAGAGATCACTTAGATAAAAACCTTTAAAAGAGAGAAGAGAAGAGAAAGAAGAGAAGAAAAAAGGAAAAAAAGGAAAAAAAAAGGAAAGGGAAGGGAAGGGAGGGGAGGGGAGGGGAGGGGAGGGAACCGAAGCACAGAGAGATGAAGTCTCGAGGCCGGGACGCGGTAGAGAAAGCAGGGGTCTCTCTCCCTCAGGGCACAGCGGGGAGGAGGCAGAGGACAGAAAACCGTGGACAGCTCACTGCTCCCCACCTTATAATGGGTGGAACGGGGCGCAGGTGACACGGCTGGCGGATGGTGCACCTTCCCCGGCCGCCCCCATCAGACCTCGGACTGGCTCAGGAGCGAGAATGCCGAACCGCCAGCCCCCCCTCCGTGTGTGGTGTGACCCTGGACGGCCCTGGGGCCTCCGCACACGCCCTCTTCCCTCCATGAATTCTGCGCAGCTCTTCTCCCTGCCCAGCATCATCGACTGTGCGTCCACTACCCCCTCCACTACTGGAACTCGAGTTCCCGAGGGCTGGGTGTGTGGCTTTCGCCGTCCAGGCATCCCTGGTCTCCAGAAATGACTACATAAATGCTTAACGTTTTACTTGCTGGATGACGAACGAATGAAGGAACAGATGGATGAAAAAGTGCTCATTCTTAGGCCTAAGTCCTTGGCGGGACCCCCCACCACCCGAATCTAGCAGAGCCGAGGCTCCGCCCCTAAGGCCCCTCACTTCTCAGCTCCTGCAGGGCTGCCCCACCTATGGGGACCTCACCTCTGCCTCTTCCTCTTTCACGGCAGCCAGGGAGGGGTTCCTGGGGCCACAGGGGAGGGTGCCAGGAGGGGGGCCCTTACCTCCGGCCAGGCGTGGGAAGGTGCGGAACCGGTCCAGGTTCTGGGCCACCTGCTTCCACAGGTGCTTGAAGGTGCTGAAACCAGAAGGGAAGCCAGGCTGAGGTCCCTGAGACAGAGAGGGCCCTGGGGGCTGGGGGGCAGGCACCACCACAGGAAGGGACCCAAAAGCCCAGCAGGTGGGGGGCAGGGGTCCCAGCGAGGGTGGCGGGGGCAGCTGGAGACAGGTGCTGTTCTGGGCCCATGGGGAGGCGGCAGGCAAGGGCAGGCTTGGTGGCAAGAAGATGCAGAGAAGGCCGGGGGGCCTGCCCCAGACGCTCGTGGCCACGTGACCTTGCAGTCCTGACTCAACCTCTCTGAGCCTCAAACTGGGCACCTCATCCGGGCACTGGAGCGAACCCCGCCCGGCCGAGCTCTTCTGTGACAGCGCTAGTGTGAGCCAAGGGCTCAGGTCAGTGCCAGCCATGCTGCGGGTGCCTGGAGGGGACACCCTGGTCTGGGAGGAGCGCCCCCAGCCCAGCGCCCAGGCTCCAGAGGCCAGACCGACCCAGGAGGGTCCTGGGAGAGAGGGAGCTCAGGCCCCCACCTCCTCCCCAAGATCCAAGTGTGACCAACCTCAGCACCACAAAACAATAAAAATGCTAATCACCGGGGAGCTTGCGACACAGTAGCTAATACTAATTTATGACTTTCCTACCTTTAAGCCCGCTGCTCATCAGAGCATGGCAAATGGGGGCCAGGCCCGCTCCGCCCGCTAATAGGCAGGGACCCGTAGGGCCTACACTGGCAGAGCGGGTCTTTTTGGAAAACGGTCGTCCTCAGCAATTCTAACGTCGCCATCACACCCGGCAAACCCTAGCAGGAAGGGGGGGGGGGGCGGGCAGGGGAGCCTGAGGGCGGGGAAGGCAGACTGGAAGCCACCGCAGATGTCCCCGGGGACACCCGGAAGGACCCCCAGGGCAGAGCCCGACATCTCCACTCAGATGACCCTTGGGCACCTCAAAGCAGCCAGCATGGGATCCGTCACTCTCAGCCAAGCCCCCCAGGGGCCCACCTTGGTGCCCTCTGGGCTCCCTCTGCCAGAGCCCGGACGGTCCCCCCCACCCCTGCTCCCCTGATCCGACCCCCTGGACAAGTGATCGCATCTCCCTGCCGCTTGCTCTCTGGAATCCATTCCCACTGTCTCTCCTCTGGTCAGGCTCTCGCTGTCACTTCTAGACGCGGACATGTGGACAGCCTCCTCCCCGGCCTCCCGCCTCTGGTCACCGGTGAGCAGCCAGAGCGACCGTGCAGGACGGAGGCTGCGAACGCAGGGGCCCAGCAGGGCCAGGCTGGGAACGGATCACAGAGCACCCCGACCCCACCTCCGGCCAGGGCGCACCATGTGGGACGTGCAGGCCCAGAGGGGTCAGGTGCTCAAAAGAAGCTTAAGATCTCAGATTTTTGCAGGAAACTGCCCCAACTCTACAAGGTTGGTCCAACTCAATACGGAATCAAAGAAAACAGAGCCCTTTCCCGGGGCCGACTGGAGAACCACCATTTGTAATCTTTGCTTGAAACAAAACTGCTTAGTCCACGCCCCGTGCATGAAACCTTCTGTGGCTCCTGTCACCTTCAGGATGAAGTCCAGACACTCCGACGGGCTCACGGGGCCTTACAGTCCTGGGACTAAACCCCCACAAGGGCAGGACGTGTCCATCCACGTGTTCGCTGGACAGATGCCTGCTCAGCGAGTGAGTGAGCAGTCACGATCGAACCATTTCCTGTCCACACTCTTACCTCAGCGGAACTCTATGCTCCAAGCCACAGGGGACAGTCACCTCCCACGGCGCGGGAGCTCTAGCCTAGAGGCCCTGCGTGGGCTGCTCCCTCTCCTACAACACTCTCCCTCCTCCTCTCTGCTCAGCCGTGTCCTCGGCTTAGATACCACCTCCTCCAAGAAGCCTTCCTGACTCCCCTCCTCCAATTCATTCCAAGCTCCCTGTGCCCCTCCCAGTGACAGCAGAGGCATCAAACTCGGTGTCACCAAACACCTGTAGGCTGCGTCCAGCCTGTGAAGCTCTTCCTCTTTGCTAACTCACTGGACCCTTGCGATGACTCTGCAAGGTAGGGACCATCATCCCTGTTGAACAGGTCAAGAAATGGAGGCTCAGAGAGGTGAAGTGGGCCGCCTGTGGCCACACGGCGAGTAAGTGGGTACGGTCAGTGCCCGACCTGCAGCTCCTGCACCGAGGTTACGAGGCGGTGGCCTGGCAAACGTCCCCATGCCACCCAGCCCGCCCCACCCCAGGGACTTACGGTACGCTGCCTGTGAAGTTGATGCCGCAGAGGTGCTCTGAGCTGGTGACAGTGTCCCCAAACGTGGGCCCGTCAGCTGGCACAAACTGGATGATATTGGGGGGCAGGCCAGCCTCCCGGAGGATGCGGTAGACAGCAGAGCTGGCCAGCATGGCCGTGTCACTGGGCTTCCACAGGACCACGTTGCCCTGCCCGGGAGACACGGTGACGACTCACAAGGCCAGGGGTCACCAGCCCCGCCTCCCAGCCCGTCCCCAAGCACAGCCACCCCTGCCCTGGAACCGCCGGGCCCCCGGGGCAGGCTGGCATGTCCCCTCCTGGACCCCACTCCTCAAGTGTTGGGCACCGTGCTCTAAAAGCCCTAGCCAGTGAGGCCACACCCTGCCTGCCCCCGCGCTCTGGCCAAGGCCCGCTTCCTCTGGAAGCCTGTGCCAAAGGGTCCTGCTGGCGCCCCTCAGGCAGGTCTGTTCTGGGTGTTTCCGTGACGCTGGGCGCTCACTGGGTGCGGCCGGGCAAGCGCTCACAGGGCTGTCTCTGCACGTGTCCTGGGTGACGACACGTGGACACCTGGGCGTGTGCGTGTCTGTGTGTGGATGCGCAAGGACAGCCCGGGGCAGGACCGCCCTCGATATGAGTCAGTCGCCCCCCCCCCCCCCGTAGGGCCCAGGCCCCGCCAGCGTCAGCCCTCCCACGAGCCACCCAGGCCCTCCAAGGGCAGGGCTGCGTCACCCCTATTCAGCAGGAGCTCATGAGGGTGACGGCCACCTCCACCCTGACAAGGGCAGGGAAGCCAGGGACTTGGGAGTCCTCGTCTGTGTGACCCTTTCCTAGATCTGACAGATAAATCAGAGAGGACACAGTAGGCGCTCAAAAGTGACGTGTTGTCACCACCAATGTTCTCCACACACGGAACCCGCACTGGGCCGGATGTGTCCCGCACGTGGCTTCGCTCGCTCCTCACAACGCTGTGACGCAGGCTTTCCTAGATCTCCACTTGGAGGAGGAGGAAGCCGCCTCGGAGGAGTTCGGGGGGCCTGGCCTGGGGTCCCCGGAGCGGGGCAAAGCTGGGACCCACGCCAGCCTCTGCCCCCAAAGCCCTTCCCCGGGCCCCCACTGCCTCTGCCCTCTGGGCATCTCGTCACGACCAGGGCTGGGCCCCTTGCGTCTGCTGAGACGGGAAGGAGAGCCGCCAGGCCCACGACGCCCGCTGCCCGCATCTCACCATCAGGGCTGGAGCCCCCGCCAGGTTGCCGCCGATCGCAGTGAAGTTAAAGGGAGAGATGGCCGCCACGAAGCCCTGGGGAAGGAGGGAGGGGGGCGGTGAGGCCAAGCTCAAGGCTTCCAGCAGGCCCCTGCCCACCCACCACCGTGGGTACCTCCAGCCCGCGGTACACGACGCTGTTGGTGCTGGGCGGCACGCTGAGGGGCTGCTGACCCTCTAGCTCCATGGCAAACTTGGCATTGAACCGGAAGAAGTCGATGAGCTCGGCCGCCGCGTCGATCTCCGCCTGGATCACCGTCTTACCCTGCGTGCAGGACGGCCAGGGGGTCAGCGGCGGCCGACGTGTGCCCACGGTGGTGTCACGCCTGCCCCCCCAGGGTGAGGATGTGCCCTCGTTAGGGGCGTATGGACCGAGAAGCAGGAGGCAAAAGCTTCCTTACACCGCCCGTTCCTCCGGATGGCAAACGTCAGAGGGGTGGGGGAGGGCCTCGTGGGCCGCAAGAGCGCGGCTCTTCCGGACCAGGGCAGTCCCTCCCTGGCACACGCGGTCACCGGCCGCTGTCATCCTGCTTGGGACCCGGGGCCACAGAAGGCAGGGTGTGCGGCCCCAGCTCTATGAGGCGAGCACGCTTCCTACAGCGCCAGAGTCTTTAGCGGAATAAAGCAGCTTCACCTGGTGACAGATGGCACTCTCCCGGCCCACGTGTGGCTCATCTGGGACACGGTGGAGCCTACAACCCAGTCCCCAGGGGCTGCGGAGAATCTGGAGACACTTAGCAGGTGAGGGGCAGTAATACCACCTCCGTGCAGCAGAGGGGGCTCTCGCCACAGGACAGTGACAGGCAGGGGGGCAGTGGGGCGCATGCAGGGGGGCAGTGGGGCGCATGCGAAGGCTCGCTGCTGGGGAGGGTGACATTAACCCTTTCTCCCTCGGCTCCCGTCCCAACTTTTGAGCTGCTGGCGCCGCTCTGGCTCAACGTGTGCTCAACCGAGAAACGTCTATCAGGAGGAGCTTCTGTGAGTCCAGGGAGCTGGAGGACAGTTGACGTGGGAGGACTGTCTCCAAAAGGCTTGTAACGGGGTGACAACCACACAGGAACTCATTACACCCAGTGAGATCTGCACCACAACGGATACACGCACAGTGTGCTACAGGGCCACAGAGGCGGGGCTCATCTTTCTGGACAGAGAAGATTCTGGAAGCCCCACAGAGGAGGTGATATTGCAGAAAAGTGGGCATTCCAGGCAGGGATGCCGGGCAGAGGCAGGGAGACGGGATGCCTCCAGGGTCCAGGGATCTTGCTAAGTCCAGACTGGCGCCCCCCCCCCTCCCCGGGCAGGCTGGCCTGGCGGGAAGGGCAGGGCAGCCGGCGAGCTGGACAGAGGCTGGAAACAAGGGGGCCCTGAGCGCTGTGCACAGGACCTGGGATGTGACTGTCGGTGATGCAGAGACCTTGGCGGTGTGCAAGGCTGGAGGGACCGGCTGGAGGTGTCAGCGAGGCCACTCCGAGGGCCGCCGAGGGCTGACTGAGGCTGGAGGGCTGGACGGGTGCAGGTGCAGCACGTCTCGGTACCCGGGAGCTGCTTGGCTGAGGTCTGCCATATCGGCGGGAGTATGACTGCCTGACGCACCCCACCCCCACTGTGCCCGCCGGCACCTCACCTGTCCCACCATGGTCTTGGCAAGGACCTCGGCCCTGCGAGGCCCGCTCAGCATGTCTGCCGCCTTCAGGAAGATCTGGGCCCGGTCTGCAACAGGCTTCAGGTCCCACTCTTTCCTGGCAGCCAAAGCGGCCTCGATGGCTCTGTTGAGTAGGGCCTAGTGAAGAGGAAACGGTTGGGGGCCGCCTCCTAGAACAGGAAGGGCCCCAGGGGAATGGGCGAGGAGACTGGAGGTCACTCTCCACCCAAGGACCTGCGGCGTCCTTGGCCCCCCGTGCTCCCCCACCCCCACCCCCACAGCTTCAGACACGGTGTCCCCTCGCCTGCTGGTCCGGCCAAGGCTCGGAGCCAGTCCTGCCGCCGTCTGGAGGCCCAAGGGACCTCCCAGCTAGGTCAGCACCCGGTGCCCCAGCTGTCGAACCTGCTCCACTTTCTCTTGTGGTCTCATCAGGGCCTCACCTTATTCCAGGGGCCCCCAAACCCACCGGCTAGAGCCTCCAGCCCTCAAGGTCAGGCGCCTGGCTTTGCCCTTGCTCGGCCGGAGCCCCAGTCTGAGACGTTCACCGGCTGCTGGCATCCCTGATGGCAACTGCCCTCGGTGCCCCCCTCCGACGCCGGCTCCTAGACCCCCCACCACAGGGCACCCAGCCCCTCTCGCCGGCTCTCCAGGATGCCGAGCCCCTGTCTGGCTTCCCATCCGTGGTGTCTCCAATTGCCCTGACTCGGCCCTGGAGAATCTACTCCCCCCGGAAAGCCAGGCTGCCTCGCGGCCACAGGCATGTCAGGGGACGTCAGCCCTGGCCCACGCAGCTCTCCTCTGGCTCAAGTTAACCCTGGCGGGCCCGGCCTTGTGAAAGACCCCACTCCCCACGGCCAGCAGCAACAGACACATCAGCAGCCAGCAGGGCAACGGGGGACAGCCCCCAGCCCAGACTCACCGTGTCTGCGTAGCAGAACCTGGCCACCTTGTGTCCATGGTTGAAGGGCTGAAAGATGAGAGAAGAGTGAGGTCCCTGTGCAGGATGGGGGGTGGGGGGTCAGGACAGGTGGGGGCGTGGCCCGGCTCAGAGCTCGCTTTCCAGCCAAGAGCCCTCAGCACACTTGCTCTCTCCCCTCTGATCCCCACACCCATCCATCTCTTTCACTTGACGGTTATTCAGTGGGGAGATGGCTCCCCACTCCAGAAGGTTCATGGGCCCGGAGAAAGGCATGGGGCGCACGGCCTCAGACTTTGTGGTCAGACAGACACTGGTTCGCATCCTGGCTCTGTCACCACTAGTGGGGACCATATGTAACCTGAGTTCCCATTCCAAGTCTCCGCCTGTGGGAAATGGGGACCCCTGCCTCACAGCATGGAGGGGGCCAAATGGGCTCGCAGGTGCCAATGCTTCCAGAGCAGGCGTGGCGCATGGCTGCGGCTCCGGAAGGGGCGCTGCCACCATGGGGGGGCCCCCGAACAATACGCTGGAGTTGAGAATCGCTCAGGACTTCTGCTGTCCCCGCAGGGGCCCAGGGGACACAGCGACTGCCTGTCTAGCCCCTTGCATGGGACCCGGAGGTGCTTGTCTAAAAGGGAAGACCCTCAACACATTTACGCCCAGACGCCGGCAGTGCTGCGCGCTAGCGTGAGCACTAAAGCAGGGAGATGTGTCACTTCTTTACACCACGATTATCAACACCTTTGCCACCCAGCAGTCGCCCAGTGCGCCGTTTGGGGCTCTCCTGCCTAATGTGGCAGCCACTAGCCACACGTGCATGCCGACATTTCAACTCAGCCGCTCTCGGCTAGCACCTGGCCACCCTGAGGTGCCGGGCGAACTGACCGGTCCCGAGCTGTGCTCCAAGGGCTCCCAGCAGTGGGGGCTCCGGATGCCTCCCGTGGGCGACTCCTGCTCAGGGCCATCCTCGGAACCCTCAGAGTGGGGGCCTAGGGTCTCCACCCTCACCCCTGCACACGCCTGCTCAGGATTCCATCTAGAAAGAGCCAGAACGTGCCTCCCTCCCCCATTTGCGAAAGGGCCAGTCCTTTACTCTCCCCCGGATTACAGATCTAGGAGTTTCCTGGTCCGTCCAAAGTGTACGCCGGGTCCTGGCTCGACAGACCCCGAGCAGGTGGGTCCTCAGGCCGATGTCATCACTGGGCTTAGCCCACAGTCAGCCCCTAAGCCCCCTTCTGGAGAAATCCATCAGGAGTAACGGGAGATGCCGTGTGGACTCCTCAGGATCTTTCTTGCCGTGGCCAGGACTCAGTCACGGGCACACCACGCTGCGCGAGAACCAGGGCTCGTCAGGAGAAAGCCTCTCGACTTCATGGTGAATGATGCCCAGAGGTTTAAAACCACACAGGTCTGGGGGCTCCTGGGGGGCTCAGTCGGTTAAGCGTCCAACTTCGGCTCAGGTCACAATCTCACGGTTCGTGGGTTCGAGCCCCGCGTCGGGCTCTGTGCTGACAGCTCAGAGCCTGGAGCCTGCTTTGGATTCTGTGTCTCCCTCTCCCTCTGCCACTCCCCTGCTCACGCTTTCTCTCGCTCTCAAAAATAAGTAAAACATTAAAAAAAATTAAAAAAAACAAACCACACAGGTCTGCCCCTGCAGACCTTTTTTTGTTTTTGTTTTTTTGGACAAACTAGCTGCAGATTCTGCTTAAGAAAGAGGGAGGCGCGAGGCTCACCGCCGACGCAGCCTCCTGCACGTAAGCGCTACGGACCTGACACAGATCAACTGTTTATATCCGACAACAACCCTACGCAGCACGACGGCTACCCCCATTTTACACACGAGAAGACTGAGGCACACGGAGGTCAAGTGGCCCAAAGACGCATGACCAGCAAGTGGGCAGGAAGGGGGACCCATTACAGGCTGGGGCCTCCTTATGGCGACTCGGGTGGCCCGCAGCTGGGCCCCAGGAAGACTCAAGGGGCCCAGCCTGAAAACCCCGAGGCTCCTCCCTCCCTCCCCTCTGCTCGGCTGAGAGGCCCCTTCCCAGATGCCCGCTGTTGTTGCGTTTTCTCAGAGGAGGAAACTGTCTCCCCTCAAAGCGAGGGACGCCTGCGGCCAGGTCAAAGCTCCAGGGCCATAAATCCGGCGGTTGGGGGGCAGGTCTCCACCCGCCTTCCCGGCCACCCGCGAGCCCTGGACACGCGTGGGTCTACGTCCAGCCTCACGCCTTCTGCCAAGCCCTCACTTTTTCACTCTGCTGCCCCGAAAGGAGAAAGCATATTCTTGTGACAAGCCGCGGGCTCTTCTGGAAACTCTCGCCCTCCTTAGCCCCCCTCCGGGGGCTGCCCAGCCCTGTTGGAAGAGGTTCCTTAACCACAGCCAACGACCTCTCTGCCCCGCTGGCTTCCTCTCTGCTCTGCAGCGCACGGAGCCCGTCCCCACCTCCGGGACTCTGCCCGAGGCCCCCCTGCCCGGCAGTGAACCCCCACCCATCCTCATCCTTGGGGTTCGACTCAGCGGTCACCTCTCCAGAGAGGCCTCCGACCGCCGCGCCCTGATGTGTCCCCCCCAACACCCCGCGTCTCCAAGCGCGGCACCTGCGCCTCCCACAGCCCCTCCCCAGCTGGAACTCCTGTCCCTTTGCTTGTAGACCCGTGTGCCACCCTGCTGTCCGCCGGGGCAGCTCCGAGAGGGCACAGCCGGCTGCCCCGGGCCTGGACCCGAGGAGAGTGGATGGCCGGCCGGCGGGGTTTTGCTGCCGTGACTTACAAACGCCCAGCTAGAAAGAAGGGCTGGGACAGATTTCTGGCTAATTCGGCCACGGAGCAGGCCACCTCGTTTACATTCCAAGGCACTCATTTTGCAACTGGTTGCACCGCACGAAGCTAGAAGCTCCACGTACACCTGTCAGTACAGAGTTTCAAAACACGTGTCTGTGTGTGTGCACGCACGCACGCACACACACGTTTTGTTTTGTTTTCCATGGTTGCGGTGGGCATTTGCTTTAAGCTTTTCTGGATGAAAGGGTCACAGCGGCACAAGGGACAAAAAGGGACGGGCCTGGGGCAGGAGCACAGCCAGGAGTTCGCCCTCAGGCTCCCTCATGGGGAAGTGCTCCAAGCCTCCAATCCTGGCCAAGATCCCCAAGGGTCACAAAAGCAGGTCACGCCCACCTTGGACCCGACCGTTGGGGCACAGGGGCAGGGGACACTTCTCAGGCCTCAGCACAGACCACAGGCCTCTGGCACTTGTTAGGAAGAGCAGGCTGCCCTATCGCTGTCCCCTGTCTAGCAAAAGCCCCACGAGGGAAGCACTCAGGCAGGCGGGCCGGCCTCCTGCTGGTGCCAGAGACGGGAAAAGCGGTGACTGGAAAGGGCCGGCAAGGTGTGCGGGAGCAGGGGTGGGGCAGGGCCCCTGGAGAGCACCCCTGGCAGAAATGCCAGCCTCGCGCGGCCACATCTTCCCACCCTCTAGGGAAGCCGGACGTGTGGGTCTGTGTGCAAAATCTCCCCATTGTGAGGTCTGGAGACAAAGCCGCAGGTGTCAGTCTGCACCCTGAGCCCCAGAGGGAAAAGGTCCCCCAGCAGCGGACACGGGCCTACAGGGTGACCCCTCGGCATCCCCACAAGGATGTCCTCGGCCCGCACAAAGGGACAGGGCGCAAAACTGCAGCCCCGTGATCCGTGCACGTGGGGACACAGCTCGTCACGTCACCGAGTCCTTCCGCCACCCTCGGGAGCGAGTTCTCCCTGGCCCCACGTCGGGAATGGCCGTGCCCCTCCCATCACGCAGGGGGAATTCACTCCAAGAACACCCTGACTCTCGTGAGTGATGTTCTCTTCCTGTGGTCGCCGGGAGGCATCAAGGCACATCTGGGTGGTCTCCCGCACGAGGGCGCCACGTTCTCGTTTTGTGACCAGGAGGTCCCCAGCGAGATTATCCTACTGCACTGTCTGTGAGTCAACACACTGCTTCCAAATCTTCTCTAGAAAGAGGGTGTGGGGGCGCCCGGGTGGCTGTCGGCTGAGCGTCCGACGTTGGCTCAGGTCACGATCTCAAGGTTCGTGAGTTCGAGCCCCGTTATCAGGTTCGCTGCTGTCAGCACAGAGCCTGCTTCGGATCCTCTGTCCCCCTCTCTGCTCCTTCCCCGCTCGTGCTTTCTCCCTCTCTCTCTCTCTCTCAAAAGAAAATAAACATTTAAAAGAAAGGAAGGCAGAAAGAAAGAAAGAAAGAAAGAAAGGGAGGGAGGGAGGGAGGAAGGAATGAAGTTAGGAAGTTAGGAAGGAAGGAAGGAAGGAAGGAAGGAAGGAAGGAAGGAAGGAAGGAGGAAGGAAGGAAGTTAGGAAGTTAGGAAGGAAGGAAGAAGGGAGGGAGGGAGCGAGGGAGGAAGGAAGGAGGGAAGGAAGGAAGTTAGGAAGGAAGGAAGGAAGGAGGAAGGAAGGAAGTTAGGAATTTAGGAAGGAAGGAAGAAGGGAGGGAGGGATGGAGGGAGAGAGGGAGGAAGGGAGGAAGGAAGGAAGGAAGGAAGGA
>CM053570.1:88252267-88328942 GCA_028646485.1 Cryptoprocta ferox | reverse complement strand
TCCTGCAGGATAACGTCTTCCCGTTGTAAAGATGAGAAAAAAAGTATCTGAAATTTACGGGAAATCTCACGATTTTTCAAATCCTGGGAATTAATGGGAGAATGTTTTGAAGCATAAAACATCCGGGGGCTTCCAACCCCTGACCTGGGCTGAGCCCCCAGGTGGCCCCGGGCTGCTCTCGGCCTCTCCGGTCCTCTGGTCACACGGCTGTCCCAGACCTGGTCCCCTCAGGTGCAGAAGGGGGTGACGGCTGCAGGCGCAGAGAGGCATCCTGGGGGGGGCTGCCAGAGGCTGTCCCCGCGCCCTCCCTCCCCCACCGGGTGCCCCCCCCCCATTACCTTCTGCAGTGCGTCTCGCTCGGGGCTGCCCTGCGTGAAGGCCAGGACGGGCTCGTTGGCCACCTTCAGGGAGGGGGCATGCTTCCACCGCAGCCTGGGGCGCAAGGGCAGGGAACAGGGGCAGACAGGTCAGTGGTGGCCGCTGCCAGACCCAGCCCTGCCCCTGACCTCCAACAGCGGGGAGGGGCGTCCTGGGCCGGCCCAGAACCCCGAAATCCAGAGCATGTACAGAACTGGGGGAGTGGGGGCAAACTGGCCCTGGGGTCCAAAATCCAAGTTCCAGTCCGGGACCTGCCACTGTGCGTCCCTGGGCACGTGACCTGCCTCTTCTGGGCCCGGCTCTGCATCCACTGAGAATCAGCGTACAAACTCGCACGGCTGCGTGAAGTGTGAACGCGATCAATGCAAAACCACTTCTCGGCGTTTCTGCGTTTTGTGCACACGGAGAGGGCTGGCTGTCCCCTGACTCCCCCACAGTGTCGCCCCAAGTCACTGCCTTCTCCAGGCTGAAAACGGCAGCCTCTCCCAGAGCTCAGTCCCATCGGAATGTGACCGGCTGGGGTTCTCTTGGCACAAGGCGCTGAGCTCTGGGGGGGGGGGGGGGGGACATCCAAGATGTGGGTCGTGCCCTGGGAGGAGGCTGCCCTGAACTCAGCTCGTAGCCACGGGGAGGACTGGTTTGGGGGCTCAGGGTCCGATCCCAGGGGGCTGAGTTTCAAAACTTCCTTGACCCGGAGACCCTACTGAACCTTGAACCTTATGACCTCACTGATGGGTGACCCCTAATGACCGCCACCCCTAGCGTGTCTGGGATTGGGAAGGTGGGGGGCAGATGGGTAAGAGCCAGGACTTGAGGTGGTTCATTCCAAGAGCTGGAGCCCCGGCTGGGGGACCGTGGCACTCGGCCTGTGAGCGTTGGGGGCGCTTCCATTCTTTCTCACTGAGAAGGGGGTCCGGCTCAAGGACCCAGCCAGGAAGACCCAGAGGAAGACACAAAACCAGGGGCCGTGAGGGCCGGCCCTTCCGTCATCCTGAGCACCTGCCGTGTCCCTGACCCTGCACTCAACACTGGAGATGGAGCAGGTGGCCTAGACAGCAAGGCCTCAGGATGACCTTCGGTGGGGGCCACGGACACCCTGATGACGGAGGGGATGTGAGAACAAGGCAGGGGAAGGGCAGGGCTGCCCTAGCCTGGGTGGTCAGGGAGGGCCTCTCTGAGGAGGTGTCCTTCTGAGGGCCATCTGGGCTCTGAGAAGGGCTGGGAAGAACCTTCCAGGCAGAGGGAAGAGCAAGCCCAAAGCCCTGGAGCAGGAAGCGTGACAGGAAGAGCCAAGAGGGGCCTGTGTGGTCCCAGAGGAAGGAGGGCAGGGCCCGGTTGCCCAAGATTTTGCCTAATGGCAAAGCGAGCGGCAAAGTGAGTTCAGGCCTTCTCCCCCCCACCCCCATGCCGCCCCGCCCCCCAGGCAGCACCCACCACACCCCGGGAGGCCCGGCACATTCCTCAGGCCCCACTCTGCCCCTCCCCAGAGGCAGAAATGTGAGGCGAGGCCAGCCTCCCACCACCCCTTGGGGTGACTACGGAGAGCTGAGGAGACAGTAACACAAAGCTACGAAGAGCGAGCCAGGAAAGCAGGGGCAGCGTTTGCGCCTGGGGCACTCTGGAAGGTTCCAGCAGCATCTCTCTGGGCCTCAGAGGCAGCACACCACCACCGAGCAGTAGAGCGGACACTGCCATCTCCTCTGGCAGCCAGGAGGGGGCCGCCGCCCAGGAGTGTGGGCTGGGGGCCTGGAGGTGCGCGCCCCAACCCAGCCCGGACCCCAGCTCCCAGCGGGGGCGCAAAAAGGCACAGCTCTGGGGGCAGACGGATCCGGGACCGAAACCCATACCTGCTCTGAGACATCAGCCCGTTACTCTAAGCTCGGCAGGCCTCGGGCTCCCCACCTGACAAATGGGCTCGACGCCGTGTGCCCCGCAGGGTCACCGTGAGGTGGCAACTGCTTGACTTTCCTCACCCTCCTGCTCTGTAGCTCTAAGAAAGCGGTCTTCTAAGAACTTTTTAATGTTTATTTTTGAGAGAGAGAGACAGAGAGCAAGCGGGGGAGGGGCAGAGAGAGAGGGAGACAGCGAATCGGACGCAGGCTCCAGGCTCTGAGCTGTCAGCACAGAGCCCGACGCGGGGCTCGAACCCACGAACCGTGAGATCATGACCTGAGCCGAAGTCGGACGCTTAACCGACTGAGCCCCCCAGGCGCCCCAGAAAATTGTCTTCTAGAACGTTGCTGCACCAGGGGGACTTGGCCGGCTCAGTCAGAACAGCATGCAACACTTGATCTCAGGGTCACGAATTTAAGCCCCGTTTTATTTATATATGTACATAAATAAAATATATATATATATATATATTTTTTTTTACCATGTTATATATAGTGATATATTCTATATATGTTACTGCACCAGGCCAGGTGTTCAAAGGCAAATTGGTCCTCAGACACCCCCAAGGTCACAACAATCAGGGGCTAACCCCAGGGGGGTACTCGACAAATACTGCTGGAATAAATTTAGCACCACAGTCCGCCCAGCTTAAAATGCAAAATGCAGTAGCTACCAGCCCTCGTGCACCTGTTCCCTCCCAGGCCTCTCTCCACCTTCCCCAGGGCAGAGGACCACTGTGACCACAGGATCACTTTCGCCAGGGCTTACCCAGGCCCTGGCCCAGCTGCCCGTCGGTCTGAATGTGGGGAACAGAATTCAAAGAACCGCCTGAGTCAACTAGAGCCAAAAATAACCTGAAAACACCTGACAAAACCAGCCCGCCCCTTTTATTTCGGCGCATGGGTCACTGGGATGACCAGGAGTATCCTTCCCTTGGCTCCGGGGAAGGCAAAGAAGAATCACTCCCAGAGCCTGGAGCCTCCGGTGAGGATCTTCGAGGCCCTTCGAGGCAGGACTGGAGTCCTCAGTCACCAGCGCACATTCACTCTCCACCACAAGGGCACAGAGACAACTCAGATCAGGGCAATGACACTTGCCTATTTATTCGTCATGCATTTTCTGAGCACCTACCAGGTGCCTGGCTCTCGGAGGCAAAGGTGAGGCCAGCCTGCTCTGTCAGAGCAGCTCTCGGCCCTGCCACTTCGGGAGGGAGGCCCAGGGCAGAGTCTGAACTTGACTGAGGGACCCCTAACAACCTGGGTGCCCCTTCTGCTCACGACCTGGGCCTCTGAGCTGCCCCTCTCCACCCTCTGCAAGTATCAGGAGCTCAGCTAAAAAGGTCACAACACCAGGGCACCCGGGTGGCTCAGTGGGTTAAGCGTTCGACTCTTGGTTTTGCCTCAGGTCATGATACCACAATTCGTGGGTTCGAGCCCCGCATTGGGCTCTGCGCTGACAGCATGGAGCCTGTTTGGGATTCTCTCGCCCCACTTTCTTTCTGCCCCTCCCCAACTCGTGCCCATGCTCTCTCTCTCTCTCTCTCTCTCACAAAATAAACTTTTTTAAAAATTAAAAAAAAAAAAAAACACCACCACCACCAACGCACAGTCGGCAATAGGACCAGACAGAGCTTTGGGCCAGCCAGTGCAACCTCAGAACGTTACCGAGGGGAACACTGAGGTTCGGAAGCAGGGGTCCCGAGCTCCCAGGTCACCCCCGGCCTCCACCCTGGTCCCAGGGCACCCTCGGATCTAAACTGCATGCCTGCAGTGGCCACGCTGCGCTGGCCCCAAGCAACTCTCCAACGCAAGCCAGAGTTAGTTCCAACATGAAAATCTGATCCCCACACACAGACAGCAAGCACTGGGCCCCAAACTACTCAGTGGCTTCTTGTTTCTTCTACAACAAAAAATCAGAATCCTTACTGAGGCTCCAGACTCACTTCCCATCACCTCTCCACCCCGGCCACCTCGCCGGCCACCCAGGTCTCTCTGGAGTCCCCTCTGCCTGGGACGCCACCCCCACGGCGCCTGGACGGGGCCCCGTGGGTCATCTTAGAGCCCCAGACTCTTCCCAGGGCAGCACCGACGGTGCTCATCACAGAGCACCACCCGTCTGTGCTCCGGCCAGGCCGTCAGCTCCCCCAGGCCGGCCTGCGCCCATTAGCCCCCCACGGTACACACTGCCTGGAGCACAGCATACCTTTTAGAACAGAGAACACACTGGTAAACCTTTTGTCGGACTCACTGAGGGAAAACAAGGGCGGGGGGGGAACAAACAATGAACACCCAAGTGTTGTCGGAAGGACACCAGGGTCCCAGGACTGGACTCCCCCCGGGCCAGGGCTCTGCTGCTAACCCCTGGGGCTGGCTGCAGGTCCCCCGTGACTAGGGTCGGCGGTGATTGAGGCCAGGGAGAGGAGCAGAAAGGAAAGCAGCTTTGCTTCATTCAGCTTCCAGACTTTCCCAGCTGTTATCTGGGACCTGATAAGGCCAATGCTCCTTATCGCGGAGATAAGGGGCCGGGGGCAGAGGTAAGCAGAGAGAGAGAGTGCGGGGGCCCAGGGCAGGTCCGGGAGGGAGGGGGCGTCAGGCCCAGGCGAGCTCTTTCCACTTTATTGGCCGGGAACATCAAAGCATATTTATTAAGCACTTACAGCGTGCCTGGCACTAGGCTAAGGGGTGATGTCCTGAATCCGAGGTGCGAACGCACGAAGGCGGCACCGTGCTCACCACCACCACCATCATCATCATCACAGACGAGAAGATGGAGCTTCGGAGATCACCGAGCTGGCGGACGGCTCCGGCCACAGCTCCCTGACCCTGACCGACAGAGCAGGACCTGCACCCAGGTCCTCCCCACGCAGGGGACATGCAGCACGGCAGACGTGTCTGCCAGGGACCCGGAGCCTGTCGGAGACCCCTGAGCGGCGGGGGTCGAGGGGACAGGTGTGTCCCCCTCCCGCCCAGCACTTCCCACCTGCGGAAAGAGGCGGGCGGTGGCCTGCTGTCCCAGGGCTGTCCACTCCCTGATGTCTCCCCCACGATGGGCAGGCGTCTGCCCCTTTCCCCTGGGGTGAGCAGGGTCAGTCCCAACAGAAAGGGTTTTGCCTCGGGGTAATGAACGAGCACAAAGGGACGGCACCCAAGTCCCCCCAACCCCCCCCCCCCCGCCACCATCCTTGTGCTGCTGGGACCCTCTTGTCTGAATGTCCCTGATCAAGGACGACCACTCAGGGGAGCCCCCCGGTGGGGGGAGGGGGATCAAAAATGATACTTAAAGCAGCGTTTCCTAGGTGCAGATGCCCTTCGCGGTGGTTTTCGTGTACCAATTCATTTACTCTCCCAGGCAATCCTATGAGGCCGTTGCCATTATCATCTTTATTTACCACTTGGGAGCGAGAGGCAGCACGGACAGGCTGAACGACCCGCCCAGGGCCACAGAGAGATGAAGCCGGAATCCGCCCCATGCTGTCCTCGGGGCTGTCCCGAGAGCAAGTGTTCAGCGCTGACTGTGTGCCAGGCCAGGTGCTGGGCACCAGAAGCAAGTGCTCGAGGCATGCCTGTGAGGACAGCCTGAGTGGGACTTGCACGACTTCTAGAGCAAGTATTGGGATCACTGCAGATTCTACGCATGCCTTCACTAAGTTATTTACGGAAGGGGTGCCAGACCCCAGCAATCCAGCTGTCACAGCCCCTCTAATCCTTCTGCGACACGGCTAATGGGATTATCCCCATTTTACAGATAGGGTGCTGAAGGGCCACAGGAGAGCCTGCCTGGCCAAGGTCGCAAAGCGCAGGGTGAGTGTGGGTTCACCAAGGGGGCCGGGGCGGGGCGGGGGAGGGGGGGACTTCCAGGCAAGAAGCGCCACCCGGCCTCTGCTTGGGGGACTGGGAGAGCAGAGGGTATGTCCAGGGGACGGTGCGATGTGCCAGCCTGTGCCCATTCCGGGGGCAGGCAGGCGGGGACAAGCACTGGGGAGTTTTGAAATTCTGAAAAGGAAACAGGCAGGTGGGCTGTGAGGAGTCCAAAGTGACCCAGGACCCCGGCAGGGAAGGGGACTGTGGCCAATCCCCGTCCACCCATCCCTGCTGGGGAGCTGGGGAGAGAGGGGGCCCAGGCGGGGTCATCTCTGCACCCCTAGCACCCAGCAAGTGAGGGACAAAAATTACATTCACTGTAAGCCTACTACGCACCTGGGCTACTTCTTTCGCTTATTAAATTTATATCTAAATATAAATACGCATCTTGGCTCTTTCCAACAAGCATTTGCAAGGTCGTAACCGAGGACACCCCCGATAAAGTCGATGAAGTAGAGAAAAGCAGGAGGTCAGGGCCGAGGGAGACCGAACAGTCAGCTGGGGGCCTGGTGCGTGCTAGCTTAAGGCCTTAGACAAGTTTTCCTTAATTTCCAAGGGCCTCAGTTGTTTAATCCGTGAAATGGGAATAGTAACGCCTACATCCTAGGTTCCCCAGGAGCTCAGTAAAATACTCCACATAGAAGGCCAACGGCAGCCACTACCATTAGTGGCCATCCCTGGGCCATCCCTCAAGGCCATGTGCCTGTGCTGGCCGGCTCAAGACCAGTCGTAATAAGCACCTACTGGCAAGAAGGACTGTAAACCTCATTTCTTCGCCGAATGTTCACTCGGGGCCTCCCAGGTGCCAGACACAGTAAGAGGCCCTGGGGACAGAAAGGCAGACAAGTCTACGAAATAAAAAATCAACTATAAAAATGGATTTGCACAAGCCCACTTTTATATTGTGGGTGGTTTTTTTTTTTTTAATACATATTCACAGACACTGAAAAGGATATGAGGGGCACCTGGGTGGCTCAGTACATTGAGGTCCCACTCTTGGTTTCAGCTCAGGCCATGATCTCACAGTTCGTGAGTTCGAGCCCTGCCAACGGGCTCTGCATGGACAGGGCAGAACCTGCTTGGGATTCTCTCTCTGCCCCTCTCCTGCTCTCTTTCTCTGTCTCTCTCAAAATAAGTAAATACAAACTTTCAAAAAAGGGTATTAAAATTATGACAGTGGTTACCTCTGTGTGGTGAGACTCCGAGTGATGTGCGTTTTCTTTTTGTCTTAATCTGTACTTTTTACAACAGATCGTGTTAACGAAATAAAAAGAAAACACAATCAAGGGTATTTTTAAAAATTAGTTGAGGGGCGCCTGGGCAGCTCAGTCAGTTGAGTGTCCGACTTCGGCTCAGGTCATGTTCTCGCGGTTCGTGGGTTCGAGCCCCATGTCGGGCTCTGTGGTGACAGCTCAGAGCCTGGAGCTTGCTTCGGATTCTGTGCCTCCCATTCTCTCTGTTTCTCAGTAATAAATAAATGTTAAAAAAAAAAATTAAAAAAACCTGGTTGAGTCCCTGGCACTCCAGGCAAAGGGTGAAACAAGTCACCTATGTCAGCTCCCCGAGACAGGCGGTCTTCCTCGGCACTAGTCTTACAAACAGGACACCGAGAGGCACCACTAAAAACCCCCTAACACTGTTTCTCCACAAGTGGCGCAGGTGCATCCTAAGAGATCACTGAATAAATGGAAAAGTGGCCAAACATCAAACCTGTTTTTCTTTTTTTTTCATGTTTTATTTATTTTTGAGTCAGAGAGACAGAGCGTGAGCAGAGGAGGGGCAGAGAGAGAGAGGGAGACACAGAATCGGAAGCAGGCTCCAGGCCCTGAGCTGTCAGCACAGAGCCCGACACAGGGCTCGAACTCACGAATCGTGAGATCATGACCTGAGCCGAAGTCGGCCGCTTAACAGACCGAGCCACCCAGGTGCTCCTCAAACCTGTTTTTCTAGAGCAGTGGCTCTCGACCGGGTGCAGTTCTGCCCCAGGTGATATTCAGCAGCGGCTGACATGTCCGCACTCTTACAGCTGCGGGTGCTAATGGCATCCCGTGAGCGGAGGCCAGGAGCGCTGCTGAGCCGTCTGTGAGGCCCAGGCCAGCCCCCGCCACCCACGATTACCCAGCTCGAAATGTGACTCGTGCCAAGGTTGAGAAACCCTGTCTAGGGCCCTGGGCCAGCTGCTCTATCGAAAGAGGCTAACCTGAGCCTTCAGGTCTGGTTGCCAAATGCCTTTTCTCCACGCTGGGGGCTCTGTAATTAAGAGCATGAATCTGGAGGCTGATTGCGAATTTAGTCCTCCCTTTGCCTTAACTGGAAGATAAGTTTCCCTTCTGTAAAAATGGGGATAATACGGTGCTTATCAGCGCCAGCGCCACGTACTTGATCGCTTGAGAAATACTACTGCTATTATAAGCTTTTTTTTTTTTAAGAATATAAATTGCTTTCTACCAGATATTAGAGCTTCTTATGGCTTAGCCCTCCTCCCCCCACCCCCACCCCTGCCATCAAACTGAAAAGTCTGCATGCAAATCCCCTGGGTACCCTTTTCTTCCAGTGTTTAGCACAACACTCGCACATAGTAGGTACACAGGTAATACATGAATCTATGCGGATTCCATCTAAGGTCTGAGGGGAGGGGAATGGGTGTCAGAGCGCAGGGAGAAGCCTGCAAAAGGGACCACGCTGAAGGGGTCGCAAGTGTGGTCCCCAATCTGGGCTCGGGAGAGGAATCCTTCTCCCCCCATGTGCTCTTCCTGTGCCCTTACCTACCGAGCCCCCACCCACAGAGGACACCCAGCTGTGCCGAAAACTGACCCATGTCCAGGGCACCCCTGTGCCATCCCTTGGGACACTGATTAACTCAGAAAGGGCATAGCTCAGCACAGGAGACAAGGCTGGTTGGTCACAGTCCTAGGGGTCAGGCAAACAAACCTCAAATTGGGGGTGGGGGCTACCCAGCTCTGAAAGGGAGGCCCACAGAGACACCCCTCCGTCAGACTGGGCCCCTCTGGGACAGGGTCTGTGTCCTACCTACTCCCCCTCCCCTGGCTGCCCCCCCCCCTCCGTCTAGCCCAGAAGGGGAAGGGGCTCTAAGAACACCTGTCATTCATTGAGTGGGCAGGGGTCCAAGAATCCAACTCCACAGCGTGGGCGCTTCCAGGGCAGATCCACCTTAAAACTACGCCTGGGTTTCCTCACTTGCAATCTGGACTATCTACCGCACAGTAATAAACGGCCATCGTGACTAATAAGGACTGGGCACTAAGTGCCAGGCACTGTTCAGGGCACTTTGCACGTATTGTCTTCCTTAGCGTCTGACACATCATACTAAGTCCTAAGTATTACTGTTCACCTATCAGAAGGAAGAGTCCCTTTGGCTCCCGGTACTTAACTTGAAAAGGGGGGGGGGGGGCGGGGTTAAAGGAAAGAGAGTAGAAGTCCCAGTAGAAAGGACAGAGGAGAGACTCAGGGAATCCCGGAGGTGGATCCCGAGATGGAGACCAAGGGTGGGGAGCTGAGAAGCCCTGTGCGAAAAATCGAGATGCACTTCGCCGGTGGGTGCCGCGTTAGGAGAAAGACGAGCGCGAAGGAGGCGACTTTCCGAGCGGAGCGTGGGAGCCGGGAGGGGGGTCCCCCCCCGCCCCCGGCTTGCCTTCCGCGGTGGGGGTCGCAGCGGGAGGGAGGCCTGGGTGAGGGGCGGGGCGCCAGAGGGAGCACCCGCGCGCGGCTGGGGGCCCCGCGCGACCGCGGCGGGGGTCCGGCAGGGAGGTGCGCACTCACCCGGGTCCCCTCCAGGGGCGGGCCTGCAGGGCGCGGCGGAGCGCGGGGCACAGCGGCAGCATCTCGAGCGCGCGGCGCGGCGGTCTGCTTGCGGTGCGCCCCGGACTCGGCCAGAAGGTGGAGCCCCGCCCGGAGCGCACCACCTCGGCAGGCGGGGGGATCTGATCGCGCGGCCGTCCTCCGAGTCGGGGTCAGCAGAAATGCCCCCAGATGTGCCTTCTGCCAATACAATAACGCTCGTTTCGAGGGTCTGTAGAGACTGGCATGCGACACAGGACAAGGTAGGCCCAAAGAGAAGCCTTGACATATACACGTTTCCCCCTCCTCCTTATGGTATGACCCAGCCGCCCTCCGGGGGGCCGAGGGAGAAGGGGCGTGAGCCTGATTGACCAATCAGAATGACACATGGAAGCTTATGGGCCAATCAGATGGACGGCCTTGTTGCAGCCTTCTTGGGCGAGGGCGCTGAACGAGCCAATGAGAGAGCCGGAGTGGGACACGTGCGCGGAGCAGCGGAAGGAGTGCGAGTTGGTGCGTCAGGTGTCTCGAGCCTCCCAGCCTGACCGTGTGGGCTGCCCTTGGTCGGGTGGCCCTCAGGTTTTTGGACCCCGCGGGGTCGCACCGCGGCCAGCCCCCTGCCTCCACCCGGGGGCTGCAGCCCCTGGGGTGAGCCTACCAGCCCTGCCTCCAGCCTCCCCCTGCTGGGCACCCCGCCGCCTCCACCTCCCTGCGTGGCGCCGGCCCTAAAGCTCGCGCGGGCCTGGCGCTGAGATAAATCCGCCTGCGTGCTGGCAGATTACGGTCGATGAGAGGAAAGCCAGCCAGTCCATGTTTTGCTTTTGCCTCAAAGCCTCTGACCTCGGAACCAGTTGTCCCTGCGCTCCGTTCCACCCCCGCCACCCCACCCCAGTCAAAAATTGTGGTTTCCTCTTGAAGTTGTTTGCATGAACGCTTTGTTTACAACTAGGATTCCGAAGCCTTTCCGATGGATGGCGGGGTCCTAGGGATTCGTTCTATTCCTAAATTACCTTTGAAGCTTTTCCAACACTCTTCCAGTTTGTATTTCCTCCAACGTGAACCAAGAACCTGCTTAGGAGTCAGTCCCGATGCGTGATTGTGGTTCCCACTTAGGACATTGACAAAATACATCACTTCCCGGGGCCTCAGTTTCCAGGTCTATAGTAGAGGGTTTAGAATAATGCCCCCATTATTTCACTCTACTCTGCTTTCTCCAGGTCACACCCTTTAAGACACTTCCGGGGAAATTAAAGAGCGGAAGTGAGAAAAGGAAGCTACATTAAGCACAAGTCTTAAAGATGGTAGAAATAGGTTGGAATTGGCCGCTGTCTCGTTTTTTATTTAAAAATTTTTAAGTTTATTTAGTTTGAGAGAGAGAGAAAGAAAGAGACCAAGAGTGGGGGTGGGGCAGAGAGAGGGAGAGAGAATCCCAAGCAGGTTCTGGGCTGTCAGCATAGAAGTTAAGGCAGGAATGGAACTCATGAACCGTGAGGTCGTGACCTGAGCAGAGCTCAAGAGTCAGATGCTTGACTGAGCCACCCAGGCATTCTTGTCTCTCTCTTAATTCATACAGAAAACCCTACTGGGGGGTGGGGAGCTGCAGTTCACACTAGGCAATGTCTCCCCAAGTTTGGCCATTAACAGGAAGAAACTGGAACACTGGACAGTGTCAGATCCAGAGTCCCAGAAGGTGGCCTCTCATGGGCTCGCTAAAAGGAGGTTAAGGAAACGGGGGGCTTTATAATTAACAGGACCTCAACTGCAAACCTGTCTATGCCAGTTACTCAGCTGTGATGTCTGTGGCTCGCTCTTCCCCTTCCTGCTTTATCGACTTGCAAAGATTTTATTGTGAGATGAAACTCTAACAGGTGATGTGAAATCTCCCTATTTTATCACAAACTGGCTAATTACTTGGTTTTGGTGCTTATGTGGCCCTCAGTCCCCTTGCCCTGCCCGCATCACTACTTTATCCTCAATTTAAAAAAAAACCACCATCAATTCTAAGACATTTCACTTTATTTAAAAGAAGCCAATATACAGGATATAAAGGGCATGATATTTACAACAGTACAGTAAACAGGTTGGTTTCCAGTAGGATCAGTAGTCTTTCAATGAGTATAAACGCCCCCCCCCTTGACACTAGACCCAACTGGCAGACGAACAGCAACAGTGGGGTGGGATGGGACTGCGGGATACAAAGTCTCCCTGGGTGGGGCTAAAAATCAGGTAGATGCTAAAATGTCCACCGAAGGGGTCTTGCTGGGGGTGGGGATGGTGCCTTTGCCTCATTTCTTTGAGGGCCTGGCGGCGGGAACGGTGGGGGATTTGCCCGAGACCAACACACTGCCCACCTTGAACCCGGAAATCCTCTGTCCAAGGAAAATTCTCTTTCAGAGAGAATTTGCCTTCACCCGTACCCACCCAGCTGCCTCCAGACTCTGCACTCTAGGAGAGCATCCTTCTAGAACCAGAGCTCAGGGTATCTGGGTGGTGAACCCAGGTGTGAGCAGGACCCCACACGCAGCACCCGAGTCCTCCCCCAGACCCCGGAGGAGCACATCAAGGACTACAGCCCAGGCCTCGGCCCAGAGTACGCACAGCTGGGCCTGGGAGGTAGGCATCGCCTGGCATTTCCATCCCTGCACCAGCTGCCTGACAACGTGGGACCCGCTAGGGCCCGGGCCCCAAGGGAGCCGAGTGCTCCCTGAACCCACAGCCCCATGGCCTCCCATGGTCTGCTCCTCCCAAACACAGCTGACTTGGAAATGGATCTTGGCAGACTGGAGTGTGAGTAACTACTCAGAGCCCACCCTCTGAGGCACAGCTGGTCCCCTACCTGGTGCCCCCGTCCCCTCCCCCCACCCACTTCAATTCTGAATCCCCCACTGCCCACCCACTCCCACAAGTGCCCCCCCAAAGACTTTCAAGGACCAAGGAGCTGGGGGAGGGGTCAAGGACAGGGAAATGGGGTGAAGCGGGACATAGGCTCTGCTGAAGTCGCTCGTGGGTGCAGGTGAGTAGGCGGTGAGGCAGGGGAGATGGGGGCGAGGGGCACTGGCTACAGCAGCAGCAACATGCATCTCATTCACAGAAGAACGCTGGGCTGCCGTAACTGCCTACCCTGGATTTAAAAACCCTTTCCTTTCATAAAAATAGATGAGAATCTCTTGCTTTTATAAATAGATTACATTTAGCTTAAGTGACACCTTCTATCACCCCCTACCCCGCACCCTCTCCCCCATTCCAAGCCAAAGTGGTTTGCTTCTCCCGTAGGTCAGAGCCAAGTCCGGGATGGACTGGCCCTTCAGAGACCTCAAGATATATTGCTACAAGAAAAAAAAATGTGTTTACTTGCCAACGATCTTTTTTCTCCCCCCTGTTCAGAGTCTCAGAGGAGTGTGTGTGTGTGTGTGTGTGTGTGCATGCGCCCACGTGCATGTAGATCCCACAACCAGGGAGCTGAAAGGAAGCTACTCTCCCTGTTCCTCCCCGATCCTCTCTTTTTATAAACCCCCAAAAATAGGAGAGTGAGAGAGGGCAGCACAGGAGAGCCCATCTGATAATAACCCTAAAATACCAGTGTCAATATGACACTGGGCTTAGAAATAGAAATTTGACTATTTACAGCTTTACAAAGGACGGACCAGTTCGTCCCAACTGGACCTGGGGCTGCCCCAGTGAGCGTTGGGGGCTTTCTTGGCAAGCTGTGGGCTCACGGCGAGGGGACAAGCAGGGCCCACTGGCAATGAACTCAAAAAAAAAAAAAAAGGAACTTGGTGGGGACAAGGGTAGCCAGACCAAGACCCAGGCCCCCTGCCCAGGAGGCGGGCCGGCCACCCCCTTGCTGCCCCCCACCCGCATCGTCCTGCCCCAACTCCTTGCTCCCCAGAGGAGAGCAGCTATGGAAAACCAGCAAGAAGGAACTTTCCGGCCAGTGCATGCCTCTGGCTCCTGCCATTTCCATACTCCCTGGGCAAACTTAGAGCACGCCAGTCCCAGAGACGAACGTCCTATGTCCCCAAGGGGGCAAGCATAAATAAAACCACTGGACACCGACTGCCCCAGTCACCCTAGTTACCCCCAAGTACTTACACTGTTGCCTTAACGTCTTAACACTAAAGATAGGTCCGTCACCCTCCCACCACCTTGCGGAACAGCGCGGGGCTGGCTTCCACGCTGCCTCCCAAACCACGCCATTCCAGGCCTCCCTCAGCTCCGGACAGAGGAGGCCCGAGGGGGCCTCCCAGAAACGGAAAATCTTTTCAGCAGCTGAGGTCCCAGCCCAACTGGCTCTGATAACCTTTGGTTAAAATAAAACTAAAACTAAAACGACAACGACACTAATGACGATAATAGTCAGGTATGTTTGAACCCTGTAACCTTTAGAACAAGGGTCAGTGAGGAGGAGGGGAAGGGGCTGCAACTGTCATCCCTCCACGTACCTACCCAGGGACCGTTTAGCTGGGAATAAAAGCCTCCCAGCCAGACAGCCACAGGGAGCCAGGAGCAGGCTCCCTCAACAACAACAACAACAACAGAAAAAACTCACAATAAAGGCCACCAAGTTCTGATAAATAAAAATTACATACGGTCACTAACGCACGCGCTCTCTCTCCATATATATATATATATATATATATATATATAATATGAATATTATGTACAATGGTTTTAAGACTGCAAAACAGGGGGGGGAAACGGAAGAGAGAGAAGGCCCTTACAGGTCGCTAGTACCCTGAGGAAGAAAGACTGGAGGCTGCGATCCGATTTGAAGCCAGAGCCCCTCCTCTGTCTCCGCACAGGAGCAGTAGGTGGGAAGTTCTGGTCCTTGGGCACATTTTGCTTCTTTGACCTCCAGGGGGAGCTCCTGGGCCAATAAAAAAACAACAACAACAACAACCAAAAATCGGGCAATCCCACCCGCAGGAGTGGGTACAAAAAGAAATTTTTCTTACAAAGCGAAACCTGCTCGCCTGGCTCCAAGCTGAGATTTGGCAGGGTGGCCTCGACGCGGTGCCTTTTGACACAGGCCCACTCGAGTCTTGGGGAGATACTGGCTCAGACTAACTCCCCACCGGTCGGGCAATCAAGTGAAGTATGGAAACAGGCTTGCGTGTGTCCGTGAGCAGAGCAAGGATGGCTCTCGTCCAGAGAGGACCTCCGCTCCTGCCACCGCCTCTCCTCCGCCAGCAGCCCTCACTGCCTCCCTCCCCTTCCCTTTCCAGTGCCAGCCAGTGGCAAAGAAGTGGGTGACTGGGGGCAGTGGAGAACCAAGATGGCAGCAGGTGGTGGTAGGAACCCAGCTCCACGGTGGAGGGGGTGGATGCCAGGCCTAGCCCCCTTCGGACTTTCTCACAGAGAAATTACAGATCTATAGCCCCTTATCATAGTCTGGGAAGGGAGAGAAACACATCAAGTCATCAGGGCGATAGAAGACCCCTCCCACCCCACAGAGGTCCCAAGAGAGCGAGCAGTCGGGTGGGCCATACCGACCTTGACAGAACCCCCCCCCCCCCAAGTCAGTGCTCACCCTAGGAGGCTGCGAGAGATCCCGCCTCCCTCCGAGCTCCAGGGGAAAGCCAGGAGTCTGGGAGGGGGCCTGCCTTCCACAATGATATAAGGCAAGCTGCTTTTTTTTGTTTTGTTTTGTTTTGTTTTGCATAGTAGTTTAAACACAGTGAGACTCCACTTTCCCCCCTGCAGTGCCTTGTCCCTCCACTTCGCCACAAGATCCAAAAAGAAAAGAAAATTTTGTCTTCCCTCCCTCCTTCCATCTTTTCAAGTTAAAGCACTTGAGAGGCCCCCACCCAGGCCTAGAAGGGTTGCAAAGGCAAACAGCTCCTTCCTGGGGTGGGGTGGGGGGGGAGGCGGACCACCCCAAGGCCAACTCAGGTCGGCACTGGCCAGGCAGAGGAGGGAAGGGCATAGCTCACGGCCAATCAGAGGAGCAGGTGGGAGGGTAGAAATCCATTGGATACCATGCCAGGGGCCCCGCCCTCACCTCAGAGTATTGTATAAAAACACCTGCTAGGAATAATTCTTTGGAGCTCAAAGTGGCTCAGCTTAGGGGAAAAGGCACAGTTAACACTGCATCGTCCGGACAGAAGTCTGCATTTGTAATGTGGAGAACGATAGAAATTGACAGCACCATTCCTTGGGTGGGTGGATGGAGACGGGGCACTGGTTGGTGGTGGGGTGGAAGGAAGGAAGCAGCGGTCCCTCGGGGCCTCCGGAGACGGGAGGGCAGAGGGAGTCGGCGTGGTGAGGACTGGAGCCCCACTCCAAGGAGCCTTCCCGGCCCCGTGGGGAGCGGGGCCAGAGGCCCCATCACCGAGACCACCAGGCACAGGGCGCCTCAGTCATCAGCTGACCATGGGCTCCACATCCGCCTCCCGCTCAAACTCATCCTGGATCTCGTCTGTGCTTCCTGAGTCGCTGCTGGCCACGGAGCTGGGAGACGGTGAATTCCTGGAAGGCACAAGAGAAGGGGGGTCACTCAGAGGGCAGCCGCTGCCCTTTTCTCAGAGGAGCAGAAAAGACGGAGCTGCCACTTGTGTATATTCTAACCCCAGAGGGGTGTGCTGCCCTGAGACTCCCTGCCCTTGCTCTGCTTTCTTTAGAATCTTCTAAGCTCACGAGTTGAATGTGGCCCTCAAGACCTCTCGGGGAACACCCTCCCCCACCCTCAATGCCTCTAACTGCGGGTTCCTATTCTCCAACCCCCTAACGCAGGTCTGGGCACATGGTAGGCGCTCAGTAAACCCCAATTAACTCAGAGCTCGGAGGGAGGCCGTACAAGAAAGTGGCTGATGGTACAGGGTTCAAATTCTGGCCCTGTCACTGACGAGCCTCGGGCAAGCTATTTAATCAGCCTGAGTGTACCCTCCTCCGTCTGAACACCGGAGATAGTGACAGTGGGCTCCGGGGGAAACAGCTAAAGGTGTGACATGCTAAGCCCAGGGCCTCCCACGCAGCTTCCCACTGAGCTGGCTCTCCCTCTTACAGCCTGAACCGTGGCCTGCAGGAACTCAGTCATAATAAGAGAAACGATTACAATTAACATATGTGTGCTTCATGCCAAGCATTTTACATGTATTATCTCATTTTATTATTAGCAAGTCTCCCCAAAAAGGCTGCATGTTCCTCGAAGGCATGGGGCTCTTTGTTTTGGTGTTCCTGGCAAAGACAAGAGGCCTGATACATGTCAGTCTCCTGGGGACAGACCCAGGTGGCCCTTGTATGGAAGATAGGAAAGGAAGGGAAACTGCTTCCCATGGACAAAATGAGCCCCATTGGCAGTGGTGGAGAGGAGTGTCCTCCCTACCTCCTCCACCCACCCGGCAATTTGGCAGAAAGTGGGGCATGAGCCCCTAGAGGCAGGGACTGTAGCTGCTCTGTTCATCACTGTCCCCACAGCCTGGCACAGAGCAGGCCTTTGACGTGACAAGTAGCTGTGGAATCAGTGGGGACAGGGCTGTCATGGGAGTTACGTGAGATCAGACCATGTAAGTCATCCAGCACACAGCAGGTGGCTAATACTCATTAGATGGACGGATGGATGGATGGATGGATGGGTGGGTGGGTGGATGGATGGATAGATGCATGCACGGATGGGTGGCTGGGTGGATGAATGGATGGGTGGGTGGATGAATGGATGGGTGGGTGGGTGGGGGATGGATGGATGGATGCATGGATGGATGGATGGATGGATGGATGAATGCGTGGATGGGTGGATGCGTGGGTGGGTAGATGGATGGACGGATGGATGCATGCATGGATGGATGGATGGATGGATGGATGAATGCGTGGATGAGTGGATGTGTGGGTGAGTGAGTGGATGGATGGATGGATGCATGTGTGGATGGATGGATGGATGGATGGATGGATGGATGGATGCGTGGATGGGTGAGTGGATGGATGGATGCATGCATGGATGGATGCATGCGTGGATGGATGGGTGGATGGATGGATGCATGCATGGATGGGTGAGTGGATGGATGGATGGATGCATGGACGGACGGACAGGACGATGGACAGATGGGCTGAGCAGATGAAATGGGCCAGGCTGTAAACAGCAGCCCCACAAATCCCCCGCCAAGGACGCAATTACTGACTCCCCAGGGAGGACAGGGCTGGGTACCTGTCTGCGGAGCCTTTGATGAGCCGGCGGCAGGTCTCCATCTGGACATCCAGGCCACGTTTCATGCTGCACATCTCCATGTATTCATGCAAGTGTCGGTTCATGTCGCTCTTGGCCGTGGCCAGCTCCAGCTGCCAGGACCCAACGCGGGGATACAGGTGAGGCCAAGTCACCCTCATTCCGTAACCCTCGGCAACTTCCCCCCAACATCCTCTGTGGTGACGGCGCCAAGGCCACCCCCCCAGGATGCCACACCTCTGGGCCTCCCTCCATTCTCTGTGTGCTGGTCCATGGCCTCTGGAACTGTTTCCAGCGAAAGGGGAATGGTTGCTTAGCGACCCTGGGGAGGGAAGGGCAGCCTTCCTGGTTCCACTGACTCTGCCCAGCCCAGCATCCCTGCACTCCTTCACATGGACTTGATGAGGAAGTTCTCCGGTCCATGTTAACGTTTCTGCCCCTTCTCCTCTACCAAATGCTATATCCCCCAGGGCAGGGGCCGGCCTGCGCTTTGGCCAGCATTCACTCTCCGTGGAAGACGTGGCCAGGTGCAGCCTTGAAGTCTGCCTCCTGGCTGGATGCCCTGGGCAGGCCACGTGGGCCTTTCGCCATCTCATTTCCTCCTCTGTAAAACAGGGTGCACAGTACCCACTGCGCGGGCTGGGGCACCTAGCTACCTCGCGGCACAGGCAGAGGGTGAGTGGGTACCGCAGAACTGTACTTGTAAAGGACTTACTTAGTGCCTAGCATCCCTCAATGTCACTCAAACGTCCCGCCTGGTTATTTGGGGTCACCGTCTCAGTTGAATAACTTGAAAAAAAATAAAACCTCTCTGGGACAGACAGGGATGACCATCCCCATTTTATGTATTTTACATATGGGAAAACTGAGGCCCTGAAGTGGCGTAGGACCTGCCCAGGGGCAGGCAGGGAACCACGGGCCTCCAACTCCCGCCGCCGTGCCCGCCCTGGGCCGCAGGCACACTCGTCACGGGGTCCCCGCTGTGGCGGACACCTCGCCTCACTGGAGCCTCCCAGGGGGCCCCAGAGCCGAGCCCTCACCTCGATCTGGCCGATCGTCTCCTGGTACTCCCTGTCCCTTGTCTTGAAGAAGGATTCGGTCTCGTGGATCAAGTTGCCCAAATTCTCCTCTTGCTGGGGACACAGAGCAGAGGGGGCCGAGTGAGGCGGGTGGCGTGGGCCACCGGGGCAGAGCAGGGGTGGGGGCCGGCCAGCGGGCCGGTGGGAGGCCAGGCCCGGGGCTCACCTCGCCCTGCAGGTCGATGGTCGGGTTGCAGTTAGTGAAGTCCTCCCAGAGCAGTAGCGTGTCCTCATTCTCTTCCCACGTCAGGCTGTCACAGTCGTCGTCAAAATCAAAGGTCTCGCGCCTGTGGGAGGACACCAGAGGGCAGGGCTGAAGAGAAGCCAGGCTCCAGAGGCCGGGATGGGGGAGAGCGGGGCGCCGCCCCGATGGGTATGGTCCTGCTAGGTGACCCCCAAACAGACAGGGGCGCCGCCCAAAGGACACACGCACCTTATCCACCTCTTTTAAAATGCAGAAAGTATTTACATATTATTTATACAACTTAAAAAATATATATATATATTTTTTAATTTTAATGTTTATTTTTGAGAGAGAGATAGGGAGAGTGAGCAGGCAAGGGGCAGAGAGAGAGGGAGGCACGGTATCCGAAGCAGGCTCCAGGCTCTGAGCTGTCAGCACAGAGCCCGACGCGGGGCTCGAACCCACGAACCGCGAGATCATGACCTGAGCTGAAGTCGGACACTTCACCGACTGAGCCACCCGGGCGCCGCTGACTGTTTTTACTCAGCTACCAGCTCATTTCTTGAGACCCTCTTTTGCAAGAGGCGATTTATATCATCTTCGCCACAACTCGGAAAAGGTTGCTATTGTTCCCATTTTACAGATGAGGAAATTGCAGCTCAGGAAGAACAACTCGCTTGTCCACAGTCACACTGCTAGCCCATAACAGAAGCTGGGGCTAAAAACCAGATGTTTCCTACAGCGTTTTCCTCCCCAGTAAAAACACACCAAGCACCCACCGTGTGCGGGGCATGGGACGGGCCGCTACGCCTATATTAAACTGCATTTCATTTCATCCTCACAACGTTCCTATGAGACAAGCATGATTATTATTCGCATTTTACAGATGAGGACACTCAAGGTTGCAGGGATTCGGTGGGCTTCTGGACCAACACAGGCTGGACATCGGGTTCGCATTGAAAGCCTGAGTAATTTCAGGGCCTCCCTGGTGTCTGCAGGGGTTAAATTACTTGATCCATCGAATCAACCACAGAGGAGAAGGCAAGTCCCAGGGCTCTCCTTCAACCCCTCCTTGGGTCCTCCAGGCACTGCTCCCTATTCTCCCAGGGGATCAGGCTGGGGGCCACCGGGCTGGGCCCAAGAAGAACTTCCGGTTAAAAACACCTAGAGCACCTGGAGCCAGGTTCCCCACCAAAAGGCAGTTCCTGCTGGATCCTGTAGGTGGCTCCGTGGGTCCAGGGACCAGGGACCACGGCGGGGGACCAAGGCTGGGAAGGCGCTGCAGGCCTGGACCAGCTCCAGACGAGCCCCCTGGGGTCCACCAGCACCGCAACACATACTCGACTGCTGACTTCACTTCCTTTCTAGCGTCTGGGATCTAGAGGAAACCCGGCTGAGTAATGGGGAGCCAGAAAGGATGGGGAGATGGGCAAGAGAGAGGGGTCAGAAGATCGGGAGGGCAAGGCTCAGGAGCTGGCCGCGCTGCAGGGGAAGTAGCAAATTTCCTCCCCTTCTCCTTGGTCTGAAGCCCAAGCAACAGATTTTGATCAAAACAAAACAGCCCTGACACGGGCGCATTATTCAAAGACTTCAGTGGAACTGGCCGGCGGGCAGCCTCTGGCTTGGGTCTCGGCCCAGCCCACAGCCAGCGGACATGGACATGTCGGTGGGAGGGGGCCAGGGCCCTGCCGAGGGTGGGGTCAGCATGGCCTTGGCCAGAACTGCCAGGGTGGAGAGGCCGATCAGATTTTTTTTTTTTTAACCCAGGCAACTTTACAACTGATAAATCTAATTGGATACTGAACCTAGTTCAGACCTGTCAACAGCAGGCACCCGTTTTTGCATTGGAAACTCCTTTGTACGCACAATAATGCTTCTGGTAGAGCCCCCAGACCCAGATCTGGGGACTGTCCCTTTCAGCTTACCCCATTATTGCCTAATTATCCCCTGGCAACTTTCTGAAAACGGGGACAATTTCTCCAGAGAAGCCCCTTAATTCACCTGAATGAACCCAGCCTGGGTCTGTGGGGCAGACAGTGCCCAGCGTAACATTCAGAAAAACTGGATCCAACTAAGAGTTTTCTTCCAAATCCTCTCCCGTCACCAAAAACGAGAATATGACATTTGGAGGGGACAACAGAAGATGAAATCAAGAGTCCAGGAGTCTCTTTGTTGCCCTCAAAGAACAAACCCCCAAAACACAGCCCCACCTCAGTTCTGTTTCAAGAAAAGTCTGTTTCCGTGACAAGTATGAGGAAGGGTCAGACAAACCCATCCCAGCTTGGTTCCGACTCCTGTCTCCCGAATGGTCACCTGGCTCAGTCCCAAAGGGACCAGGGCAGGGATGGCATTGCAAGCAAGGCAGAGGGAGACATCTCTCTGAGCACAAAGACAGAGAGTTGGGGACAAAGCAAGAGTCAGGGACCCTGCTCTGTTCCACCTCCCGGCATTCCCCTGCCTTACCCTCAGTTTCGCCATCTGTACGTGAAGGGGCTGGGCCAAGGGACCCGTGGACTCTGTAATGCTGAACCAGCCCCAGAGATTCTCAGGAAGCAATCAGGAGGGACCTGTCCCCTGAACTGAGTACAATGTCAAAGGCAAGTGCTGAAGGCACGTGCTCTCTCTGGAGAGGTTCTGTGGTGTTCTGTGATAGCTCACGAGAGCCAAGCGCTCAAACATCGCCCTGCTGTGGGAAACCCAGAGGCCCGGGGGAAAGCGAGTTCTCAGGGCTCGGGCGCCCAACTGCAAGGGGCCCAGAGGAACAGCAGGCGAGAGCAGGCCTGTGGGGCAGGAGGAGATGTGGGCCCCAGAGACCCTGTCCCAGGCCAGCCCTCTGACTCCAGGCCCACAGGCAAGTCACCCAATACCCGCAGCTGCACCCTCCTCTCCCCTCCCCCTCCCCACCTTAGGGCACTCCATGAATCAGAGTTAAAGATGGATCTGGATTGGGAACATGGCACTGGACAGGCCAAGGCCACAGTGTCTCCCTGCCCTGGGCAACTACACCCAGTGAGGTTCTAGGAAACCAGCTTTCCACGGGGGAGGGGAGGGGAGGGCGGCCCTGATGGGAAGTATTCGCCAGTTTCCCACCAGGGCAGAGAGTAAGCTCCTTCTCTGGGCCGTCACTGAACACGGAGTGGGCGGATGTGTGTGCAATCTGTTTTCATGAGCTGGTATGACCCGGCTCCAGCCCGTCAGGGACCACAGCCGGCCCCAGACTCTGCCACGAACCTGCGGCATCTCACGGGTGACGGACCTGACTCTGAATCTCAGCTCTGCCATGTTACCAGTGGAGTGGTCTTGGCCAAGTGGCTTCCCTTCTGTGAGTGTCAGTTTCCTCGTGTACAAAACGGGGAACAGTAATCCAACCTCTTCGGTCGACTGTCTGGAGTCACCGAAGTCACTTGCAGACAGAGGATGCTCCTGGAGGTCGGGAGCCCACCCCCGGCCAGCGTGGGGGGCCCTGCTGCGCGGATCAGCTCGGCTTCCCCACCCCAAGGACAGTGGTGGGAGTGCAAGGCTTGATCGGACAGGACCACCACTGCTATTTGGCCTCTTCTGAAAACGTGAAACTCCTCAAATTGTAACCGTTGAAGATAAATTCTTTCAGAACACCATGCGGGCCAAACAAAACACGTCTGTCGGCTACTTCTCACCCAGGGCCGCCAGTGTGCCAGCCCTGTCCCAGCAGTCTGGGGAGGCTGGAGAGGAGCCCCCGGGGGCTGGGGCGGCGGATATACTCACAGCTGGTTAAACATGCGTTTCATCTCGTCCGTGATGTTCATGGAGCCGACCTCGTCATCCGGGAACCGATTCGTCACCTCCCCGTCCTGCTCGGAGATGTCATCGTCGGAAGGCACCTTACGCTCTTTCTTTTTGGGGACCACCTAACCCGGAAAGGAAGAGATGGAGGTAAGTGAGGGCTCTGCTGGGATGGGCTGGGAAGGGAGCCGGCACCCCCCCGCCCCGGGATGGATGGAGCGTGGCTGGGGAAGCCACTGCCAGGAAGGAGCAGAGCTAGCTCTTCTAGGCGGCAGGCGGCGTTAGCAGGGAGCGCGAGGCAGGAGGCATGCAGGACGGAGGACGGCCGGCCGGACCCTGCCCTCCCCTGGGGGGTGGGCCAGCCCAGCTCGGCCCTTCACCAGAGCAGCAGCCCCATGATCTGGGCAGAGAAGTGGGCCAGACCGGGGCACAGTGTCACCAGGGATGTGTCAGAGCCAGCCAGAGAGATGGAGAGCCCCTCACAGAGGCCCGGAGGGCCCCATGCGTCAGAGCCCTCCTGCTCACATGCAGGCAACCCAAGGTTCACCAAGCTTCCTCCACTCCAAGCGGACAAGACACGAGCAAACCAAACAAAGCCTGGAACGGTCGCCCCTGCTTCCCAGCAGAGGGGCAGCAAGGAGGCACGGGGGCGGACGAGCCCAGATTTCGCCGCTCCATCCGGAGTCACACACTTAAAGCAACGACACACACCATATTGCCCTGGGCTCAAGCAAAAAGCCAATCCACAACCCAAAATTCAAGAAGCTGCTGTTGGAGAATGACGCGTGGCCTTTGGGCAGCTAGACGAGCCCCCGAGCCCTCCCTGGAGGACAGCCCACCAGTGCTAACTGCCCCATGCCTGCCTTCTCTCGGGACGCACACTTGCTCACTGATGGCTGGGGGTGGGGACTGACAGAGACTCTTCAGTGGAAACGGAACATAGAGACGAAAAGCTCCTCTCGGGAATTCTTAGGCTCATCTGCCAGGGCTCAGGTCAGCTTATCCAGGGCTCCCACAGCCTGGCCAGGGCGCTCGACCTCGGCAATGGCACCCCGTGGGACTGTGGACCAAGGCCTGGGGGGGTCAGGAGACCTGAGATCCGGTCCCAGCTCACGTCTCCCCCACCCCCGTGACAGGCGAGTGGCCTCCTCAGCCACAGGATGCAGCGGTCAGCCTTGACGATGCAGCCTGACGGCCCTACAAGTCCCTGATGCTACCTTGTCCTGGGGAGGCCAGAGGGGCGGGTAACGCTACCTCTGGGGGAAGGGGAGTGGGCAGGAGTTGAGGGGAATAGGGCCTGGCCGTGCAGGGTGGAGGCCAGGCCCTCTGGGAGCGGGGCATGGCGGCTGGTGAGCAGGGCGGCCCTAGTCACCTGGAAGATCTTGGACACGTCTTCCGAGTTCCGCTGCTGTGCGACATCGCACAGCTTGGCCGTGATATCGATTCGACGGCAGATGTCCATGTCCACCTTCATGGCCTTTTCTTGGATCTTTGTGTCCAGGTCTGTCATGGGCTGCAGGGAGGACAGCAGGGGGGTTACGTGAGCGAGGGCTGGAGCAAGCATGGGGGGGCGGGGAGTCGCTCCCAGGCTCCTGGGGGGGGGGCGGGCAGAGGGGCGCACAGCCGGAGCCCGGAGTCCAAGGGGGGCCTGGAGCTTCTCCTGGGTGTGGAGGGCGGGGCCAGCGCTGCTCAGGTTGGGGGAGGGGGAGGGGAGGGGAGGTCATAGGAGCTAAAGGTTTTGGCGCCGAGGAGACAATGTGAGACCGTGTTTGGTGGCCTCGCTAAGGGCTGCTGGAAGGCGTCCCCTCCAGGGACCCTGTGTCACTGTTTATTTTGTTAGAGCAAAGAAAAACAGAAAGACAGCCCCCGCTGTTGAAAGACTTCCCTACTTCCCCACCCCGAGCGCCCACCTGTCCCCCACACAGAGAGGCCTGCGGAGTGGCGCTCTCTCCCCAGGACTCCCCCCACGGCTGACAGCGGGGCATCGCCTAGGACTAGGGGGGTCCCACAAGACCCCAGTGAGGGGACGCTAGGCGGCCTCCACCTGCAGCCCCCAGAGGCTCCTTCCAGCCACACCCAGCTCCACACCCCACAGGACCAGAAGCCACACCAGGCTGAGTCACCCGCGATCGGGGCTCCTTCTCCTTTCTGGCGGCCCTCCCTACGTGCGGCCCACTGTTCGAAGGTGGCAGGAGACCCGGGTCCCCAGCAGGAAGGAAGCCTTTGTTGCCAACAGCTCCCTGCACCCATGGTCGCACAGAAAGGTTCCAATTGTCAAAAGGATGCACATGCTGGCCTTCCCCCAACTTTACAAAGCAACCCCGCTGCAGGCCGCTGGCCTGGGGAGCCTCTCAGGCCGGCACGGGCCAGACCGGGGGCCTCCGGCAACCTGCCACCGGGCCCTCCGCCGTGCCCAGACAGCGAGGCCCGCGGCCACCACCCGCCCTCAGCGTGGTGAGCTGGGACGAGTCGGAGCAAACACAAACAGACCGTCAGAGGAGCCCAGGGGAGGGCGGGATGGGTTAAGCAGCAGATTAATGCATCTCTACTCAGACCAAGGGAAGCAGAAGTGGGGGGGGGGGGGGGCTGGTCTCCGATGCATCCGACATCCTCACGGGGCAAACGCAGCCAGCCAGGACTCTAACTAGAAGCCGAGCTCTGGAGCCTCGGAGTGAATGAAGCATTTTGCATGATGAGTGTGGGGGATGTCATGATGCCTGGGGTGGCGGCCGGTGGCACTTACGTCACTCATGAGCCCCTTAAACACCACCAGCTCGGCCTTGAGCCGCTCGATCTTCTCGTTCATCTCCTCCTGGATGGCTTCGGCCTCCTGTGCCGCCTATGGAGGAGAGAGACGGGGACGGGCTTAGGGGCCATCCTGAGGGCTCGGCGGGGCTGGGCACCTGGGTCTGCAGCCCTGGACGCCTGATGTCCAACCAGGCCCAGCGCCTGCGTGCCAGAAAACACGTGCCGAGGACCTCACCCCAGCCCAGCTTCCCTCTGAGCCCAGCTGACTGCAGGGCACCCCCCAGCTTAAAGCACTTTTCAAAGAAATAGTTATCGTATGGAAAAATCCCTGGCGGATATTAAGAAGAAAAGAGCGGGTTAATATAAGTGATCCCGATAGGTGAAAATATGAGGTCGGTCCGTATGTAATTGCCAATGGCTGACCATCAGCCATCTCAGAAATGGCGATGTCACGTGTGTTAACCTAATCAAATGTGTACATCTAGAGCACATGTGTTTGCACAGAAAAGACCAGAAGGCCGCATGGCAATTTGTCAACTATGCAGGGGGAGAACTGGAGGGGAGTTTCATTTTCTTCTTGTACTTCTCTGAATTTTCCAAATATGTGACCGTGACCATGTTATGTTTGTAAACAAAAAGATTTCTGTTATAAAGGAAAGGGGGTGCAGACATTCACCCTTTTCCTTCTGCATACTGACGTTATTTTATTCTATCTCTTACAAGATCAGTGCTTTAAATATCAGAAAGCAATTTTTTTAAATGTCTGAAAGAACTTTTTGTTGCCTTCTCATGGGGTTGCTATTCAAAGGCCAAGAAGGTGAAGATTGCTGCCCAGGGTGCCCAGCGGGCGGGTGAGAACCAGAGCCACGGACACAGGGCCAGAACCACAAGGGAATGTTCTCAGCCGGTGACACAGCCACCCTGCCCTCTCCAAGGCATTCTGCCCCAAGTCAGGTCCCTTAAGCCGGGGGCTGGGCAGTTCAAGAGCCCATCCAGTCCTGGGCGGCTCAGTCGGTTAAGCATCCGACTCTTGACTTCAGCTTCCCCATGTCAGGCTCTGCGCTGACAGCATGGAGCCTGCTTGGGATTCTCTCTCTCCATCTCTCTCTATCCCTCCCTGACTAGTGCTCTCTCTCTCTCTCACTCTCTCAAAATAAATAAATAAGCATTTAAAAAAGAGAGAGAGAGAAGGGTGCCTGGGTGGCTCAGTCAGTTAAGCGGCCGACTTCAGCTCAGGTCATGATCTCACAGTTCGTGGGTTCGAGCCCTGCATTGGGTTCTGTGCTGACAGCTCAGAGCCTGGAGCCTGTTTCAGATTCTGTGTCTCCCTCTCTCTCTGCCCCTCCCTCACTCATGCTCTGTCTCTCTCTGTCTCAAAAATAAATAAACTATAAAAAAATTTAAAAAGAGAGAGAGAGAGAGAGAGACCATCCAATCCCGAGCCCAGGTGGGGAGAACGTGGGAAGAGTTACTGGGCCCACGTCACCCAGCAAGCAGGAGTCAGTGCCGGGACTTAGACCCAGGCTTCCCGACTCCCGTCCCCGAGCTTTTTTCTGCTTTTGTGCCAGTCTCTTCCTAGGTCGGAAGCAGGGGACAAGGAGAGGACTTGTGGCTCCATCGAGGAGAGCCCGAGGCAGCAGGAGGCAGCACAGAGCAGGGGCTGAGCCGGGAATGGCCTCGGGCTTTGCCCCACTGAGCCGGTGCCCTGTGGCCACACGGCTCCCGGGAGCCTCTCCGGGTCGGGACCTGTGAGGACACTCACCTCCTGTAGCGTGTCGACCATGGTCTGGAGGTTCATGCGCTTGGCGAGTTCTTCCTCCCATCTGCAAGAGCCGAGAAGGACAGGCGGTCAGAGGGTGGCCTCCCCGGGCCAGTCCAGCCCTCAGACGCAACGCCAGCACCCGCCCTGGGCCTGTCCCCAGGCCAGGCAAGGAAGGTGCAGCAGAGAACGCATCCCCGCCTGCCCTCCTGGAGCTCCCAGTCCAGGGGTCCAGGGGAGGGCCAGGTTGACACATACCATAATACCGGGCGGCGGTGACACACGCCACGTTCCGGCACGAGCACCCCCCCACGGGGAGACGAAGGCCGGAGGGACCACCCTCCCCCCTTCACACACGCTGTAAAGTGCCATACAAATGCCTCTGTTCCTGCGATTGCTGCCTCACAGGGCTGAGGAGGCCGGGCCACAGGGCTGTCGCCAGCACCCATAGGGGCTCTTTGCACCCGTCAGAATGAAACTTTCATTGCGCTAATCATCGCCATCTCGAGTCTGGTCTTGCAGCGACCTTCAGCAGCAGAGAAATCTCCTACACCGCTATTACCCCAAGCTCACGGAAACTGAGGCCCAGAGAGGTTAAGTGCCTTACCCAGGGACACTCAGCTAGCTGGTGGGTGGGGCTGGAATTCAAACCCAGGTCTGCTTTACTACGTTAAAGCAAAACCAATAAACATAGCTCCCACTTATTCAGCGCGTATTATGTGCCAGGCCCTGTTCCGGGGCTTTCTGTGTTTTGTCTCGCTCCGGCACACGTTGGTTAAAGCTGGACAGGAAAGAAGAGAGGGCACACAGGGGCTCCCAGTGTTCCCCCAACAGTAACTGGAGGTAGCATGGGGTGTTAATAATTATCACTGTGACAATCCTCGAGCTCACCCTAACTGAGTGCTTGCTTGGAACCAGGCACGGTGCTACATGACATGATTCAGTCCTGTTGACAACCCTCCAGCACAGCCCATGTTACAGATGGAGAGAACAAGGCGCAGTCAGGTGCCCAAGGTCAGGGTGAGGGCAGGTGAAGCCAGGACTCTAACGCAGGCTGTAGGCTCCAGACCGAGTACTTGCAACCCTGCCAGGCTCCCCGTAGACCCAGGGCCCATGGGAGCCCTACCCGGGCTCCCCCTACCCAGCTCCCCTCCCTCCCCAGAGGAAGCCTGGGGGAGGTCCCCTCCCTCCCTCCCTCCTGGGACAGGCCTCACCCTAGGGCCGCCTCCCTACATGGCCTCAGAGCAGGCAAGTCTGGAAGCCTTTTAGGATGCTGTCGGGGCCAGCTAAAAATAGGCCAGAGGGGAGGAATGGAAGAAGGGTAGGTTACGTCACTGGCTTTTGGAAACAAGAGACAATGGATACTGTTTGCACACACAGAGGAAAATTCCTCCTCTCCCCCCCACGCTCCCCTTCTCCCTCACTCCTTCTGATCTTTACCAGCAACCCCCCCAACCCAGTGTTGGCAGGCAGGCCTAGATCTGCCAGGGGCGGCCGGGTCCAGAACCTGGCGGGCAGTGGGACTGGGGCTGGGGCTCCTGCCAGGGATGGAGGGCTCGGAGGAAGCTAAGGATAGAACCCAGGCCAGACCGTCTCACTGAACGCCCCCTCCCCTCCCCCCCGGTACACATTAGGAACCCGAGGTCCACGGCATACAGGGACTTTGTCCAAGGTCAGCCGGTATGTCAGAGGCAAGGCCGGAGCTCAGCCCCGGGCCCCCCGTGGGAGACAGGAATCCCAGGTGGGGAGAAGTTCACAGGCTGCCCTCAGCCTGCCCGGCAGCACAGGGCTCCTGGGCCTTCTCTCAAGGGAGGCCAAGGCCCAGGACATGGGTCCGAGCTGAATCATCTCTCCTGGCCACGAGGCTCTGAGGGGGGCAGGGGACTCAATTCCAAGCTGCCGAGAGAGCAGGTGCGAGGAAGGGCCGCAGCCCGCCTTCTGCAAGCGGGCCTCGCTATTCCGCGTTGCAGCAGGAGCGGGAGCACCAGAGAAGGGGGCAGCGAGGGGTGCAGATGGGGCGCCCAGGGGTCCCTCACCCCCACACACCCGCTTCTCAGACAGGATCCTGGAGATGAGGCCCCACCCCTCTCCCTTTTCTCTCGAGCAACCTTTTGAGGACGAAAGTGCCGGAGGGGTTAATAGACCCACTGCACAGAGAGGGAAAATGAGGCCCAGAGAAGGAAAATGATTTGCCCCAAGTCGACCCAGAGCGAGGAACCACAAGCCACGTCTCCGGACCACCCACCACGGACGGGCCGGCACAGTCTGCGTCCCCGGAGCTGAGCTCAGTGCCTCCTCCACGGCCCGTTGGCTTTCGTGTGAATTACTATTAACCGGCTCGGGTGGAGAATTTTCCCCCACATCCATTTTGTGGATGCAAGAGCTGAAGTTCAGAGAGGTGAGGGAACTTGTCTACGGTCACGCAGCTGGTAAGCAGGGAGGGGACTCAAGCCTGGCCTGCGCCCTAGAGCTGCAAGAAGCACGCTGTGGCGTGCACAATGACACGGGGACCTTGCTCGGGCTCGGCAGGTCTGGGGTGGGGTGGACACACGGCACCGCTAACGAGCTCCCCCTGCACACAGCACCCGGAGCGGCCCCACACCTCGCTGGGGTTTCTAAGCTGCATCCTGACATCGGTGCCCTTGTGCACATGATTGCATGGGCCTTCTCATCTCCAAAGCCGGGCCGGGTGGGCAGGCGGCAGGCCTGCTCCCAGCAGAGCCACGCGTGTCAATGGCAGCTGGCTCGACGGACCAGACCTGCTGGCCACACGGCCGCACCTCCCAGCCGAGGTGGGAAAACCTGGCTCCGCGGGCTCCAGCGTTGACCGTGCAGAAAAGCTTTGCCCTTCAGCCGCTCTGGCTGACGGGGGTGGAAGGACACCCGTGACGTGCTTCTTAAGGGGCCCCCGGCGACCCGTGTTCTCTGCCGCGCAGCCCAGGAGGGAGCACGCAGCTTAACGAAACATGGGTCAAGTTTTTTTTAAGTTGTGGCCTCTGAAATGCCAACACCTCTGTCCCAGGCACAGTCCCCCCGCCTCCCCTGACCTGGATCTGCCCACAGGAACAAGGTGTAGCAGGAGAGTGTTTCAGGCGGAGGCGCCCGCCTCGGCAAAGATGGGCAGGAGGGAGGCCAGGGAGTAGCCACTGCCACTGGGACGGGGACGCACCTGCTAGGGCTCAGGGGTCGGTCAATATCGAGGCTTTGAAGCCTTTGCCCTCCCGGTTGCCACGCCTGGCCCACCGCTGAGCACAGGTGCTCACGCGGTAGACCAAAAAGCTACAGAGAAACCTCTCCCCATTTTCCAGGCGGGGAAAATGAAGGCCCAGAGCACAGAGATAACTCTGGCCAGGGTGAAGGCGGCCTGAATCACTTAAAAACCACCCCCGCTCACCCTGGCCCAACAGCTCATAAAACTTCCAGCTTCTCTTTCTTAAAGTGTTGGGTGAGAGACGGGAGCGGAAGGACATTTATTGGTCACCATCTGGCTGCTGTTCACCTAGTTAGGCATTCACATACCCGTAAAATAGAAAAGACCACCTAACCTTCCCCCCAAGGACTGTCCCCATTCTGCAGATGAGGAAACAGAGGCTCAGACGCAGCTCGATTCCCCTGTCCCTCCTGGCCTCCTCAGCCTCCCGAAACCCTCCCTCAGCTGTGTCACACGCCATCTCTTCCCCAGGCCTCTGCTGACACCTCAGGTGTGTGTCTCCTTCGAGGTAGCCGGGTCTCAGGACGCCTGCCTCCCCGGGCGCTTGGCCGTGGGACCTCATCACGCGTGGCTCTGACCCAGAGAGCCAGCCACGATGTCGGGGACCCCCAGAGAAAGTGCTCGGGGCCCGGCCCTGTTCCCAGCTGTGCCCCAACCACACACACACACACACACACACACACACACACACACACACGGGGGACCCCCCGCGGGGTGGTCTCGCCTCCCCACCCTGCAGACTCTCTCCGCCAGCAGTCTTTGAGGCCAGCTTCTCCGAGGGCTCTGACGCGCCCAGCAGCCTCCGCAGCAGGCAGGGCCGACGATGATGGAAGAGGAGAAAGAAGAGGGTAAGAACACTAATAGAGCAGCTAAAACAGACCGAGCGCACACGATGGGCCGGCAGCCTTCCCAGGAGCCTCCTGTGCATGACCTCACTCAAACAAGCCTCACACGGACCTCTAGGTGCAGCTATCATCTCCGTGTTGCTGATGCAGAAGCTCAAGTCCAAGGCCATCACCCACGATCGCACAGCTAGCAAAGTGGGGTCTTTTTTAGACTACTCAGAGAGTTTCCAAAAGTGAAGGCTGACAGGCACCAGAGTTCACCTGGTCCAAACCTCTGAGGGCACAGAGAAGGAAACTGAGGCCCACAGTCACACAGGGAGCTGAAGGCAGACTTCCCTGCGCTCTCTAGCTCAGGCCCCAGCTCACAGGGATCGGGAGGCTGAGAGACAGGAGCCCGAACCCAGGCTCGGCCTCCCCCAGCACCTGCCTCCATCCCTCAGAGCCGGGGTCTCTCCACCTACGTACGAGAGCAGCCCCCAGAACACACCTGGGACACTCAGAAAGAACCACTCTGTTCCCACACTCTCTGATGGTCATGTGCCCAGCCCCCAGCTCCGGCTGGGCTGGACCTCAGGGCACGCCTCCTGGCCACGCCCCTCTTCCCCCCACCCTAGCCTCCTGCCCCCTGCCACTCAGGTCCTCCAGTCCCTCCGGTGGCCTGTGCTCAAAACCCTCCCACTGCCTGGGGCCTTGAACTGAAGGAGAAACCAAGATCCCAAAGAGGAAGGGACTGACGTATGGCACCCCTGGAGACCCCTGGGCCCAGCACGACGCATAGCACAGAGGCTGGATGGGGTAGCGGACAAGGGCAGGGGCAGTCCTAAAGGGCCTCTGTGCCGATGCAAAAGACAGCGCAAACTGTGAAGTGCACAAATCAGGACCCCGGATGTGTGTGCGGGCAGCATGGCGAAGCCCCCAGCACCCATCTCATCAGTCTTAGGCACCCTGTGCCCTGGCCTGATGGGTCATGAAGGATAGATGGAGGAGGTGCCTCTTCAGGTGGGAAGAGAGGCTGAGAGGAGCGCCATCATTTCATACAAGTCATCAGAGGAGTCGGGTCTAAGGCCGGGGGCCCAGCCCTTGTGCCAGCACAGGGCACTGGTTGCAATTACCATCCCTGCACTCAGCGCTGCACTCCTGCACCTAAAGCCCACCACGCTTGGTCAGGAGCCAAACAGTAGCATGGATTTGTTGGATGGATGGACGGAGGGAGGGAGGGATGGAGGGAGGGACAGATGGAGAGATGGATGGAAGGATGGATGGATGGAGGGAGGGATGGAGGGAGGGATGGATGGAGGGAGGGATGGAGGGAGGGATGGATGTATGGATGAACGGACGATGGACAGAGGGATGGATGGAATGGATGGACGGACGGATGGGTGGATGGATCCAAGCTGCAATCACTCCCCAGCCCTCCTGCTCTCCCCTTCCGCCTGGAACATCTTGCGCCTGCCCCACCCCAGCCTAGGGGCTCCCAGGAGCAGAGTTCCCGGCACAGCTCTGTCCACTCCAGGGAGAGGAAGGCCAGGGGGAGGGACCGCCGGGGCAGGAAGGGGGCAGGGAGAAGGAGAAAGCTTCCCTCTCTCACTTCCCACTGCCCTGGGGGCTGACGAGGGGAGGCAGGGGCGTCAGGACAAAGAGGGCGAAGAGCGGAAATGAGGGCGGCTACCGCTGGGGCCTCGGCCACTACCTTAGCAGAAGGAGAGTACGCGTGAGGCCAGCGGCCAGGACAGGCGGTGGCAGCACCCGCCCCAGCCAGATGCGGTCTCCCTGCATTCCAGAGGAGCCACAAGCCCAGGATGGAGGAGAAGTCTGGCGGGCCTCTGGGGGGAGGGGGTGGGCCGCTTCATGGCCAGCCCCCACCCCCCACCACCGGCCAGCGTTGCCCCTCCCCCAGCAGCTCATGATGACACACTAAGCCTCAGGAAAGGGGCCCACAAAGCCTGGCCTGCGGGGGGGGGGGGGGGCGGAAAGCCAAGCTGGAGTCACTGGCAGAGGGACTGACTCACAGATTTTTCACTTCCTGTGCCGTCAAAGAAGCTCTGGGGCCCTAGCTCCAGAGGAGAGTGGGTACGGCCCCAGCAAAACAATTAAGGCTTCAGGGACAGCCCATGGGGCTGCTGGGGAGAAAGTCCTGGAGACTCCTAGGCAGCAGAAGTCGAGGTTTGAATCCTGCCCCGGCCACTTCCCAGCTGTGTGACCTTGGGCAAAGCAATCACCCTCTCTGGGCCTCGTTTCCTTACCTCTGAGATGGGAAGCTGTCCACCCCTTTTGAGGGTGGTTGTGAGGACTACCTGAGGTGGGCAGAACAGGTGAAACACCCAGTCCCGCCCCCGGACAGAGCAGACAACGAACGTTGGGCAGCTCGACATGAACGGTGAAATGCTACGGCTGGTTCCAGCGCCCAGACCTCGGAGAGCTGGGAGGGGACCAGAGGAATGATCCGCGCCTTTCCAGGGAAGGGAAGCGGCCGGCACACCCAGGCTGACTCACTCAGGTGATGGGAAGCAAGCTCAGGTGAGCCTAGGCTGGAGCCATCAGTGGAAAGGCGAGCCTAGGGGGAGCCGTCGGTGGAAAATCTCATTCTGAGCCAAGCATGGGCCTGGCCTCTGGTGGAAGGCAGGTGGCAGAGAACGGTTTCCACCCGGACCACGGGGAGCTCACCCCAGTGCAGCACAGCTGGGTGCAGGCCCCGGCATGGCCATTCTGCCCAACCCCCACCCCCCTCCAGGGCTCTGCATTAGCCCTGGCTTCCGGGTGAGCCCACTCACAGATGCGCAGAGGCGCTGCTCCCCTCCCCGCACCCCTGGCCTCACTGCAGAGCTGGGGCCCAGACTAATACCCAAGCTGGGGGACAAGGCGGCGTGCCCACAGGCAGACCAGGGGGACCCTTGCTGCAAATGCAGTTTCACCCAAGCCCCCAGGTAGGAGATCAGAGCGGGCACTTCACCAGAGGCCGAGCTGCCGGCGAAGATCCGGAGCCCCTTCCCCTCCTAGCTTCTGCTGACCGCCCCCCCGAACTTCCCACGCCTTAGCACCCCCTTACCTGACAACACCATTCCCAGTGGTGGATGAGCAGAATGGGCAGGGAGGGGGGCGGGGCTGGGAACCCACGATGAGAACCCACCCGCGGAGGACGGCCCTCCTCCCAGGCAGCTAAGTGCCCAAACTCTCCGTCCTGACTCCCTCCTCTCACGTGGTTTTACTGCGAGCATCTTTGCTCTCCAGTAGGAGGGCCGGGTCCCCCAGCCTGCGAGCAGAGAGGCTCCCCCTGCCCCTGAGCCCCACTGTCACGGGGACGTCCTGGCGCCGCCTCACTCGTGCTCAACCGTCCTCCTCCCGGTGGCCCCCGGTGCTCCCATCTGCACTGAGCCCCCGATCCCAGGGAAGGGACCCCGCACAGACGTGCCCATGAGCAGCCCGGCTGCCCAGCTGTGCTCCGCTGCTCGGAAGGAAACACAAATTAAATGCCAACTGATTGTCTCCACGGAGGAGGTATTAATTTAATGTGTACACTTAACCAGGGCAGCCGATTCCATTACGGGCGGGCAGTAATGGCCCGGGCAGGCCGGAGCACGGGCTGTGAGCTGGTGATGGGCCGTGTGTGAGAGCCACCATACCTCGTGTGTGCCCCTAGCTGGCATGCTGCCACCACACACACGCACACGCACATGCACGCACACACCCGCCTCCACCCTGAAACTGCAGCGCCGTCCAGGGAGCCTGGCAGACGAGGCTTGCCACGAGGCGCCCAGGACCTTACAGAACCAACGATGACAGGAGTCTCTACTGACCCCACTAAGAAGGGCCTGTAAACGGAGAAAGCCTTCTGCTACTCTGTGATTCCACGTACCACTACCTAGGAGCCTCAGTTTCCTCCTCTGTTAAATGGGGGTAGCAGAGGCAGGTTAGATAAGCTCACGTGAGGATCCACAAGCGCCCCTGATGGACGATGGCCATTCTCACAACTGGTGTCACCCTGCCTGCGCCTGCCTGGGGGAGGGACAGTCAGGGCGGTCCTGTACTGCATCCTGCCCCGACCCTGGGGGTCTGGAAGCCACACTGAAATTCCATGGCCCGTGAGCTTCCCCAGCGAGGAGGTGAAAGCCGGCCCTGCCAACGATCTGCGAGATGAGCCGCATGGAGTTATCCACGCTCTCCCTCCCTGCTTCGCGGTGGCCAAGGGCACCCTTTGCAGGGTGGCTGGCTGGCTGGCCTCTGGGGCTCTCTGTGGGGCCCACCAGGTCTTGAGAGAGGTGAAGGGGGAGACTGGCAAGCCCTTGACTGGACCCCGCTCCCCAGGCCCGCACACCCTCAGGCAACACAGCAGCCAGGGTTGTGCAGGAAGCCCTGTATCTGGTCCCGTCTCTACCCCTAACTTGCCGTGTGACCTTGGGCAAGTCCCTTCCCGCCCCAAGCATCACTTTCCATTCTTAATGCAATGGTGTCCGGCTGGAGAAATTCTAAGAGCTCGACCAGCCAGGCCAGAAAGCAACTTCCACGGTCCCCAGGCAAAACCCCCACGCTGACCACGAGGCGATCCGATAAGCCACGAAGTCTGAAGACAGCTGAGGCCTCAGTCTTTGAGCTGAAACCCAATGTGCATAGTAAAGAGAAGGGCAGAGGCCCTGGAGGGTGCTGGGACCGAATCCCAGCTACACGTCCTGCAGCTCTGTGACCCGGAGCGAGCTACCCACCCCCTCTGAGCCTTGGTAAGCCCACCCACCTCACAGGGTTTTCTTGCAAATATTCAGTGGACTCGTGAATGACGGGTACCCAGAACAGCGCCCGGCACGCCATGAGCGCACACTCGGTGTCGTCATCCTCATGACTTCCCGAGGACAGATGGTCAGCGAGGCGCAGAGGCTGAGACAGTGGCCCTGGACCACAGGGCAGGTCCCAGACTGGCAGCCAGGACTGGCTGACTCCAGAGCTGCCGTCATCCTCATGTCGATGATGACAGTGATGAGCCAGATGCCACCATCACCTGGCTGGGTGACAGGGGGTGGGGGTGGGGGGACACGGGGTAGGGGCAGCAGAGGGAAAGAAGTCAGATTCCACTGCCAGCAAAACGCAGCCAATGCCCTGTTTCTGCCCCCCACGCCCCCAGACCTGCCCCAAGAATGAATGGGCATGTGCTCAGCCCTTTGTCTGTCCTGACACGGGCTGCCATGATGACCAGAGAGACCAAGGCAGGAGAGGCCCCGCCAGCCAGAGCCCAGCTGGTCTCACGGCGCACGTGGCATTCTCCTGGGCTCAGGGAAGCCCCCGGGCACCCGCCCCACTGCCAGTCTGAGGTTTGGGCCGTTTCTAGGAGTCATGTGCCTCAGTCACCCAGTGTCCACAGTTGCCCAGATTCGCAGTGCCCTTCCCACTCGGCTGTACCCAAACAGCTATAGACTGGCCGCTCTGCGGTGGCCTGTGATCCAGAGGCTGCATGCGGCGAAGCACCCTCCTTCCAGTGCCTCTGTCCAGAAACCACACCCGAGTGAGCACTGCCCCTCTCCCCACAAACCAGACCACTTTGGAGAAGCAAAGGGACTCGAAGGGCATCTCATGGCAAGGAGGAATCTGCACCCCAAATTGTAAACCACCACGAGGTTTCTGGGGCACCGTTTCCAACCTCTTTGAGGCTTGCTACACCTCCATCACCCCCTCCAGGGAGCCCCTCCTGACTTCCCCAGGGTGAGTCACTATGTCCAGTCCTGGCACATGCCTTCCTCACAGCATCCATGAGCTGCCACTCCTCTGCCTCTCTCATCACACTCACTCTCACAGGAGAAGGGCAAGACTTGCATTGCCTTGAAAGTGCTCAGTGTGTGCTGGCCTCGTCACCGACCCCCGCATCGGGTCCTCACGCCCACTTCACCGATGCGCCAGCAGAGGTCCGGCTGCCGTGCCTGGCCCCAGGTCAAGCCCGGGCCATCTGACTTTCCGGGCCGAGCAGCCTCCCAGGGCTAAGAGCGTCTTCCTACCAGCTCCGGGAACCCCAGTCTCCACCCCGCCCACCAGTGCACCCCAGATTACCATCCCAGGGTCAGATGCGGACTCATGGGGTCTCAGTCACTGACTTGGAAAAGAGCTGCTTAGCCAGGGTATTTGCTTGGCCTGTGTCCTCACCTGCGAGGCCCCCGAGCTCAGGCCGAGAGAGGCACTGGCATTCCACCTCCAGGGGCCAAGACCCATCTGCCTGCAGCCCTGCCATCCACCCCCGCCCCCCGCCGGCAACTAGCTGGGGCCAGCACGTGGCTGGCAAAAGGGGCACTGGCTTCAGAGTCAGACCGAAATGGGTTCAAATCCCAACACAACAGGCCGCACGTTTCCCGGCAAATGATTTCCTGCCCCTGCGCCTCCCTATCTGGACATGGTGACATGGGGATCATGGAGGACCCTCCTCGGGGCTGCTCGGGGCTGCGCAAGAGGTGATATGTGCAGGCTCTGAGCAAACAGAGGCTCTCTTCCCTGCCCTGTCCTGCTGCCACTTCCTAGCTCTGAGGTCTCCTTGGGCCTCAGTTTCTTCATCTGTAAAATGGTCTCTGCTTCTTCTGGCTCTGCTGTTCTATGGAAAGCAGGGGAGAAGTCTGTGGTTTGCCATTGGGCCCCCAGGCACTGACGGCAGAGGCCTCACACTTTCCCTCACCGGCCTGGGATGCTGGAAAGGGCAGGGTTTTGCGCCCGGGCAAAGCATTTAACCTGCGCCCCAGATTCCCTACCTTTAAGGTGGGTGCTAATGGGAGCATTAGCTTACACTCAAGTGTACTGAGTCAGGGTGTGCTAAACACCTAGTAGGCAGCCCAGCTCCTAGTAAACACTCAGATGACTGAAGCTTTGATTAGCTGGGGGGCAGGTTTTCCCGCCTTGGAGAATGGGTGGCTCAGCTTGAAGGGACAGTCCGCTAAGTGAACTGCCCGGGGCCGGACAGCACACAGGATGCCCGGGTGCCAGACAAAGCCCTGCCATCCGTGCCTGGTAACACACGGAGCCATCGAACAAAGACACAGGAGGACTTCTCGTCTCCCTGATGTCCAGTCCAGCGCCGCATGCCAGCACCCGGCACAAGACTGCACGAGGACGCCCCAGGGAATGAGAGTGGGGTGTCTCTGGGTCGCAGAGCTCAGCAGCCTCCCGGCATCCACTGCAGCCCAGCTCCATCGGGCTGTTGGCTTGGATTCTATCTTCTTCCCCCCGCGACAATTTCAACAAACATTTCCCAAGTGTGCACTTGGGAGCTAAGTAGCAGGGGATGGCAGAGAAGTGGATTAGGAACGGCCCCCTCCCCTTGAGAGGGGGAAGTCAGTCCCGGAGCCCTCTCCCAGTGCCACCTCCGGCTTCTTTACCTTCAGGTCCTCGATCCCTCAACCCCCAGGGCAGGAAGGTCCGGGCACCCGGGCTTGCCTGGTACCCGGGAAGCAGGGATGGAGGGGCTGCTGAGCCCGGGCTCTCCGGGCCAGGAGGCATCTTTGCTCCGTCCGCGAACGGAGGGGAGCTGTCCCTGCCCGTGTGGACTCAGGGGCAGAGGGGAGGAAACCGAGAATCTACCACCACCCTGGAAACAGCAGCCGTTTCCAGGGAGAGAACCACGCGGCTGGGGGACGGGGTGGGAGCGAGGTTTGACACTCTGTCTCCTGCTCCGTCTCTTTTTTTAAGTCATAGTAAGATACAGATAGAAAATTTATCATCATAACCATCTTTTAAAAATTGTTTAATGTTTATTATTTTTTTGAGGGGGGGTGCAGAGAGAGAGAGAGAGAGAGAGAGGGAGAGAGAGAGTCCCAAGCAGGCTCCGCACTCTCATTGCAGAGCCCGATGCGGGGCTTGAAGTCATGAACCGTGAGATCGCGACCTGAGCCGAAACCAAGAGTCAGACTGGGGCCCCTAGGTGGCCCTTTCCATCGAAACCCTCTTGAAGATGAACCCCCCGGAGCGAGCAAGGTCAGTGGCACTGAGTACATTCATGCTATTGTGCAACCATCACCACCGTCCCCCTCTGGAACCCTTCGCCGTGCAAAACGGAAACTGCACCCATGAAACACGAACTCCCCATGCCCCCCTCCACCGGCCCCCCGGTACCCACCTTGCAACTTTCTGTCTCTGTGAACTGGATCTCACCTAAGTGGAACCCCATAGTATTTGCCCTTTTGTGTCTGGCTTATTTCACTAATCATTAGCAGAACGTCCTCGGGGCTCACCCATGTTGTGGCCTGTGTGACAGTTTCCTCTCTTGTTACCTTTTTAAATTTTGGATGATGTCATGTGTCAGCCAAAAAACCAAAACCATTCAAACTTTTAAAAGACAAAAATACCTGCTCGTTTTCCCTCTGTTTTACGCGGCACGCGTCTGTCACAAGGATCACACGAGAAATCAGGTCAGTGAAACGAAACACTTGAACCGCACCCGATCCCCCCGCCCCGAGAGAATCACCTTCACACTGGCTGCACACCCTCCTCCATGCTTTCCTGTGAAAGCGTATCTTTTAAAAGTGAAAACGGATGAGACCGTGTGTGGCGTGCAAGCGTGCTTTTTCCGCTTATGTACCACAAGCGTCCTTCTGGGCGGGTCACACGGCAGGTGGCTGCGGCACCACTGATGTAACGGGGACTGCACTCTCGTTCCCAAGTCCTACCAATGTAAACAACACAGCAAAGAGCATCCTGGCACATGCACATTTGCACACCTGCCCGGGTCTCTCAGTGGAATGAGTGGCTGGGTCAAGGGTGCGGAAGAGCCATTAGCGTCCCCTCTAAAGCGCCGTGCGTGACAGGGCTGTGCTCCTGCAGGGCTCAGCAGCTGCTGGAGCCGGGACGGCTGCTCAGGGAGCCAAGGAAGAGCAGGGTCCCAGGGTCCTCACCCCAGTTCCTGCAGCAGGAAGCTGTTGTGCGCCTCAGTTTCCCCATTAATCAAAAGGCTGGTGGAAGAAGACCCCGCCATAAATACTGCTCTTCCTCACCCTCACTGGGGTGGCACTCTGCCCTCCCCAAGGAGCAAAGTGTTGGGAGACCGGGCTCATCGGAGCAATAGGCCCGATACCTGTCTTCCAGAAGGGTAGAGGTTTTCCAGCCCACGTGTGATGAGCCCGGGAGCAGGCAGCCTCGTGCTAGCGTGGGGCAAGATAAAACCGCAGCCTCCGCGGGTCTCCGGCCCCAGGTGTGCCGCGCGGCCTCACACCTCCACGGCATGTGCTGTATGCTCTGCCCAGAAGGCGCCATTCTACACGCCCCCGTGTCATACCTCCCTCTCCTCCTCATCTTAGGACCTAATTCATATACCTCCTCCTCCTCCTCCTCCCCCAGGAAGCCTTCCCTGACTCTTCTGTCAAGGTCCAGTGCCCTCCTTCTGTACTCCAAAGGCCCCACTCACTTGCTACTGAGGTTACCTGCTCACCTGCTGGTCTCCCCACTGAACTCAGCTCTCACGAGGCCGGGCCCACCTCTGGCTTCCCAGCTGCAACTCCAGAGCCCAGCACGGAGCCTGGAACACAGTAGGCACCAAATAAATGTTTCCTGGATAACGGGTCCATCAAGGGCCTTTCTTAGGACCTCCAATCTGGAGTCGGTGCAGCACTGATTGACTGTGCGGCCTTGGGCATGACCTCCCTGCCTGGCCCTCCCCAGCAGCCTCAGTTTCCCCAACCTCCACACTCCCTGCCAGCTCTGCGACTCTCCTCCTGCGATCTTCTCTCACCTGGTCACCGGGCCCGCCTCCTGTGGGACAGATGACGGGAAGGTGAGAGCACAGCTCTCCAGGCCTGGCCAAGCCCACAAGACGCCCCCCATCCCATCCCCAACATCAGGCACTCAGCAGCTCTCAGACTCTGGGACTCTCGCTGTCGCTCAACTCCAGGAGCCGGCAGCGGTTCTGGGCACCCAGGCCAAAAAGCAGGAGGCCTGGCAGGGCAGCGGGCGGTGGTCTGTGCCCAGGAGGCTGGGGAGGGCCCCACCCAGAGATATGTTTACAGCTTTGAGGGAAAACAGCAACTCCGAAGGCTATTTCGGAAACCTAATGTGCACTTTGGGTTGCCCGTTGTTTATTCCAAGTGCCTGAGCCGCCCCGCAGGTAAATGCAAGGCACTGTGGGTCCGCAGCTCAGTGTGACCTCCCGATCAAAGCCACATCACTCCCTGGGACTGCTTACGCACCCCGAGCACGCCTGCGCCCCCTGTCTCGGATTCCAAATCTCCCTTAACATCTGCAGCCTGCACAAATACGGGGTCAAAGCCAAGGGGAGCCCACCGGAGAGCAGGGGGCACACAGTCCACCCTGGATTTAAACTAAAGCCCTGCAGCCTTGAGCAAGTCCCCTCCCCAGGCCTTGGTTTCCTCATCTGTGAAATGGGGGAGAATGCTCCCCCCTCGGTTATATGAGGACAGGCAGATGTCAGAAGGGGGTGCTTAGGAGCCCAGGCCATTTGTCAAGGGGAAGGCCGAAGCTCAGAGAGGTGACGTGACATGCCCAAGGTCACACAGCCAAGCTGCGGCAGAGCAGGGACTGGAACCCAGAGCCCGTATGCCTTGTGCCATACCACGGTAAGGGGGGGAGGACATTTCTGAGCCATCACCGGGGAGGACGGAGGGGAGAGTGACAAGGAAGATAATTACACACGGGGCTTGGATGGGCCATGGCGGGCCCTGCCTGCGTGTGCAGCATCCTAACCCCCAAAACTGGCCGGGAAGGCTCCAAGCATGGCCGGACAGGTGATTGGTCTGCGATCGTCTGCGCAGAGAGGGATTAGCGACTAAACACAGCTCAAGGGGACAGACTCATTGCTTAATACCAGCCTCCTGCCATCATGCGGGCCCAGCCAGTGAGGAAGGCACTGGGACACCCAACGCATGGGGACACCCAACGCGCGCGCACACACACACACACACACACACACACAGTATCCCACCCATCCGTGGAGCTGGGGCACCCCTCTCGGAGGCCAGAGAGGTCAGTTCCCCTAAGAACGGAGAGGAAAGAAATGGAGCAGGTGCCCAGAGAACCTGCTATGACAGGAAGGCGTCTGGCAGAGAACTTACCGGAGCCTCTAAATTCCTCGCCCCCATTCTGCTGATAGGGAGGCCGAGGCTCACAGAGAGGAGGTGACTTGTCCAGTGTCACATCATCAAAACAGCTAATGTTATGAAGTGGTAGAGCACGGTTAACTCCTTCAGTCCTCACAACTGCCTTAGGAGGTAGATGCCGTCACCGTGCCCATTTTCCAGATGAGGAAAATTGAGGCCCAGGGAAGGGAAACGGCTTGCGCAAGGTCACAGTTTGAAAGCGGTAGAGCCAGGACTTGAATCCAGGCCGTCTGGCCTCAGAGCCCAAGTTCATGACACCAGGCTCACACCTACCTCTGCGCCCCTGACGGAGCGACAGACGCTGGATTAGAACACGGTCTCTCACATCCCAAAGCCTTGGCTCCTTTCTCTGCGCCCGCCGGCCTCACAATAGGAGGGAGAAGGGTCAGGAAGTGTGTGCGTCAGCCTCCAGGGGTCAGGACGGACGCTGAGTCACGTCGCCTCCAAACCCCAAGAGCAAAGCGCTAAGCCCCCCACCTCCCCCCGTGCTGACCCGCCACACTGAGCCCGGAGTGGCCCTGACCCCGTGGCCCCTGACTGAGGCTCCGGTAGGCCTGGCCCAGCCTCCAGAGCCCTCCAATGGGCAGGGAGTCTTTTAAAACCCAGAGACTGTCCCACGGGGGGGCCCCCCCCGAGTAGCGCCCAGATCCTGCCACGGCTCAAACCCAACTGGGGCCCTCATCTCCCTGCCACTAGGTGCCCCCACCACACAACCCCGGGCCTGGGCTGAGCAAGAAGCCAGAAAAGCAGATGGCCCGAGCGAGACAAGAAGGAGCAGTCTGGGGGGAGGGATGAGGCCACTCACACAGCTCCCTTGTCCCTTTACCTCAAGATACTGTGTCATCAGACAGACAGACTCAGCCACTTCCCAAGCTGGTAACCACGTAAAAGTGACTTCACCTCTTTCTGAGTCTCAGTGGCCTCATCTGTGAAATGGGACAGCAACAGTTCCTACCTCCTGGGCTGTGGGGATTGTACAAGCTTATGAACACAAGCGTCCTCTTAGCGAGTGGGACCCACTTCCGGTTGCTGCGGGGGGGCGGGGGGCGGCTACAGGTCCAGGGTCCTGGGTCCCAGGCTTGGCTGAGTCATGCCATTCTTCCCCGCAGGTAGTTTGTCCTCTGGGCTCCCCCTCCTCCACCCTGGGATGGGGGTGCTCTGTGGTGTCCAGAGTCTCCAAGTGCCCGGCACAGAGTAGGCCCTCAACTGGCATTCACCGGATAAATCAGCCGTGGAGCAGAGCAGTGAGAAGGCCTGGGTGCAAGTCCCGTTCGGCCTGCACTGAGTCACTGCATGACCCTGGGCCCGTCCTTGCACCTCGAGGAAGCTCTGACCATCCCCGCCCCCCCACCCTGGGGGCTCAGGGTCTCCCTCCTCTTGCCTCCGGGAAACCCCAGGGCAGCCTGCCCAGTGGTGGGCCCTTTCCCAACAGGCCCCGCTTCCTGGGGACAGACAGCCGCCTGCGAGCCCACCCCTGCAAGCCCACAAAGGCGGCAGGCGGCCTCCTCCTGGTGACTTTGCCTTGGGACAGATGGAACACCGGGTGGCTTCTGTCAAGCCAGATGGTCTGGTTGGCCTCGGGGCCCAGGACACCAGCTGGGTGTCCAGCCCCAGCAGGCAGCGCTGCTTAACCCTTTCCTGCCCCAGCCACAGGAGTTAGCGTTCCCATGGCAACGTAGTCACTGCCCTTTATTCAGGCTTCCTGCCCTGGGAGGTGAGTGGCCTCCCCAGGGGCCAAAAGGGAGTCAGGGAGGCAGCAGGGGGAGAGGGAGCCTTGGGGCAGGTAGGAGTGAAGGAGGTGCGGCCACTGGGCCCCGGGGCAGGCCTGGATCGCCAGGAATGTGCCACCCCAGAGGGCAAGCAGAGAGGGGGGCACTGGTTCCTGGCCGGGGAGCCCTGGGGAGCTGCGAGCCCGGATGCTTTGCGTCCACGACGCCCGAGTGGGCCCGGAAGGCCACCAGCTACCTTCACTGGGCAGGAAAACCCACTCCCCGGCCCAAAGCCCAGAATGAGCGCGGCCCTGCGAACGAGGAGACCCAACTCCACCAGGCCGGCTGAATGGCCATCATCATGTTGCTCAACCTTTCTGGGCCTCAGTTTCCCCATCAGGAAAGATGGGGCTGGGGGGTCCCTGGGCTCCAAGTCCACTTCCAGCTCAGAGGGCTCCACGACTCCAGGAGAAGGCGTGCGCCCCCCCTCCCAGGCCCTGGTGGGGGTGGGGTCCCAAAGGGACGGGCCAGATCCTTCCACACAAACAAGTCAGGAGGAACTTGAGGAGGGGAGGGGGTAAGCAGAGGGGCTCAGAGGGGAGTGGGGCTGCTTCTCCCCAGGCGCTTGTTGCCCACCCATGCCCCTGCTCCATGGGGGCCACACAGGAGAATGCAGCATATAGGATGATGGCTAGACACCAGGAAGCATTTTCCAATGGAAAGAGCTAGAAGGCACTTCCGGGGGAAGGCTCTGGGATGCCCTTCCTAGGTAGTAAGGTCTCTAAGTAGGATCTGCAAAGGTCCTAACCTCAAGGTAGAGGGAGGAACAGATGACCTCTGGAGACCCCTGGAGACAGCAAGCTGGTGGCTACAAGAAGTAAAGCAGGGCCTCGGAGTCTCTGCACCCGGGGGCCCGGCCAGCCTGGTGTTCCAGACGGGGCGTCACCGCAGGGCAGAGCCCGGCCAGGCTCCGCTCCAGCCTAGGACCCGCACACTGGTCCAGCAGGCGTGTCCGGGTGGCTTTCAGCGCAGAGGCTGCAGAGGACTCCAGAAAAGCCCAAGAACACATCGAAACAGGCGAAGAGGCAAGGGCTGGGCGAGAGGGCTGCCAGGCAGGAGCGGAGTCTCAGCGTGGCCGAGGGGCGAGAACGTGGGGCTGGGGTCCACAGACCTGGCTGTGAGACCCCGCTCTGCCACCGAGATGCTGTGCAACCTCAGGCAAGTCACTGCCCCTCTCTGACGTGTGTTGAGGGAGAGCCTAAACATCTGTTAGGGCGCCTGCGGCACAGTCGGTCGGCGAGCTCGCTAAACAAGAGTCTGCCTTTCTGGGCGGTGCAGCATCATCTCTGGGGCCCGGGCAGAGGGCCTGAGCACAGGGGCCCTTGAAAACAGGTGGATGGATGCATGGATGGATGCATGGATGGACGCATGGATGGATAAACAAGTGGGATCATTCCTGAAAAAAGAAGAGCAGTAGGTCCTAGGTGTCCACTGGGATGATTCCTTACACTTGCCCACAAAGTCTCCTTGGAATCACATCCCCGCAACTATAGACCCCCCAGCACCCAATCCTCCTCTCTCTCTTAGGCGTATGTGTGCACACAGCTTCCCGCGCACACTTAAATACGCAGCACGCACTCCACGCACCGTGGCCCGGCTCTGAATCTTGAGCACAGAAAGCTCTGGACCCCCAACGCCGTGAGAGTTGTCTGCTCCAGCCTTTCCCCCGGGACATCTTGGCTTTCTGAGCCCTACCCTCGAAGCTGGGTTTGAAATGGGACTCAGTAGTGGTGGAACCCGGTGGTGGGCGGTCTTTTAGGCAACAGAGACCCCGGTTCTCATGCCAGCTCTGCCCCTTCCTAGCTATTGCAAGGAGCAGGTCACTTCACCTGCCGAGGCTCTGTTTCCTCGTCCGTACAATGGGCACGACCACAGCCGCCCTTCAAGAGTGCAGCGATTTCAAGGGACCATGTCCATGAAGTTCTGAACCGCGCTGAGTACGAGAGATGCTCTTGGCCAACGGTGAGCTGAGTCTTACAGGATGAGGAGACCCTGGCATCCTTCTTGGAGGAGGTGAGGGTGAGCCAAGCCTCCCAGGGCTGCTCCACCTGGGCCCTGAAATCCTTTCCATCTCGTCTCCCACCTCGGGGGCGGGGGTGATGTGCCTGGGCTTAAACCAGGCAGAAGCTACAGAGCAGCCTTTGTCTCCGAGACGAAATTCTAAACCAGCTGCCCTGACGTCAACCCTGGAAACACAATGCCAACGCGCCCTTCGACGTCACCTCTCTGCCAAGGTCTGGGAACGCGCGCTTCACCCACAGGGCCTCCCAGAGGCAACCCGGGGGCTGGGCCAGAACCCAGAAGCCATCCTCCCATGGCGTCACGGAGGCCCAGAAGGGGGAAGAGCTGCCCCCTCCCCCCACACCTCCCCACTCCCCCCCCCCCCCCCGGAATGCCGAGAGGTCAGGAGGGACTTGAACCTGTCTTCCGATTCCTCCACCTCAGCCCAAGGGCCAGGGCCGGGAACGCGCGGCCCACTGCTCAGCCTGGAACACTGAGACCGTGTGAGTGGCTAGCAGTCCGCGGGGAGAGTCTGCCAGACTCAGGTTCGGATCCCAGCTCTGCCCCTGCTTCCTGAACAGTGAGACCTCAGGCCAGGGATGGGACCTCCGGAGGCCCCCTCCTCCCCCGCGTCCACACAAGGAGCCTGGGACTTCGAGGGCCCCTCCCCCGGGCAGCAGGAACAGGGACACACTCCCCCTTGCAGCAAGGCCACCGGAAGTAGCCTTGAATGCTAGGTCTTGGCCTACCAGTGACCCTGCACTGACAATCTGCCGGGGAGGAGAGGGGACGTGACCTCCTCCTTGCTGGTCAGGCAGGCGGCTCCGCTGGGAAAAGGAAGTGCCCTGAACACAAAAGGCCAGTCTGCAACCGGAAGACGGAGGGGGTAGGCAATTCTTACTGTACAGGGCCTGCGGGCCGGGGACACTGGGACAGATGGGACAGAGCAATAACAGCTAAGGAGCCAGCACCACACTGAGCACTTGGCATGCACTACTCCACTGAACCCTCCTTGCAACCTTATGAGATCAGGATGTCAACCCATTTCACAGATGAGAGAATGGAGGCTCCGGTGGCCCCACTCAGGGTCAGAGCCCCTCCTAAGTGGAAGCCCATGTATTTGTTATGCCTATGAGTTGGGGGATGTCCCCTGAACTTGCCATCAGGTGAATCCTGGCTCTGCCAGTAGCCTGCTGAGCTAGGACCTCTGTTTGGATAAGTCCCAGTGTTTAAAAAAATTTTTTAATGTTTATTTATTTTTGAGAGACAGAGAGTGAGCAGGGGAGGGGCAGAGAGAGAGGGAGACACAGAATCTGAAGACGGGCTCCAGGCCCTGAGCTGTCAGCACAGAACTGGATGCGGGGCTCGAACTCATGGACCACAAGATCATGACCTGAGCCGAAGTCGGCCGCTTAACCGACTGAGCCACCCAGGAGCCCCAAGTCCCAGTGTTTTAAATGTTAGTATTTTCTCTGAAGGCAAGTGTAAAACCAATCGCAACAGAGCATGAAGACTTTCCATGAAAAAAACATACAAATCCCAGGCGCCTGGGTGGCTCAGTCGGTTAAGCGTCTGACTCAATTTCCGCTCAGGTCATGATCTCACGGTTCTTGAGTTCAAGCCCCGCGTCGGGCTCTTTGCTGACAATGCGGAGCCCTCTTGGGATTCTCTCTCTCCTCCTCTCTCTGCCTGTCCCCTGCTCACGCTCTCTATGTCAAAATAAATAAATAAACTTAAAAAGAAAAAAAATGCAAATCCAAAAGTAAAATTTGTCAGCTGCAGCCCCCGACCGGGGTTCTCTGTGGGGCTGGTGACCCGCCTTTCAGGTTCACACAACTCCAGCATGTAAGGCAAAGTTCTCCGACCTTCACACTCGGGACCCACCCCAGAGGAAAGAGGATGGGACTGGTCCTCGCTGGGCAAGGCTTATCGACAACAATGGGGGGGGTCTCATCATCCCATTTACACAAGAGGAAACTGAGGCACAGAGAAATGAGACAGCAGAACACACGATAGAAGACAAGGACGGTCGGTTGGTCAGTCAGTCAACAACCCAAGGCTGCCGGGCTGAGGCCAGGGAAGGGCCTTTTCTTATAAGGAGACAAACCCACCTCTACCTCAGAGGTCTCTTTTGCAGGCTGAGAGGCTCGTCCCACAGCCCTGGCACCTGGATCCCGGCTGGGGGGCGGGGTCAGGCGCCTGGATCCCGGCTGGGGGGCGGGGTCAGGCGCCTGGATCCCGGCTGGGGGGCGCGGTTCAGGCTCTGCGGACTCCACTTGACAGGCCCGGAGGCCTCTTCGCCCTAAGAACTCCAGCCTCGGGGAGTTTTCCAAACCCCTCCTTAAATGTCTATCAGCCCCCAGAAGGATCCCTTCGCGGGGTTTCCAGAGTAGGAAACCCTACTCTGCCCTGTGACCTCAAGCGAGCTGCTCTGCTTCTCTGGGCCTGAGCTTTCTCTCTGAACACGGTCATGGGTACGTGAGTGGGGGTGGTGAGAAAAATATAAAACACTGAGGGATGAGCTCTCAGAGGGGCTTTTTCAAAAGACAGAAAGCACATCTACTCGTCCGCAATGACAGGGCAACGCGCTGCCTGTAAGCAGGGGACAGCCTGACACTGACCGACCTCTGACAGCCCCTCGAGCCCTCTGGGCCCAGCAGGGGTCAGGGCCAGGCAGGGCGGTCAGGCCTGGGAGGTAAGGTGAGCAGCCTGGCCTCCCGCCCCCCGCACCCCTAGCCATGTCTAGGCTCATCGCTGAGGGGGGCTGGGGGCTGAGGTCTCCCATGAGCAGCATTGGCCACCAGGACCCGACAGCTATCCCTCGCGCCAGGGAGCCTCCCCTGCCCCCAACGACGATGTACAGGGGTAGTACAAAGGGACTGGGGTGGCCAAAGGCAGGGTCCTGACCCCACGGGCTCCAAGTCTACAGGGTATAGACCGAGGCTCCCAGACACACGTGTGCACGCACAAAGGTTCTCAAAGGCCAGGCAGCAGACAAAGAGTCCCCCGCAGAGGGGTGGCATCAGGTGGACAGAGGGGCAGGGAACAGGACTCCCTCAACGCCCTCCCCTGCCTCGGATGGGGGGGGATGAGAAGGTGAAAACCAGCCATAAGGACTAAAGACCAAAACAAGAAAGGAGGGCAAGCGGGACAGGAGGGAGGATTAAAGGCAGCAAAACAGAACAACAAGAGCCAAGAAGGCGGGTGGAGGGAGGGAGGGAGGGCGAGAAGGGGAAGAAGAGCAAGCAGGCAGGCCAGGCCCTGCGGGAGCACAGCCTGCACGTTGGCATGGCAACCTCACCACCGGGCCGACCTCACTGCCCAAGCTGTTTGCTCTACCTGAAGCACCCTTCCCTTCTCTTCCACTCTTACTGGACCTCCAAAACACAACTCAGGTGACATCTCCTCCGGGAAGCCCTCCTTGACTGGCCCTATGCTGGCGCTGGCTCAGGTGCCTTCCAGAAGCGCGGGGTTTCGAGCACGGCAGGGTCCCACCCGAGCTCCATCGCTCTCTGGTTCTGTGGTCTGGTCTGACTTTGCAGTAAGCTTTTCCCAAAGCTATTGCGGTCGGTCTCCCCCCCCCCCACCCCCAACATGGCCTTCTGCCCATTACCACAGCAGGCCAGGGGCAAAGAGGAGGTGCTGAGAGGCCCTGGGAAGATGCACCGACCCTGCCCTGAGAGGAGCCTGTCTGCCGGGGAATTTCACAAGGTCCACTTAGACCAGCAGCTCTTCCCCTCCCCCAAGACGGCAAACAGGCGGCAGCCAGCCAAGTACCGTCTTAAATAACCCAAGTAATAAAAATGGCCAATTAAGAGGGCGGAAGGCAGTGTCTCCACTGCGGGGGCGTCTCTCCATCGCGCAGCAGATGAGCAGGGGGCTGTGTGAACCGGCACATCCCGAAGTCGGAGCACCCAGGCAGGCAGGCCGGCCGGCCGGAGTGCGCTGAGCCAGCGTCTCAGACAGAGCTCCGAGACAGCCCCCACCCAGGGCAGCGAGTGGAGGGGCTCCTGCCCAGGCCGGGGTCCAGATGCCCTTCGACCCCACCCTTGCTCCTTTCCCCAGGACCCCCAGTCCCAGCGTCCGAGCACCACCGTCCCCCTGGCTTTCCCTGCCACCCATGCATAGCACTGTCCCCATTTCCCAGAGGAGCAAATGGCTCTCTCAAGTTCACGTGGCTGACACACAGCAGAAACCCTTCCACTGCCTTTCTTCCCAGCTTCCAAGTTCCACACAAGCGCCCTTCTCCGAGCTGTCTAGCTTTGCAGGTTTCTGTCCAACGTCCCCGTCACAGCATGTCTCGGGATCCAGGGCAGGGGTGAATGCAAAGGCAAGGGGAACACGGGACATCTCCTGGGGCTGCGAGGAGCCCCAGGCTGCCTGGGAAGCTGGGGAGGAGACGGCAGTGTGTGTAGGCAGGACCCAGGCTTCTAATCATTTTGCACACACCCCTCCCCCACCCCCAGGGCAAACACGCCACAGCTTATAAAGTGCTTCTGCAGACATCACTTCATTTAATCTTCCAAACAGCCCAGGGAGGTCAGATGTACAGCCCCATTTCACAGAAGTGACAACTGAGGCTCAGAGCACGGAAGCTATTTGCAGTGGACACATGCCCCTTCGTGGGGGCAGGATAGAAGGCTGAACCTGGAGTCTGACTTCCTGGGTTGAAATCTTGGCGTCCCACCTGCTGGCCGTGTCTGGGCTCAGGTCCCTCAACATCTCTGTGGCTCAGTTTCATTCTCTAAAACAGGCTAATGACAGCACCTACCGCACAGTGTTATTATGAGGTCACGTGAAATCAAAGGTTTGTAAACCGCTTTGAATGCAGCTTGACAAAGAGTAAATGCTATATAAATATTTGCTTAATTGATGAATTAATATTAATTGTGCCCTTACTATGCATGGGTACTATCTGAGCGGGTACGTGTCACATGGCATTGTCACATTTGCCTGTGTCCCCAGACTCTGAGATCCTGAGGACAGGGGCTACGTCTGCTCCACCCCAGTGCCCAGCACGGAGCCTGGCGTAGCGCGGGTGCCCAGCCACGGTCAGGAGAACAAAGCCTCAGCTCCTCAGACATCCACACCCAGCGGGCTCATCTTGCCCAACAAGAGGCACAGAATGACTGTCACTAGTTCCCTGTACCCAGGCAAAGCCTATGGAACCAACTGAAAGCAAAAGTTAGGGAGTCCCAAGCCCAGGGAGGGAGGCCTGTTTCCCTGAAGTCACCAGGGTGCCCGTTGCCCTCTCCTGCTTGTGATCAGTTGATGAGACACCCTGGCCACTGCCCTGGGTGGGGCATGGGTGCCAGGTGCGGTCAACGGAACATTAACTTCGAATCTGAGACCCATATCCAGCCCCTGGCTCTGCTGTGTGACTTGGAGCAGGTTACTTTTCTGCCCTGAACCTGGGTTTCCATCTGCAGAGATGGTACAGGGTTTAAATCAGAGCACGGGAAACGTGCCAGGCAGGTAATAATACGGGCCCCCTGACCCCCCCATCCTGCCCCTGCCAGGCCCACCAGCTTTGGTGTCCCAACCTCTGTGGCTGACCAAGAACTGTCCCCTGCCCAGAGTCCACTCCCCAACCAGGATCACCTCCAAAGAGCAGGGGGGCTGGACCGCCCTCGACGGTGGCCCGGGAGGCTCATCTGCCTGCCATTGCCAGTGACTCACTGGCTTCTCGAGAAATAACTACTGTCGAGTGACAGCAGGAAGTCTTCCCAATACAGCAGCCGCCTCCTATTCTGCCACCTGTGGTGGCAATATTGTGACAGGCGCTGGGGAGACCCCATGCCTGAGCCTGCCTCCTCACCCTGGACCCGTCTTCCCCAGCCCTCCGGTGGCATTGGAACCTGGCCAGCCCGTCTGCCCCTAGGAAGAACACTGAACTTGGAGTCTAGAGATCCAGACTGGAATTGCCGCAAGATCGGGGGCAGATTTCTTCACCTCTCAGAACCTCTCACCTGCAAAATGGGCATAATTAATTCCCACCTCTTGGGGTTGTCTAGTAATGAAATCTCACTTGTTTAAAGAAGTCCTCACAGGGGTGCCTGGGCGGCTCAGTCGGTTGAGCGTCCAACTCTTGATTTCAGCTCAGGTCATCATCCCAGGGAGGTGGGATTGAGCCCCGCCTGGGGCTCTGTGCGGAGCATGGAGTCTGCTTAGGATTTTCTCTCTCTCTCTCTCTCTCTCTCTCTCTCTCTCTCACTCTGCCCCTCTCCCCCACTCGCTCTTTCCCTAAAATGAAAAACGTTTTTTAATTTAAAAAAATAACTCATCACAGAGCCTAGCACGTAGTAGTTGCTCAATCAGTGGAGGCTATTAAGTCATTATGACTTATTTTTAAACTTCTTTCAGAATGCTTTACACTCCATATTTCAGTTGATTTTTACAGCAACCCTGGAAAGCAGAACTCATGAGAAAATTTCATTTTATGGAGTGACAAACTGAGGTGCCCGAGATGAAACGGTGTGCGGATTCGAAACCACTCTGACAAAGTTTCAGAGAGAACAGGATTCGCAGTGCACTGGGCAAGCCCATCTTCCCGCCACCCTCATTCCCAGGCGGGCAACCAGAAGCTCAGATCACACCATGGGCTAGCCGGAACCACGACCCAGACTCCACAGGGCCCCGGCTGCCCCCCTACCAGCAGCCAGGGGGCTCGGCCAGGCCACAGCCCCTCGAGGGAACCAGAGGCACTCACTGGGTTTACTGCTGGGTGACAACTACCCTCTCTTGTACCAGGAACTAGGGTAAGAAACCACATCCTGCCCAGGAAGCCGAATGCCCCGTGCCCACTGAAGGTGGGAGGGCACTGCTCTCGCGGGCAGGCAGCAGCCTCGGAAACTCTCACCGGCCTCCCATCCGGCCCGTGCAACCAGCAATGCCCAGAGGCTGCACGGCACCCAGATGCTGCTGGCAAAGGCACTGACCACCCTCCCCCCAGCCTCCAGCCTGGCACTTGTCTTCTGCCCACTTCACAAAGCTGGCACCACTCACTTCTCAGGGCACCCACGTTTCTGCCCCTAGGCAAAGTGACTAGGCCAAGGTCGCTCAGCTTTTAACTCCTGCGCCAGGCGCCCAGCATCTAGCACCAGGTGATGGGTGCTATTCAAATTCGGTACAACTGACTCCAGATCCAGCCCCTTTCCTCCACGAGCTACGAGTATCTGCATGTACAGTCTGGGGCGGCCACCAGTGTCATGTGGGCCTAACGTCCCCCAGCCGCACCGGGGGCCTGTGGCCACACGGCAGCCAGGCACAGGGCCCTCCCTCACCGCAAATCGCTTGCTCAGCATGGACTCTGGCCAGGCCCGGGTAGGGCTCGGCCAGGACACCGACCTGGGGCCGGTCCCCAGGGGCTTACAGTCGGTGGGGGAGCAGACATCCCAGGCAACTGCGATTCAGCGTGCGGGGTGCCGTGATGGGAGACGTAGCGGGCGCTCGGGAACGCCCGATAGAACAAAGTTCAGGAAAACCAATGCATCGGGGTCGTGAGCAGAGGGGACGACAGTGCCTCCTTCCCCCGCCCAGGCCTTCAGCCCATCCATGACATGGGAAATAAACAGAACCCCAGCTGGGCTTTGCCTCCCCGATGTGATCAAAAGCCAGGACTCCAACTGCAAAGTCCACGGGCTCCGGTATCACGGATACACGGCACCGTTTCGATCAATTCCCCTAGAAGTCAGCACATCTCCTTGCAGCAAAGAGTGCGTTCAAATTCTGGGTCTACCCTTCCATGTCCTTCAAATACAGACACGTGTGGGGGATGTGGGCCAAGAGCCTACAGAGACTGAGCGCGTGAGTCCGTGTGTGTGTGTGTGTGTGTGTGTGTGTGTGTATGCGTGTGTGTGTGCACTGCGGTGGGGGGGGGCAGGGGCCTCGCATCCGGTGGCCAAGGCAAAGCCCCGCCTCACATTCCTCAGGGAAGGAATCTTCAGCGTCAGCTGTCTCGGGGCTTCCTGCTTCCCTTTCTTTTCTGGGACCTCATTCCCCTCCCTCTGGCTCGAGGCTCTGAAAAATCCCTCCCCAATGTGTTCCCAAAGAGAATGCCCGCGCAGCCCAGAGACTCTGGGATACCCAGGAGCTGGATGGAGGGGGTCTGTGTGTTTCTTTCAATGAAGGTTGGAAGAAAGGGCGGGGGGTGGGGGGGGTTGGTGGCCAGAGATTTCCGGAGCCACAAATCAACCGCTAAGAGTAGGAAGAACACCCTCTTGGATGCTGGACAAAGAAGTAGCCCTTTCTCCCTCCGCCCCCAACACCATGTCTGGCGCCTTCCACGGGACAGAGAGCTGCGACGTGTCCTGAAATGGATGCGCTGGGCAGTCCGGCCTTGTGCCGGGAAATCCCTGCGAAATGAAGGGAACAGGCATTGCGGGGGGGAGGGGGGTCAGAGAGGGGACCAACCCGGAACCGACCAAGCCCGAGGAGCCTCATCACCGGGGCTCATTTATTGCTCCCCGATTCCTAGGGGAGCAACATTACTCCCCCTCTTTTACAGCGAGCGGTGGCTCGGGCAGCTCAGAGAGGTTAAGCAACTGCCCACAGTCACACAGAAAGTGGCAGAGCTGGGATTTGAACCTTCTTTCCACCATCCCAAGGCTGCCTCCCAGGAAAATCGGAACTAAAGAATCCATGTCGGTGGCAGCTTCAGGAATAACAGAAGTGGCAGGGAATGAAGCCTTCCACCCAGCTTTCCGGGGCACTCTTCAGGCTTTGGGGCATTCCAGGGCCAGCACACACCTGCTCAAGGGCCTCCCAGGGCGTGATGGGAAAAGGCAGGGGACACTCCGGCTGGCTCACCCACCAGCCCTTCTTGGAGCCCTTCATTCAGGCCGCCAGCCCAGCCCCTTCCGGCTCATGATCAGAAATAGCTGTGACAAAAGTCCCTCCCATCCCTGAAAGTAGCTTTTTAAAAAATGCCAAATGGCAGACACAGAAAGGTGGAGAGAACTCTCCCAGCACCCAACCGCGGGCAGATGATGTGGGCATCACCTCAGAGTGATGAAACCTTTCGACGGCAGGCAAGTTCTTCCCAGCCCAGCTCTGTGGGTCAGCTCCCTCTGGGCCTCAGTTTCCCCCCCTTGAAAATGAAAGTAACTCAGCTGAATCAGCAATTTCTCTTCTTTGTTTTTTTTTCCTAAGCTGGAGAACCCTGTTTTCCAAGTGAATCTTCCTCAGAAGATCAATGTGACAGTCACGGAAATGGAGCTTCTGTGGTTGACGAAGACCAAACCCCAGGCGCTCTGCACCCCCACTCACTGTCCCCAGAATTGCCCCAAGGCATCGGGTCCTGGACCCCAAGGCTCCGAAGGCCCATGTGGGAACCATCAGGATAAATGATCACTGTGGCCCCTCCCGACTCTCAAGCAAAGCTCCGATCACCCAGCCACCAAACCAAGCCCTTCGTGCTGACTTGAGTCAGGGGCACAGACACTTAGCAACCTGCAGGGGGGAAGGAAGGGAACCAGACAGTTCCAAACCACATTGGGTCTGGGGCAGGAGAGGAGGAGGCCCAGACTGCCATCCCATGAGGCAGGAAGAACCCTGACCCAAACCCCTTGGAGTCACAGACCAAAGTGTAGAATGAACTGGAAAGGGTCACCAAAAGGAAAACCCCCTCCAGCAAAGGTGGAGGACCTACGGCTCAGAGAGGGTGTCAGAGAGGGTGGCAATCGGCCTGAGGTCACACAGCGCCTCGCAGCAGAGCCAGACTTGGAGTCTGGGTCTCCTGGATCTGATGCAAAGAAACCCCCACTCGATTAAAGTTCAGACAGATTCAGCGGGGATCTCCAGGGAAAAGCCCCCAGTGTGCAAACTCAGAACAGGATATTTTGGTGGCACTGGGTGGTGACAGGGCAGAGATGTTTGTTTTGGTTTCCAAATCAGCGCTTGACAACCTTGTCAGCGTTATAGTTTCGGCAACCAGATTTCATGGTAAAGAGCTCAGAGCTGGTTGGACCAAAGGGAAAACCAAAGCCGTAGCGAACAGAGCCAGGGCCCAGGCACCCCAGGCTCTGGTTTGGGTTGAGTGTTTCCAAAGCATGGTTCCTATACCACTGATGGCACACAAGATGATCTGAGGGCTTCACAAGTGACTCCTCGCGTTTAAATACTACTGGCTACAGAGGTGAGCAAACAAACAGAACGTGGTCTGTCCGTACAGTGGAACATTATTCACCAACCTCAAGGAAGGAACTACTGAAATATGCTACAACATGGACGTACCTCAAAAACACTAAGTGAAAGAAGCCAGACACAAAAGACTATCTATGTTATGATTCCATTTCTATGAAGTGTCCAGAAAAGGCAAATCTATTGAAACAGAAAGCACATCTGTGTTGCCTGGGCTGGGGTGGGAATGGGGACTAACTACAAATAGTCACAAAGGATCTTTTTGGGGGGATGCAGGTGTTCTAAAGCTGGATCGTGGGGATGGTTGTGCAACTCCATGAATTTACTAAAAAAAAAAAAATCACTGAATTGTGCACTGAAAATGAGAGGATGCTGATGTGCAAATTACATCGCAGTAAAGCTGTTACACAAGGAATAACGCTGGTGCTGGTGGTACGTGGATATGGCCACCCATCCCAGAGGCGGAACGTAAAGGCCTCCAGCTTAGAGAACACAGAGCTACACATCCCAGATCCCAGGCCGCCCGTGGGGGTGTCCAAGGCTGCGAGTTCCTCCGAGGTGGGGTAGAGACCAGAGGAAACCCGTGAACTTTCCTGGCACGGGTGCCTTCCACTGGTCACTGCTTGGGGCTCCATGCTAGACATCCCCAAAGTGCGTAAAGCCTTCGGTGGCCAACAGCGCAAGCAAGCAGTGTGGTCCCATCCCTCAGACCATGCCTTCTCTCCTGGACAGGAGCCCAGAAGTGGGCGGCGAGCTCAAACGCAAGATTATATTTTGTCAAGGCTGGGAAGACCTTTTGAGATCACCTAGCCCGGTGGTTTTTAAATGTTTTTTAAGTGTATTTATTTTGAGAGAGAGAGAGAGAGCAGGGTAGGGGTAACAAGAGAATGAGAAAGACAGAATCCCAAGCAGCCTTCACAGCGCTGAGCCTGACGCAGAACTCGATCTCACGAACCATGAGATCATGACCTGAGCCAAAATCCAGAGCAGGACGCCTAACCGACTGAGCCACCCAGAGACCCCTAATGTGTTTTTTTTTTTTTAAGTTGTTCCGATGCCTGCCCTCCTCCCAAGAGAAAATTCTTAGGAGAGACCCAAGTACGGAAAGAGAACGTTACTTGTATACATTTATATTGTAAGTTCAAATATAGGTATTTCAAATATACCTATTTTAAATTCAATCAGCAAAGCTGATGAGGCGCTTTTGATTCGTTAACACTTAGAATGCGGACTACAGATGACAGTGTCACTTTCCATTTAATTCTGTCTCCGGTTCTGGCTGCAGAGTTTCACGAAAATCCTGACTCACACAGATAAGCAGCTACAAATGGGAATGGTTTTTAGCGGTTTGCTCTGCAACGTTAGAGTATTCTTCAAATAGAGAAGGCATGAGGGTGGCTCTAACTTGAGGCCAACTACTAACGCGTTAGTTGTCAGTGGACCTCAAGGAGTTAACGCGAACTTAAAAAGTGAGCCCATGTTTATAACCATATTAACATTTTAATATAATTTAAAATATGAAGCCCCATGTAATAGTCAAGGACCCCCAATAACACCTCCGCGGAAGCCGGGGGCTTCAGGGAGCGTGGTTCTAACCCACTCACCCCTCACTTTACAGAGAGGGAAACTGAGTCCCAAAGAAGGGAGCACACTTGCTTTGGAAAAATCCAGCTTGAGCCCCGAATCAACTTCAGAAAAGATGCGCCTCCCGGTTCATTAAAAAAAAAAAAAAAAAAAAAAAAAAAAATGGAGGGAGAGAAGGTGCTCGTGCAGCCCAGAAGGTGGGCGGAAGGCACCCACACTCCACCTGCCTCAGCAATGGCCATCTCATTCCAGGCCAACGCCAGAGGCTGACATCACACCCCACGCCCTGGGTGCAACTTGAACAGAGCATTGCTCAACGCCAACCTATCTCCCTTTGAGACTGGGCACGGTTTTTCCATCTCCTTAGTAGCCCGCTCCAAAAAAGCACACACGATAAAACAAACACAGCACGAGCCTGGGGCATGACGACACAATCAACAGTGGCAGACAGAAGGGCCCAGCCCTCCGTGTTTCACCATCGAGAGCAAGTGCCTGTTCCCCCTACCCTACCCTACCCCACCCCAGCGAAGCTGCCCACAGAGACACAGGTAGCCTTCCCGTGGCCATGGCGGGCCACCAGGCCATTCTCAAGTCCTCAAGAGAAGACCAGCCCAGGAGAGGGGCTCGTTGTAAGAACCCCCCACCCCCACCCCCAGAGAGTCAGGCCCTGCGTGAGAGAGACCTGAGACTCGGGGCTCGGCTCCTTGCTGGCCTGACAGAGCCTCTCATCTTTAACAACATCAAAGGATTACTTTAGACCTTCCAAAAAGCATCACCATCCTCCTCTCCCCTTCTGCATCTGTGGGTTTTATTACTCCTGTCTCTCTAAATGAGCAAACAGGCTTCCACGTGGTTCAACAATCTCTGTGCCAGGTGGTGGAGCCGGCATATGAATCGTGCCCAGTGGAGGAAAAGGAGGGCGACCAAGACCCATGCCCAGCTCCCTGAGCAGACCTCTGCGCTCACGCAAGCACTAGGACTCAAAGGAGTAGAAAGAAAGATTCTTCTCGGAACATGCTCCAAGCCCCAGTGTTGGGAGCGAGGCTCCCAAAGCGGAGAGCTGCCCACGCCTGGGGCAGCAGAGGGCCCTGCCCCCAGCTACAGACAGACCCCTCTCCTCCTATTGGAAAGCTGAGCCATCAGTCCTGCCGGTCAGGCTCCAGGCAGGCAGGAAGCAGTGCCGGTGTCCCAGCTGGGGAATCGGGACTGGGCAGGCATGTGCAGGCCGGTCCTGCAGGCAGTCTGTCCCCCACACTAGCCAGAGATGGTGGTCTGGGTCCATTCAATGTCTAGTTTCCAGCCCAAGGTTCTCTCCTCCTGTGGGCCTTTAGGGCTGAGTCTGTGGGGGCTCAATAAGCCATCACAGTGGCGGGGTGGGGAGAAGGGGGATGAAGAGAGGCATTTTTAAAAGCTTGTGGCCACTCTGATGTAGGCCCCGCCAACTGGACCTTGCAGAGCCAGAGCAACATGGCAGACTCTGGCCCTAGTGGGTAGGGGCAGATCTACCCGTTTTCAAACATATGATCTCATTTAATTCAAGGAACAAAAAACCAGTAGATCGGTTGAGTTTTTTCTTTTCACCCACGGAGGGAGAGAAGCCCACCTCCTACATCCTTGGGAAATACCTAGAGCGGCAAACTAGCCAAAAGTCGTTCAATTCACTAGTCGTTCAAATCCTGGTTTCACCGCTATCACCCAAGTCACCCTAGGCAGGTCACTTGCATCCCTGCGCCTCAGTTTCCTCATCTACAAAATGGGGATAAGAATGCCTTACACTCTGCGTTGGCGTGAGGATGAAACGAGATGACATAAAACACCAGTGGTTATTATGTCACCTAGAAAACAACCTGCCTGGACCAATGACAGCGCCGAGGTGTCCCCTATGGTAGTCAGCGCCAGCCCCCAGTCTTGGAACTAGATAACTGAGTCTTCCCGAGCGCGTGTAGGACTCCCGGCAAACACAGCTCGCAGCCCACCTGCTAGGACCAGCTGGCCGCCCCCCGGCCCCTCCCGAACGCACGCATTCCGCGGCCTCCCGGACCTGGTCGCCCCCTCCCCGGGAGCGGCGCGGGGGAAGGGCAGTCCCCACTCACCTCCGCTTGTACTCGTCGCGCTCGCGCTTCACCTTGGCCAGCACGTTGTAGAGCGCGCGTATCTCGGGCGTGATGGTGTCGATCTGCACGCCCACGCCGTCGGGGTGCACCCACGACACGCCGGGGCCCTGCACCGTCTCCACGCCGCCGCCGCCCGTGCGCCGCACCTGCGTGTAGCTCCAGATGGTCCCGGGCAGCCGGCCGTAGTGCTGCGGGTGCGAGCCGCCGCCGGGGGGCAGGCCGCCCAGGGCCACGGCGTTGGCGTTGGCGCCGGCCGCCGCGCCGCTGCCGCTGCCGAGCCCGGCGCCGGCTGCGGGCGGCCGCAGCAGCTCGGGCCCGGTCTGCACGGCCTGCTCCCGGGAGAAGGTCTTGTAGCGCAGCCGCCGCTCGCGCTCGCTCTGCTGCTGTTCCAGCTGCTTCTCCAGCAGCCGGTTGCGCCGCTCCAGCTCGTGCACCTTGGCCAGGAAGCAGCGGAAGCGCACGTTGAGCCCCTTCAGGAGGTGGATGTTAGAGCCCAGGTCGTCCCGCAGCGCCGCCGTCACAGGCGACGGCCCCGGCCCGGCCCCGCCGCCGCCGCCGCCCCCGCCGGGGCAGCCCCCGCCGCCGCCGCCCGGCGGGCAGCCGAAGGCCAAGGCCATCTCCCCGAACAGCAGCGAGTTCACCATGCGCCGGCTGCGCGGCTCAGGGCCCCGGGCCCGCGGCTCCAGGTGCGGCTCCAGCTCCGGGCAGGGCTCCCGGCGCGGCCGGGCCAGGGCGGGCGCGGGCTCCAGCGCGGCCGGCCGGGCGGTTCCAGATGCGCGCCAGATGCGGCCTCCGCAGCGACGGCGGCCGGACCGCCCCCCGGATGTGGGCGCCGAGGCGAGGGACGGGAGTCGGGCCGCGGTGGAGGCCGCGAAGGCTGCGTGAGGTGGCGAGGGTCGCGGGTCCCAGCACCGCGGCTGTCAGAGTCGCTGTGGAGGCTCCGCGGCAGCGGCACGCAGAGGACTCTCGGCCGGCACTGCCCCTCTGCGGCGGGCCCCGCCCACTGCAGACATAGGCCCCGCCCCTGCCCTCGCCCCGCCCACCACGCCTCCCTCTGCGGCGCTCCCAGAGGCCGAGGCCCCGCCCCCGAGACCCGCAGCGCCGGGCACCGCCCATGAGGCTGTGGCTCCGCCCACCCCTGCTCTCCGCCGCTCTCTGCGCGGGGTGGACTGGCTGTCTGCAGCTCTGGCTCCGCCCGGCTCCCGGCTGGACCACGCCCTTTCCCGCGCCGGGTCCCGCCTCCCGGCCCGGCTCGGATTCTTTGCCTGGGGACACCGACCGCAGAACTGCACCAGGCCCGCGGTTAGCTGGAACCGCCGCAGAGCCAGCCCGGCCCCTTAAAGGGGCCGGCAGCCTGAGCAGCGCACGTTTCCCTGTTAGAGCGCCCCTGCCCTCACATCCTCTAACAAGGAGGCTCCGCTTCTCTCCCTTCCCTACCCGGATTCCCCCGACCCCAAATTTCCACGAGGTGTCCCGAAAGGGCTGGGGGATCATAGGGTCCGAAGGTGCATCCGCACCCCACCCCCACTCCAACCTGGGGCGGCCTAGATCGACCTTCCCAGGATAAAGCACAGCTTCCGCCGGCACGTCCCCCACGCGGTGGCCCCGGGCGGGCTCCTGCACCGCTTCCCCCCGCCTATGGGCGCGAGTTCGTCGTCCCTGGGCACTGGCGAGCCGCTGGTCCCCGGGCCCATTGAGGAGCCGAGTCGAGTGGTGGGCGACGGAGACGGGGCGGGGAGGGGGCAGGGGAGACAGAGTAAAGACCCTCCCGGAAAATGACATCCGTAAGCTCAGCCTGGGCTGCTGCTGTTTCCGGCCCTGAGTGACCACCTTTCCACCTCTGCACACTCACACGCAGAGATGCAGGGGGCCCCACAGCTGGGGTACATTTCATCCAACTGTTTAGGGGGCAGCAAGGGGGTGGAACCAGTCTGGAGGGCGGAGCCAACCCGAGGATTCATTCATTCAGTCCGGCAGCCAGTCTTCAGATCTACCACCCCAACGCCCAAGGTCTCTCGAACAAATTTGCAAATACCTGTCCTTATTTTCTTGCTAATTTTAATGCTAATAATAGCTCCCCGTATTGAGCGTTTCCTATATGTTAGGTGCCATAATAGTTATTATCCCCATTTTACAGAGAAGGTCGCTGAGACCAGAGGAACAACAAGCCATCCCAAAAGCGCATGCTGTAACCGACAATCCTACGCTGCTGGCCTCCTGTGCCATTTTCCCATTTGATCCTCTCCATAAAACCTCAGAGGGGAGGCGGCCCGCACCTTTGAACGCCTGTGGTTTGCACTGTGTACACTTAACCAGACCTGTGGCATGTTCCAGATTCTTCCAGCTGCATTTTTTGAATTGCAATTTAATTTTGTCTCCTCAACTTTTGTGTTTTGTCTGCTCGTGTGTCAGCTTGAGGGCAGGTGCCCTGTCTCCCAGGGACAATGGTTGGGTGTCCTCAGTGACAAAAGAGACACAAAGGGGACTCAGGCTTGCTCCGGGATGAGCTCGTGGTGTGTTGTGTTAATCTGCTGCTTTTGATTTGGTCACAAGAGCAAACCCTCCCCACGTTTCCTTGCCTCCACCGCAGCTCCTTGCTCCCTGCCAAAACGGGCTCAACTGACAACACGCAGCACCGAAACTCACCAGTCTTGAAATCTTTCTCTGCTTTGCCCAACCCAGTGTGGTCACTGTTCCTCACTCTTTGTGAGGTGATTTTGTTTATCTAAAGAATCTTGGTGATTTTGTTTATCTAAAGAATCAAAACCTTTGGCCTTAGGGGCGCCTGGGTGGCTCAGCTGGTTAACCATCCGACTTCCGCTCAGGTCAGGATCTCGCAGTTGGTGGGTTTGAGCCCCTTGTCGGGCTCTGTGCTCACAGCTAGCTGGGAGCCTGGCGCCTGCTTCAGATTCTGTGTCTCCCTCTCTCTCTCTGACCCTCCCCTGCTCATGCTGTCTCTCTGTCTCAAAAATAAAATAAACGTAAAATAAAAAAACTTTGGCCTTAAAGTAGGAGTTCAGGATCCCCCCAAGGAGGCTGAGGATAGAATTTATGACACTGGGATGGACAAAAGTTGTATCTTTATTTTCGTTAGTCTCTAAATGGTATTTAGTATCTTCTTTGACCATAAGGGCAGGCAACCGGTAGAAGTCACTGCGATTTTGTCACAAATGGAAATCAAAGATATTTTCATGTCGGTACTATAGTTAATGTAGATATTTCAAAATATCATTTAAGCTACGATGACTCTGAAATTAAGATCATTTTAGACCCACCACTAAATCCTGTTATTTAATGTGGTTAGTAAAGAAGCACATGTGCTAACTAGGCCACAAAATTGTTTAAATTTTTTGATAATTGTATTTTGGTAAAAATTGTTTTGGTTATAATCCTAATGCCATTTTTTAAAATTATTCTTGGGGCGCCTGGGTGGCTCAGTTGGTTTGAGCATCCGACTCTTGATTTTGGCTCAGGTCATGATCCCAGGGTCGTGGGATCAAGCCCTATGTCAGGCTCTGCGTTGAGCATGGAGCCTGCTTGGGATTCTCTCTCTCTTCCTCTGCCCCTTTCCCCTGCTCCTGCTCTCTGTCTCTCTCCCTCTCTCTCTCTCTAAAATAAATTTAAAAAAATATTCTGAAAAGAGGTCCACAGGCTTTACCAGAAGCTCAAGGGGCCTGTGGGACAGAAAGGGTTAAGGAGCCACACCTGGGGAGTGGCTCCCTGCAGCCTGTTCCAGGAAGGATGTGTCCTACCAGTGGCATTGCCCTGGAGTTGGGGTTTGGGGGGCACCCAGTCCTGTCCTGGGCGCTGGAGAGGTTTGAACGTTCTATGATCATTAACGGAGCACTTGCTTCAGCACAGAGCCTCTGCTTATCAGCAGGCAAGAGTTTAAGGAATTCTGAGATAGCTGATGAAGACTGCCAAAATTTTAGACCCTCCTGAGGCGTGGGAAGGGTGTAAGAAGGGACACCTGGCCTGGAGGAGGTGGCTGAGTAGAGAACCAGAAGATCTGAAGGCAATGGAAGAACTAGTACCCAAAGGGATTTCCAGCTGAGCTGTAGAAACATACAAACAAAACGGCTAGAAAACAGTGCTGTGGACACGAAGGGGCACGAGTGAGACGCTGTGTGTCTTGCTTTTTATGGGTAAGATGAAGGAGGCTGACCTGATGTCCTTCCAGTAGAGTGACAAACTGTCTTCATTTGCCCAGGACCCAGGGTTTCCCTTGGTGCGGGACTTTCAATGCTAAAACCAGAAAGTTTCAGAGAAACCAAGACAAGCCCTTATAACTCTGGAGAATTCTGAAGCCAGAAGTCGTGGTCATCAATGTCAGCCACATGGAGCTCAGAAAGAAGCCAGCCCATGGGCGCCTGGGTGGTTCAGTCGGTTAAGCGTCCAACTCGGGTCAAGATCTCGTGGTTTGTGCTGACAGCTCAGAGCCTGGAGCCTGCTTCGGATTCTGTGTCTCCCTCTCTCTCTCTGCCCCTCCCCTGCTCATGCTCTCACTCGCTCTCTCTCTCAAAAAGGAATCAATATTTTTTAAAAATTAAGAAAAAAAGAAAGAAGCCAGTCCAGTGTTCCCAATTTACAGACAATAGCATCAAGGTCCAGAGAGGGGTAGGGACTAGCCCCAGGTCACCTGGAAAATTGGTGGCAAAGCCTGGCCTAGAATTCTGGTCCCACCCTCTGTCCAATGTTCAGTCCTACCCCAAGATGCTCAGTGAGGTCAGTGTTTCTAACCGTTCAGCCCTGGACACCCTCACCTCCTCCATCCATCATCCAGAGGGAGCCCGGGTCGCTCTTCACTGGGTGGGGGTGGTCACTCAAACAGACAAAGGAATATCCTCAAGAAGGATGCCAGCCTTCACTGTCTGAATAAGGATGGGTTTTCTCATCAGTGAAATGGGTATAACTTCACCCACGAGGCCCTTTTTATAGGCACTGCCTCCTTGTCACGGCCACCTTGCCTGCCCTGTTAAATGCTGGAGACACCTGATAGGCTCTCCATGAACAGTTGCTGGATGAATGAATGAATGAATGAATGAACCGATAAATGAATAGACAAACAACTTCATTCTCCCCACCCCACTCCCCTGGCATTTCACCTGGTAACTATCCCTCACCCTTCAGATTCCAACCTCACGCATAAAACCTCTGTCCTCCCAGCATCCTCCGGGTCTGGGCTGGAGGTCTTCCTTTGGGCCACATCAGCACCACACCCACCCCAGGACAGCCCCCAGGCACACTCTCTTGTCGCAGCTTTTTCATCTGCACCTCTATCCCAACCCCGCCCCAACCTCCTAACAGTCACTAGACCACGATCTCCATCACGGCAGCGACCTTGAGCCAGAACCCCAAGGCTAATTCGCTAGAGCCCCATATCCAGGCACGGTGCCTGGCACATAATAGGTGCTCCGCAGAGATGGGTTCAGGTAAGCAAATGTGCTGTTAGTACTAGAAAAAACTCCCCTCAAGTGCAGAACAGGTGCTCAATAAATGTTAGATTGTTCTCACTTTAACTACATTCATTGTCTTACGCCTATTGAGCCATATTTTACTTATCATATCATTTGCTAATTTCAGTGGAGTTTAGTAAACTTACCAAGATGTGCAACCATCACTATAAATCTGTTTTAGAGTATTTCATCTCTCCCAGTAAGATCACTGGTGCCCTCTGACTGGCACTCCCTGTTCTACCCCCTGCCCGAGGCAACCACTGATCTACTTTCTGGGTCTGTGGACTGGCCTTTCCCGGTCATTTCATATAAATGGAAAACCTGCAATACATAGTCCTCATGGATCATTCCTTGTTGTTGACAACCTCTTTTTGTTTATTTTTTAAATGTTTATTTTTGAGACAGAGAGAGAGAGCATGAGTGGGGGAAGGGAAGAGAGAGAGGGAGACACGGAATCGGAAGCAGGCTCCAGGCTCCAAGCTGTCAGCACAGAGCCCGACGCGGGGCTGGAACTCACAAACTGAGACATGACTAAGCCAAAGTCGGACGCTTAACCGAAGGAGCCACCCAGACGCCCTGACGATCTCTTTTTAAATGTTGATAGTTGGGATTTTTCCTTACCTACTTACCGTTCCGCACTTCGGTTCCTCATCTGGAAATAAGATGAAGTAAGACTATCTCCCTCACAGGGCGGTTCTCAGGGTTAAATGACGGAATATGTATAAAATCAGCATGTAGTAAATGCTCAGTAAATATCAGCTATCAGCACCATGAATTTTTTCCATCCGTTTGCATACGTAAATATAGAAAGCCCAAAAATGTACAAAGAGGGAGGGGGAAAAAAATCTCCCACAATCCCACACCCGGGGACCCTGTCTGGCATCTCAGTTCGGCCCTGCCACCAGGGGGAAATAAACTGCTCCCTCTCCCCTGCGTTCTCCATCCCACCCTCAGCCTGCAGCTTCTAGAACATTCCCATGGGGCTTCTTCCCGGTACAATGAAAGAGAGCAGTAAAACACGATGGCACAGAAGAAAGGGAGTGGCCGCAAGCCCCACATGACGCTGCAGGTGAAAATTAATTCTTTGAGCAGCGCAGGCGAATTCTTGAGATGTCCCGTCTCTCTTCCCAGAAAATAATGACAACAACAGCCAAAAAAAAAAAAAAAAAAAAAAGACTTGGCAGCAGGGTGACCGGCTGGGCCCGTAGCAGCGGCACGTTGCGAGGCCTCATCCCTCCTGAGCACCTGCAGGCTCAGAAGCGGCTTAAGCTGCGTGTTGTCTCAACAATTACTCTGGGTGGCTTTGCCTTCCTCGAAAAGGGCGTGGGTTTCACCACTGGCAGGCGCCGGAGTGTCCCACTGGCTGCCCAGACAGCACTGATCTTGGTCAGCAGCCTTGGGGGAAGCCCCGGCTGCTTCCAGCACCTTCTCCAGGCCCCCGCGGGCCTGTCTCATGAAGGCCGGCCTGGGCGGCACTGTATAATCTCGCCGTATGGCAGTGCGGTTACGAGCAGGGGGGGTCCAGAGCCAGGCTCCATCAATTAACCGTGTGCCTGTGACTGTGGGCAAGTCACTCGACCGCTCTGTGCCTCCGTTTCCCCCTCTGTAAAATGGGAGGGTAGTGGTTCTTGAGGTTACTCTGGGGATTAAACAAGTCCACATGTGTGAAGCGGCATGCATAAGCGCTAGCCATCACGAGCCAGCATTCCTTGAAGCCCTGCCAGGCACCATTCTAGGTGGTGACAAGAAATCAAAGCTGGGGGTTGCAGAGAACTAATGAGAGCCATGCTGGGTCACCAGGGGGGGAGCCATGACTTTGGGCAGCCCTTGCTTCTAGGCTTTATTGACTGACTCCCACATGACAGGTGACTGTTGAACATCTTTATCCCGACTATCACCAAAACTCCATGTGCTAAAGACCCTCTACCCTTCTTACAGATGGGGAAACTGAGGCTTTGAGGAGATGAAGGGGCCTTTGCAAGAACATACACTTCGTGGCATTGTTGCGCTCTGGCTTTTTGTTTGTTTTGTTTTTATTTTTGAGGGAGAGAGTGCACGCTGGGGAGGGCCACAGGGAGAGGGAGAGAGAGAGAGTCCTGAGCAGGCTTCACATCCAGTGGGGAGCTCAGTGTGGGGCTCAATCCCATGACCATGAGATCACGACCTGAGCTGAAATCAAGAGTCGGATGCCTAACTGACTAGACCACGCAGGCGCTCCCCGCACCGCAGTTGGGCTTTGAACCCAACTTTGAACCCCAAGTCTTGTCCGTCCCGCTCTGGCTATAGCTCAAACACTCACCAGTGGAGCATGCAAACGCAGAGTGGCATAGTGAGCTGTTGGAAGTGGTTTCTGCCGACCTTTTCCACTGCGAGAAACCTTCAAATGAGTAGAAGGAGGCATAGAGAATGGAAGTGCAGGGGCATCATTAAAGGAGCCCAGAGCCAAGACGAAAAGCAACCCCATGCCCTCCTGCCTCTGGGCCTTTGCACATGCTGGCTGCTCCTCCGGGAACACTGTTCCCCTTTCCCACTGCCCAGTTCTTACTCATCCTTCAGATCTTAGCTTTGGTAGCACTTCTCCTTCATTTGTTGTCTTGTTTTGACTTCGCGTGGTCTTGTTTTGACTTCGTGTGAGCTATACCTTACGCTCAGCACAGTGTACAAACGTTACACGTATGGCCCAATGAATTTCCTCATATGCACACGCCAGTGTACTCACCACCCAGATCATTCCCCACACACCTGAAGTCTCCCAAAGGGAAACAGATTCTGACTTTTCCTGCCATGGATTCCCTTCCAGCCTCGTGTAAGTGGAATCATACAGTACATTTTGGGCTTCTTTTGTTCAGTTTTTTTTTTTAACTTTATTTACTTATTGAGAGAGAGAGAGAGAGAGAGAAGGAGAGAGAGAGAGAATCCCAAACAGACTCTGCACTGTCATGGCAGAGCCCGATGCCGGGCTCTGTCCCACCAGCCACAAGATCATGACCTGAGCTGAAGTCAAGGGTCGGCTGCTTAACCATCTGAGCCCCCCAGGCGCCCCTTCTTTTGCTCCGTGTTCGCCGTGTGAGACCCATACGTGTGGCTGGGTGTAGCAGCGCTCTGTTCTTTCCCTTTGCTGCGTAGCAGTATACAGTACGAACATATCACTAGTCATGTGTCCTTTCTGCCGCGGGTGGACATTGGGGTGGCTTGTCGTTTGGGGCTTTTCAGAGTCAAGCTCTATGAACGCTCTCATCTATGTCTTTCGGGGAACGTGAGCTCTTGTTCCTCTTGGATATAACCAGGGGATGATATCCCCGTGCCGCAGGGTACGTGCCCATTTAGAAGCAGTGCACACTCCAAGCTTCCCAAGCGGGCCACAGGCTTTACACCCCCATCAGCAGCTCAAGAGAGTTCTGACTGCCCCACAGCCTCGTTCATATTTACGACAGTCGGTCCCTTTTCTTTTCTTTATTTTTTAAAAAGATTTTATTATTTTGTAATGTATATGTTATTTATTTTAAATTTTATTCATTCGTTTATTTATTTTTTAATGTTTATTTATTTTTGAGAGAGAGAGAGAGAGACAGTGTGAGCAGGGGAAGGGCAGAGAGAGAGAGAGACACAGAATCTGAAGCAAGCTCCAGGCTCTGAGCTTTCAGCACAGAGCCCGATGTGGGGCTTGAACTCATGGACCATGAGATCATGACCGGAGCGGAAGTCATACGCTTAACCGACTGAGCCACCCAGGCGCCCCTAAAGAATCTATTTCTAAGAAATCTCTACACCCAGCGTGGGGCTCGAACTCACAACCCCGAGATCAGGAGTCCCATGCTCCACTGACTAAGCCAGCCAGGAGCCGCAGTCCTTTTTATCTTCAACTTTCTGGGAGTGTGAAAGCTGGCATTGCCCCTAGAACCCACACTCTGCACCCCCCAAACCAGATTAGGGGCCTCCTGTTCTTCCCCAGGGCGGGTTCATTTCTCTGTGGCATTTCCAACAGTTCAATGTCACCCTCATCTCATGAAGGGACTGCTGCTTGAAATGCCATCTATCGAGTCCTGGGAAGGGCACCGGGCAGGGGTGGCTCTCCGAGGTCACTCTGAAGCCCACAGCCCTCGCAGAGGAGACGCCTCTCCTGCCTTTCTTTCTTCTCCTCACCGGAAAGCTCCATAAAGTGTCCAACTGCACGGGGCGACAGGTCCAGCTCTGAGCAAAGTGATGGGTCCCTGACCTCAAGGGCTAACAGGTACCGAGGGCCTTCTCCCTGGTCCTGTAGGGCATCTCACACATTCCTCATGCTCCCCGCTCGGACCAGCCCCAGCAGCTGCAGTCTGCGGGCGAGCCTGACAGGCTTTATCTCGTTCTATCCTAGCCCCATCGATCTGGAGGAAGGACTGCCGTTCCCCTTTTACAGACGGGGAAACTGAGGCTTGGGGAGGAGAAGCTAGATTCTTGCCCCCTTTCCAGGGCCCAGAGATCGTAGGTCTGAAACCTTAAGTCGGGGCCGGCGAGGACACTGCACTGCCCACACCCACGGCAGGGAACGCGTTGGGTCCCAGGATGAGCGGATGGTTGCCAGGGAGATCCTGGCCTGTCCAGAAACTGCAAGGCAGGACCCCCTGGGGTTCCCTCCTGGGTTCTCCACCCCCTGCTCTGCCCCACTGGGAGGCAAGCGGGGTAAATCTGCACTCACCTCACTTCTGATTTCTGGTCTGCAAATGGCCACCTCCCACATCAGGGAAAGTCCTCACAGTGGGGCAGGGCAGGCCCCCCGTGGCCTCGTGGACCTATTCCTGCTGAAAAGATGCCCGGGCAACGGGGCCACCTCCTGGGAAGTGACTGCGAGAAAGGGGTGGGTCAAAAGCCTTCTTCCCGGAGGACTGCCTGCCCCTTCCAGCATCATGAAAGGAGGAATGTGTCTGAGCTCATCCCTGGCCCCGATGACAGGACCAGCTCCCTAATTGTCCTTAGCGCAACTGTGAAATTACGCTCCACAGAAGTCGCCGTGTCAGCCTGTGACGTCCCCGATGGCTGTTATGTAACCGCAGGGCCTCCTCTGGCCGGAGGCTTCCCTGCTCTGTACCCGCCCTGCACCTGCCGGCCCAACTCCAGGGACGGACTGAGTCAGTCATAGAAGAAACGCCTCCAACACACAGAGGACACAACACACAACACACGCTGATACGCATCGGCACAGGGAGGGCTCCGCCATTTGCACCGACGTGAAAAGACACGATGAAACGCTGTAAAACCCATTTTAAAAGTGTTTCTCTTCTGTCTGTGGGGCTGCCTCTGTGTAAATACAAAGTCTGTAAGGACATCCGAAAGGTCAGCTGGTGGCTCTTACTTCTTAAAAAATACCATTATGGGGGGTGGTGGGGCTCCTGGGTGGCTCAGTTGGTTGAGTGTCCGACTTTGGCTCAGGTCATGATCTCGCGGTTCATGGGTTTGAGCCCCGCGTCGGGCTCTGTGCTGACAGCTCAGAGCCTGGAGCCTGCTTCGGAGTCTGGGTCTCCCTTTTTCTCTGCCCCTCCCCTGCTCATACTCTGTCTCTCTCTCTCAAAAATTAATAAACATTTTAAAAAATGACATTGTGTGTCTTCCAAATAATATGCCCATCGTCACAAAGCTGCATCGGGCACAATGGTGAGCACTTAGCCAGTATTAATTATCTTATTTAATCCTCACATCGAAATGATGTGGTTGGTAAAGTTCTTTCTCCATTTTGCAATGAGCATGTATTACTTTTATAAGGAGGAAAATGGAAGAGCTATTTTCACCTTGAAAAAAGGATTTCTTGTGACCGTCGTATAGAAGGCACCAGGCCAAGTAGGAGATCTAAAGATGGTTGGGTGTGGCCATTGACTTCAAGAAGGTTCCAGCCCTGGGTACCTAAATAACTAGAACCCTAATTCAAATCTGGTAAGTGGACCGAGAGAGGCACCAGCCAAAGTGTTAAGAAAATATGGGGAAAGGACATTGATTCAGGGACAATGGAACAATTTACTGAGCACCTACTATGTGGCTTTGAGCATATTTTCTCATTTCTGGCTCAGGCAGCCCCCGAGATGGAGGTAATTGCTTTCATTGTCCCCACAGGAGATCCAGGCTCAACGAGGCTCCAGAATCTTCCCAGAGCCGTGAAGCTAGCAGCAATAGAGACTGGATCTGAACCCCTGTCCCTAGAGCCAGCACCTTCTCTCCCACTCCTGCACCCCAACCAGCCCCAGCGTGTTCAGGACAAAAAAGCCTTTGAGTCCAGACTCGCTTCATAAGTAATATTTCCACAGCCGCGGAGGCAGCAGAAGGCAATTCTCTCTGCAGGCTCCCCTTTCTCACCTTTTTAAAATAAGATTTTTATAATGTTTATTTATTTTTGAGACAGAGAGAGACAGAGAGAGAGACAGAGTATGAGGGGGGGAGGGGCAGAGAGTGAGGGGGAGACACAGAATCCGAAGCAGCTCCAGACTCTGAGCGGGGCGGGGGATGGGGGAATGGGAACTTACTGTTTAATGCATGCAGGGTTTCAGTTTGGGCTAATGAAAAAGTTCTGGAAATGGATAGTGGTACAGTTGTGCATTATTATGATGTACTTAAATATCACAGAACGATACACTTAAAAATGTTAAAATGGTAAATTTTATGTTATGCATATTTTACCATAATAATAAATATTTTTAAATGTTTATTTATTTTGAGAGAGAGAGAGCTCGCGAGCAGGGGAGGGACAGAGGGAGAGAGAGGGAGAGAAAGAATCCCAAGCAGGGTCCGCACTGTCAGCACAGAGCCCTACACAGGGCTCGAACTCACAAACCGTGGGGTTCATGACCTGAGCCGAGATTAAGAGTCGGACGCTTAACTAACTGAGCCACCCAGGTGCCCCTAAAAAAATTTTTTTTAATATATCATCTGTAAAAAACTTGTAGGAAGGTTAAATGAGACAAGGTGTGAGCCCCCTTGCTCCAATACGTTCTCTGGCAAAAGAGATGTCCCTGCACAATTCCTTGCCAGGAAGGGACAAGAGACCCACTGAAATCCAGGAACAACAGGCATGCACGGCGCCGAGCCCTGCGGCAGGCCCGGGGCGGGAGGGAGTTTGCAAGGTTTTCCTGTCCACTCTCCGCGGGACCCCTGCCCTTAAGGAGCTTCCACTGCCGGGTGGAGGGGACCTGGCGGGCCCGCCGGTGACACCCACAGCAGATCAAAAGTGATGAGTGATGAGGTCCAGGGTGCTCTGGGAAGTCAGCGGTGTTCCGAGGTAGGAGTGAGTACCCTGGGCTAGGAGGAGGAGCAGGTGCAAGATGGGCTGTTGTCCCATAAACCAAAGCCTGGAGGAATTTGAAAGTGAGGACAAGAACTGTGGGGCTGCTGGGACTCTGGGGAGGCTTTCTGGAGGAGGTGGCTTTGAACTGGGTCTTGAAGGAGGCAGATATGGGATGCTCCGTGGAGATCCTAGCTCTCTGACCTCTGCTTAGGTCAGATGCCGAGAATTATTTATAGAACTTCTACCCAGTGCCTAGCTCGTTCATTCCCGACAGCGACCCCGCTAGGTGGCCATCTTTGTGCCCATGCCATCGTCAGGGAGACCGAGGCTCAAAAGGCTGAGTCACTTGTCCAGGGTGGCACTGTGAAGGCCATTCTGACCCCCTAGCCCATGCCACTCCCCAGTACAAAACTGCTCCCAAAGAGAGCAGGTCCCAAGCCCCAGCCCACCTCGAGGTCTGGGCTCCTTCAGCTTTCTGCTTTGCTTGCTCCGTCACCTCAGGGAATGTACTCGAATTCTTTGATCCTTGGTTTCCTTATCTGAAAATACAGAGCATAAGGCTCTTTACTCGGAAGGACTTTGGGAAGATTAAATGGGATACTGTATCTGATATGCTCAATATAGTCCCTGGCATATTTATAAATACCCAACCGTTGATAGCTACTTTGTTATTATTATTATTACTATTTATGATGGTGGCAACTGTTACCATTACTATTAAGACAAAGAGCATCTCTAAAGCGGGGATCACCCCTTCCAATGCCTGCGGAGGCTGAGCAGGCAACACAAATCTTTGAACTGGGCAGTGCACTGGGGGGTCTGTGGCAAAGTGCGGTGTGCAGGTCCCTTGCTTAAACACGGTCTGTGGTGTAACAAAAAATAAATATTTGGTCTTCGTCCCTGGTTCCTGGTTCCGGGCACAGAGCTCCTAAAACTCTTAGAATTTTTTGTCTCTTATACACTAATTGAGATGAGTCTTGGCGGGGGGGGGTGGGTGGGGTGGAGAGAGATAAGGTAGCTTCGTGATGGGAGGCTGGTGGCCAGACAACCCAAGGCATAATTGAGAGGGTTGGGACTTTCGGCCTCCCGTCCCCAAACTCCAGGGAAGGGCGAGGGGCCGGAGATCGACTTCAATCACCTATGGCCAGTGATTTTACTCAATCGTACCTACATGACCAAGTGCTCATAAAACCCTACACAATGCGTTGCAGAGAGCTTCCGAGTCAGCGCGCACGCGGAGGTCCTGGGAGGCTGTGGTGCACCCGAGGGGTCCCCCGTGCATCTCTTCCATTCGGCTGTTCCTGAGTTGTGTCCTTTACAACAACCCAGTAAATATAAGGAAAGTGTCTTCCTAGTTCAGTGAGTCGTTCCAGTGAATGACCAAGCCTAAGGAAGGGGTCACAGGACCCCTCGATTTATAGCCAGTTGGTCAGAAGTACCGGTGGCCCCCAGGATTTGCCATTGATGTCTGAAGTGGGGGGCGGTCTTGAGACACTGCACTTGTGTGGTCTGTGCTAACTCCAAGGCCTTTAGTGTCCGAACTGAGCTGGGTTGTTGGATCCTTCCCCTGGTGTCAGAGAATTGCAGAATTCGTGTGGGAAAACCCTGCACCATTTGGTGTCACAAATGGTGGCAGAAAAAAGACACCACATCGTGAAAAAAATTTTTTAAATACAGCGTCGAGTGATGGGAAGGGGCCCAAGGGGCCTCTGGGCTCCCCCCACCCCATGCCGTGCACTCTCTCTTGGCCCGCTTGCCGGTTACCCAGCTGCTCGCCATGTGACAGATCACTGAGCTAACTGATTACGTCGTGTGCATGTTTCTAGCTGTATGTCAGGACTTCAGAATAGGTAATAAATCCCAAACAGTGCTTTTAAAAATTTTTTTAAGTTTATTTTTATTTATTTTGAGAGAGAGAGAGAGAGAGAGCAACCTGGGGAGGGGCAGAGAGATGGAGACAGAATCCCAAGCAGGCTCCATGACGTCAGCACAGAGCCCGATGTGGGGCTCGAACTCACAAACCATGAGATCATGACCTGAGCTGAAGTCAAGAGTCGGACGCTTCAATGACTGAGCCACCCAGGCGCCCCTAAAAGTTGTTTTTTGAATTTAACTATTCTGGTTAAATAAATAAACACAGCCGAGGGTCAGATCTGGGCCTCGGGCAGCACGTATGGAGCGCGTGAGGTACGTTTGCCCGGACGGAGAGGGCCGGGCCACCGGATGACAGGACACATCAGGGAAGAGCTGGTAGGACTGAGGTGGGACCTCAAGAGCTTGTCTGGTCCAGCCCCTTCCTCCTGCACATACAGTATTATTATCCCCATTTCTCAGATGAGGCCACGGAGGCCAAGAAACCTCCAACAAGAGGCCACATGTCAAAAGCCACTATCCTCACTTGGGGCCTTAAAAATGCCCCACAGCCTGACTGCTGTCTCATCTCCGTGAGCGTCCTGAAGCCCAACATGGTCTCTGCCTGGGAGGGACCACGGGGGTCCCAAGGCTGTCCCCGTGGCTTTTTCACCAGGCCCAAGTTGCTTTTATATCCTTGACCTACCTTGGCTGCAATTTTAATTATTATATTAGTGATGCTTTTAAAAGATGCTCTGAGACCTTCGGGCGCTAACATCTCGTCAATAGCATTCACCCACCATTACTGTGACAATAGTAATCCCTGCTCTGGACGCCACCTTGTCTTCAGATGAATTGGAACAGTTAGCGGAGGGGCGCCTGGGTGGCTCAGTCGGTTAAGCGTCCGACTTCGGCTCAGGTCAGATCTCAAGGTTCGTGGGTTCGAGCCCCGCATGGGGCTCTGTGCTGACAGCTAGCTCAGAGACTGGAGCCTGTCTTCAGATTCGGTGTCTCCCTCCCTCTCTGATCCTCCCCTATTCACGCTGTCTGTCTCTCTCTCTCTCTCTCTCTTGAAAATAAATAAAACATTTAAAAAATTAAAAAAAAAAAAAAAGAAACAGCGGAGGTTGACTCACCCCCGATGGGCTGGTCAGAGGCAGCATCATTTCCCTCCCCAGATAGTCAATGACCTTGACAAGCACGCAGACCCGTGCTGCCCCACAGTCCGCAGTCCCACAACCACGCCCGGTGCTAGACGCTCAGGAGACCGCATCAGCGCCAGGCCATACGAGACGCTGCGGCCAATAACGCTGGCTTCTAGAATGAGACACCCTCCTGACCGTTCCTTTTCCATTTTCGTCCTGCGCTTGACCCGAAGGAAGTCTCAGTCTTGTCCTCATTTGTCCTTGACACATCTCTAACAAAGAGAGAACCGGCCCCAGGCTCAGACCATTGGGCTGGACCTGATGAAAATTTGACGATGCCACTTTGCTTTTTTATGCTATTTTTACAGTCACCTTCTGTTTACGTTAAGGTGTGTCGGCGTGATGCAAAGTTTCCTGTTCATCAAAGGAAATAAATAAAGAGATAAATTTAAGCAGGGAAAGGGTGCATCTAAAAGGAAGGATTAGAGAAATCAAAGTCTGGGTGGGGGTCGGCAAACCGGGGCCCACGGGTCAAATCCGGCCCACTGATTGCTTTTGTATGGTTCAAACTGAGAATGACTTTGACCTTTTTACGTGGCTGGCGGCGGGGGGGGGGGGGGGGTGGGAA
>CM053570.1:88146598-88252167 GCA_028646485.1 Cryptoprocta ferox | reverse complement strand
TTCAAATGTCGGTGTCCGTACGTACAGTTTCGTTGGCACACAAGGATGCCCACTCATTCACGTTGTGTCTGGCAAAAGGCTCTGTCTGCGTTTGCGCCACAATGGCAGAGCTGAGCATAATTGCAACAGAGAACAGAGAGCTCGCAGTGTCCACAATATTTCTTATTTGACCCTTTATAGAGAAACTTCGCCAGCCCCTGGTGGAGGTGTTTGGCTCATGAGGCAAAGATCTTCGTGACAGGACCAGACCGAGAGAACCCCGCGTCTGAACTCCGGGAGGTAATCATCACTTGTTTCTACCCATTTTACAGATGAGAAGGAAAACAGGCTCAGAGAGGTTTAGTGACTTGGTGGTCAGCAGCAAGTCGGGATTTGAACCCAGGTCAGACTGCAAAGGGCTTGAGGTAGGCAGCGCTGAACATAACATGCGCTTTGCTGATCTTTCTTCCCACTCCTCCTGCCCCCTCATCCTCTCCGTGTCCCGAGAACACACCTGCTACTTCTGCACCTCAGCACCTTTGTTCATACACCTCTTCCTCCCATTAGTAACCCCCGACAAGATGACGCCTCCTCTAGGAAGTCTTCCCCATGGCCCATCCCTCCCAGACCCAGGGCAGGCCTCCCTCCCCTGCCCTCCCCACACTTGTACCTACAAGGCTGAGGATTATTCACCATCATTCCTGATGAGATGGCTCACCTCCCCAAGCTCAGGTAAGGCCCCTGGAGGGTGGGGACTGTGACTTATACAAAGAGCAAACGATTTAGCAGGACAGGGCAGGCCCTCCGTGCCTTGAGCCTGGTCTACAGCCTCACCTCACCTCTCCCCTGCTTTATGCTTCATGTTCCAGCAATATGGAGCCGCTTGTAACTTCCCAAACCCATCCTGCCAACTGGGGCCTATCTATCCACACACAGGCTGTTCCTTCAGACAGAACACACTCTTTACCCATTCTGCATCCAACTCCTATTCATCCTTCAAAGCCCCAATCAGGCATCAGTATGAAAAGCGCTGTGTACCCCACTCCTACTCCCAACAGAGCCGGCTCCCCTAGGCTGCCTCCTTGCCCCCCGCTTCTGGTGAGGCTAGAGAGAGGGAGGCTTAGCCTGCAGGCTCTGGAGCCAGATGGCCTGGGGTCAGATCTGGGTCTTCTCAGTTCCAGCTCTATCACTGCACAGGTGACTGAGCCCTGCTGCGCCTCAGCCGCTTTGCTGTAAAGTGAGGGCAGCAACAGCAGGTTGTGCCTGGAGTCAATGTGAGGACTGGATGACAGGATGCCCGTGAAGGCCCTACATACCGTAAGTGCTCAGTAAACGCTCGCCGTTCTGACTGCACTGTCGTTATAATGGGCAGTTTCTTTGTCCCCGACCCTGCAAGGCTCGGGTTCTGTGGAGGTGGGACGTGGCCTTCAGTGTCAAATGCAGCAGCAGCTCTGGGCTAAGTACGGAGGAAAAGTGGGTTCCCTCCCACCTCTTCCTCCTGTCCCCCACCCTAACCCCTGCTCTCAGCCAAACAAAGTGAACCGGCCCCGGAGGTAAGGATGGGGAGAGTTTGGGATGCCACCTGCCCAAGTACGGGTCTGCTTTCTCACGGGGGTCCCTGACCTGAGACCCAGGGCCCCAGGGTCCAGGGCCACGCCAATGGCTGCCCTCCCAGCGGCCCTTCCAAATGCGAGCACAGTACTCTGTAAACACGCTTTATGGGCAGGGAAACAGATTTAGAGGCTTGCCTTGTTCATGAGTCAGTGGGACGTCAAAGGAGACCACACTAGCGTCCTTGTTCCCCATCCGGTCCCCATCTCTCCCGAGAGTGGGTTCCCCCGAACCATAAATCTGTAGAAAAACAACCCAACCAAAGACACGCCTGGATGGTGTCCTTACAGCTGGGCTCGGGGCCAACACAGCAGCACACAAAGCAAAGCGAAACCTCGCCAGTTAAACCAGACTCCCAGTAAGTCTAAATGGAAAAAAGGTGGGTCCCTGTTTGACAGGGCTCTCTGAAAGGCAGGGCAGTGCAGCGACAAGGCAGTGAGGCCTGATTTCGAATTCAGACATCATGGATTAATAGCTGTGTGACCCTGGGCAAGTCACTTTACCTCTCTGAGCCTCAGTTTCCAACTCGGCCCAGTGAGGCGCAGAGCCGCTGTGAGGATAACATCTAGGAGGTACTTTGCACACAGGAACCAAGCAAATCTTCAATTCATCCAGTTCTGTCACCATCTGAAGAATCTGTGGGTCCTTCTCTTTCCCTCCCTGGGCCTCAGCACCTTCCAGGACTAGTCATCCCTCCCTCAGGGCAGAGTGGAGCCTGGGGATGGACAGCACCCTGGGAGCAAGATGGAGATGGGCCAGCTCGGGTCGCGAGACTCAGCTCCGTTACGACCGTTGTCACAGCTAGTGCTTGGGAGCACTGCCTTCAATCCAGAATAAGGGTTCACTACCTGAACCCGTAGTTTATTGGAAAGGCGATCCCAGGAAACACCAGGAGGGGAGTAGGGACGTGAGATGGAGGGGGAAGGCAGCCAGCTAAGCTCTGGGCAGGTGGAGCTCAATGCCAAAGGGGACATTCTGGGAGCCAGTGTGGAACCCACGGTGAGCAGGCTGGGGTCCTGACACACCGACTCCTGGCCATCACTAAGTGAGTTGCGAGGAGGGGTTAATTCCCTCGGACGTCACACCTGCTGCGGATGTGGCACATTTCTCAGTCTCCCCGCAGCCTCGCAAGGTGGACATCATTATCTCCCTCCCCTTTTCTCTGCTTTAAAAAAATTGTTTTCTGATTTTCAATAGATCACAGTGAGGATCCCTCCTCTTTTAAATAGCTTTATTGAGGTATAATTTACACGCCACAAAATTCACCCGTTTTAAGTGTACAACTTAACGTTTTATTATTCTTACAGAGTGGGTCCCATCACCACAGCCCAATGTTAGAACATCGCCCATTTATAGTCGCTCCCCACCCCCCGGTAACACCCCCCACCAGCCTTAGCAATTCACAAATCCATTTTCTGTCTCCATAGATTTTTCTCTTTGGACATTTCCTATAAATGGAATCATTGGGTCTAGATTCTCTCATCCAGCGTGACGTTTTTGAGGTCCATCCGTGTTGTAGATGTTTCCATGTTTCTCTTTTTTAATGTCAAGTAGTATTCTGCTGAATGGATAGGCCACATTTTGCTTTTCTATTCACTAGCCAATGGCCCTTTGAAGTGTGTCCATTTTTTGGCTATTATGAATAAAGTTGCTATGAACATTCACGTACAAGTTTTTGGGTGGATATATGCTTTCATTTTTCTTGAGTAGATACCTAGGAGTAGACACCTATGCTAACTCTATGTTTACCATTTTGAGACAATATTTTTCCAAAGAGACTGCACCACATTGGACGTTCCCACCAGCAATGCATGAAGGTTTCAATTCTGGACGCGAAGTCATATCCCATTATGCTTTTAATTTGCATTTCCCTAATGACTAAGGATTGGCCGAGCGTCTTTCCTGTGCTTATCGGCCACGTGCACGATCTTCTTTGGATGTGGATCTATTCCAATCATTTGCCTGTTTATACTAATCGAAGGATAATTGACGTATAATATATTAGTTTCAGGTGTACAGTGTAGTGATTCAACATTTACATACGTTACAAAATGCCCACCACCGTAAGGACAATTATTGTCATCACCATGCTAAGCCACTATAATGTTACTGACTATATTCCCTACGCTGTACTTTTCATCTCTGTGATTTGTTTATCGTGTTATTAATAATTTATCACGGTATTTATCACGGTATTATATATATTTACAGTATTTATCACGGGAATAATATCACTGGTATTATTATTTACCCAGACTGTTTCCGGGTTTTCTTCTGCTTGTCCATTTGTTTTGTGGCTTAGATTCCACATATAAGTGAAATCATATAGTATGTCCTCCTTGGACTTATTTCGCTGAGCACAAGGCCCTCTCAGTCCAACCGCGTTGTCACAAATTCCTTTGCCCGTCTTTAATGAGGTTATATCTTCTTCATCATCGCCCATTTGCAGAGGAGAAAGGTGGCTCAGGGAGGCAGAGCTGTTGCCCACAGGACCACGGCTTGTGGGTGACAGGCAGCCTGACCCCTCCTTGGCACTACTCCAGGCTGTGTCCAGACGCCCGTTTGACCTCATTCCCCAAAGGCATGTTTGGAGGTGTTGGGAGTTGAACACTTGGTTCTTTGGAAATGAGGGGCTGGGGCGGGGGGGCCCACATCTCTCCTACCTTTAGAGAGACCTAAGCTTCCCAGAGAGAATGGTGCCTCGCGGTAGCGCACGCCCCTCTCCAGCCCCAGGACCAAGTGACAGCACAGAGCCACCCTGCCAATTGCTCAGAGTCTGAAGATGTATGTCATGGACCATGAGGCCCTGCCCCACCCGCTCCCCGCCCGCTCCCTCAGCCTCCCCGTCCCCCTCCCTCTCAGCCCTACACTTGGGAGCATGGCCTCCTTTCTCCTGACCTCAGGCTTTGGCTCTATTTCCTGGTTGCTGTTCTTGTCTCTTCTCTGCAGTCCACTGATCCCATGGATGGCCCTCTGGGTAACACCCCTGCTGGCCTGACCCAGCTCTCCTCTGGGAGCCGTAAGTCAGTCCTCTGAGCAGACACTCTCTTCGCACCTGCTTGCTGCAGGGTGCCGGGGACACAGAAAGGACAGAATGCAGTCTGTGCCCTCAGTGAGGTGGACAAGGCAGAACCAGAAACAACTGATGGCCAGCGAAGTTGTGTGGGAGCTGTAACAGAGCAGATTCTGTGCAGGGGCGAGGGGCAGGAGGTGGAAGTGAGGCAGATTCCCTGGGCAGACTCTGTTGGAGGGGAGCTCGCTGTTGGTGTGTAGAGGCAGGGAAAGGCATTCTAGGCAGCAGGAACAGCAAGAGCCATGGCAGAGGAGTGTGAAATCTGCTTGGTGAACCTCAAGGAGCTCTGAGTCACTGGGGGTATAGAAGGGATCTGGTAGAGCTGAAGTCATGGCAAACTTGAATGCCATGCAACGGAGTGTGGAGCAGGGGAGTGAATGAGGGGTTTAAGCAGGGGAGGGACATGGTCAAATCTGTGCTTTAGCAAAACACAACCAGGCTAATCAGTCTCTTATTAAATTCAGCCCACTGGCGTCCAGTGTGTTTTGTGCTGCCGCATAATCCATTCCATCCAAATGCTCACTCTCCTAGATGACCGTGTCACACCTTCTCTCGCTCATGGTTCAGACACCTCCTCCCCATCTTCCTTCTCAGCTGATGAACTTCCTTCCTATTCACTGAGGAAGCAAAGCAACCAGAAGAGATGGCCGTGCCTGCCCATCACCTCATTCCAACCCTGACTGTGCTCTGCCGCTCCCTGAATCCTACGAGTGAACTCTCCAGGAACACCTGAGCCCCACTCCTCCCCTTGTGCACTGAACCCCTCTGCTCTCCCCCACACAAGGACGTCACCCCATGAAATGGCCCCTATCTGCTGGGTCATTCTCATTGTCATGTAAATTTCCACCTTCCCTGAAAGTGACTTCTTTTTTTTTTTTTAATATTTTTACATTTTATTTATTTTTGAGAGACACAGAGAGACAGAGTGTGAACAGGGGAGGGGCAGAGAGAGAAAGAGACACAGAATTCGAAGCAGGCTCCAGGCTCTGAGCTGTCAGCACAGAGCCCACCGTGGGGCTCGAACCCATGAACTGTGAGATCGTGACCTGAGCCGAAGTCGGACGCTCAACCAATTGAGCCACCCAGGTGCTCCAAAAGTGACTTCTTAACATCATCATCATCATCATCATCATCATCATCGTGACCTTCACCCCTCTCCAGCTACTGGCTCATGTCTCTGATCATTTCCACAGGAAAAGTTCATAAAAGATTGGTGAACTTTTCTCCGGCCACATTCGACGTAAAGAATTGGATCAATTAAACAGAGAATCAAACTGAACAAGGGGCAAGCGATTATAAAAGTGACCACAGAGATTTGAAAAAGAACCAGATAGAACTTCTAGGAAAGGAAAACATTTGAAGTGAAATTGTCAACATCAATGGCTGGATTAAACAGCAGATGACAACAGGGCTGAGAAGATCATCGGAGAAAACGGAAGCTATATCAGAGGAAACTATCGAGAGCCTAGCACAGAGGGACAATGTTATAAACGATGAAATAAAGACTAAAGACATGGGGGACAGAGACAGGGTGTAAAACACACTGCACTAGAGTTCAGTGTGGAGGGCTGAAAAATGCCTCCCACCCCGCCACAAAGAGATTTCCAGGTCCTGATGCCTGGAACTTGTGAATGTTACCATATATGGCAAAAAAAAAAAAAAAAGGTCTTTGCAGATGTCATTGAGTTAAGGGTCCTAGCTAGGATGGCGAGATTAGCCTGGATTAACCAGGGTCCCTAAATGTGACCACACATGTCCTTCTAAGAGGGAGGCAGGGGAGATTTGACAACATACAGAAGAGAAGTCAATATGAAGACAACAGCAGAGAGAGGTTTGAAGACTTTGCCCTTGAAGCCTGAGTACGCTGCTAAAAGCCCAGGGGCATGGGTGGCCACCCGGAGCAGGAAGAGACGGGAGTAGATTCCCCCCTAGAGCCTCCAGAGGAAAACATGATCCTGCTCACACCTTGACTTCAGCGTAAATATACTGAGTCAGGAGTTTGGGCCCCCAGAACTCTGAAAGAATGAATTTTGATTGTTTGGAGCCACCAGGTTTGTGGTACTTTGTTACAGTAGCCACAAGAAATGACTATAATGGGAGGAAAGTAATAATCAAAAAGATAATGGCTTAGAAGTTTTCAAAATGGATGAAAGATGTGAACTGTTCTATTCAAAAAGCACAGTAAATCTCAAGCAAGATAAAAGTTCAGATCTGCATCCATAGAGAACATAATGAACCTTCGGGAGAGCACAAAGAGAAAAGAGATTTACCAGTCAAAACAAAACAAAACAAAACAAAACAAGTGTTTAGAGACAGCTGACCTTCCAATTGTAACAACTGTAGTCAGAGACAAAGGGAAAATAACTATCAACTAGAATTGTATACCCAGCAAAACTATCTTTCAAGAACAATGCTGGGTGTGTTGACCACCAATAAAGCTTCAACAAAGACACTTTTAAAGATGTGTCTCAGGAGGCACCTGGGTGGCTCAGTCGGTTAAACATCCAACTTCAGCTCAGGTCATGATCTCGATGTCTCCAAGCCCTGTGTCAGATTCTGTGCTGACAGCTTGGAGCCTGGAGCCTGCTTCTGATTCTGTGTCTCCCTCTCTCTCTCTCTGCCCCTTCCCTGCTCACTCTCCATCTCTCAAAAAATAAATGTTAAAAAAAATTTAAAGATGTGTCTCAGGAAGAAGGAAAATGATTCCAGATGTAAGGTCCAAAATGTAAGAAAGAACAATGTGAATAAAAGAGACAACCATGCAGGTAAGTGTGAATACATACTGACTATAAAAAAGACAATTTCTGCAGGCATTCATTTTCACTCGGTATGGTTCCAGATGAAATCCCAGCAAGGTGTTAATGAAATATGACAATCTCTTTCTATAGTTTCTAAGGAAGAGCAAAAACAGTGGAGACATTCCTAAAGAATTACCAGGAGTAGACTTTGGCCTGCCAGGTACAATACCAAGCGACCATTAAGATCACTTTGGTTTCAAAGCATTAGTAATCGGAGCTGCGTGGGTTTGGCTCAGGATAGACCAGTGCAGCCAACGTAGAGAGTGTACAAGCAGACTCAAGCATAAACGGAAATGTGATCTACAGAAGGTGATTTTTGCAAAATAATGCAGAAAAGGAAGTATTCAATAGACAGAGCCAGGATGGCTGCTTATCCACATGGAAAAAAACTGAAACTGGATCCTTATTTATACAAAATCAATTTCAGGTGGACAAAAAGACCTAAATGTGCGAGGTAAAACTTTCAGAAGAAAATATAGGACATGATCTCTAAGACCTCAGGGGACGTTTCTTTAAAAAGATACAAAAAGCACAGACCATAAGGGATAACCTTGATACATTCTAATATGTTAAGAATAAGAACTTCTGGAGCTCAGTTGTTTGAGCATCCAACTCTTGATTTGGGCTTGTGTCATGATCCCAGGGTCATGGCATCAAGCCCTGCGTTGGGCTTCACACTGGGTGTGGAGCTTACTTAAGACTCTCTCTCTCTCTCTGTCTGCCTCTCTCTCTCTCAAAAAAAGTGAAAAGACAAGCTGCAGATTGGGAAATGACACTTGGAATGCATATAATTTACAAAAGATTAGGATCCTAATATATAAAGAGCTCCTAAGGGATCAATAAGAAAAAGACAACATGACAGAAAAAGGACATAACCAGGCATTGCACAGGCGAGGAAACAAGTATTGCCGATAAACCTGAAAAGATGCCCAACCTCATTAGGAATCAGAGAAATGCAAGCCTAAAACCTCCATAATATGCCAACTACACCCCCTGGACTGGCCCCAATGTTAAAATCTGACAACACCAAGTGTTGTCTGAGGTGTGGAACAACGCAAGCTCTTATACACTGCTTGTAGGAGCGTAGATTCGTACAACCGTTTTGGAAAGCAACTTGGCATCATCGGGTCAAGTTCAGAGGCACACACCTGACGACCCAGCATTTCTCCTGCTGTGTGCCTCACGTGGAAACTCTTTCACATGTTCATCAGGAGATCTAATGAATGTGGATGGCAGCAACCCTGTGTCCACAGACAGGAGAACGGGATTGATGATTTGTGGTTTATTCATACGCTCCGGTGCGTTACGGCGGCAAAAACGAATGCACTATGGCTGCACTCAACAACGTGGATGAATCTCACAAACAACATATGCAACAAACACACACTCACTGTAGGAAAATGCAGTCCGATGCTACTTTTCCGAAGGTCAAAGGCATGCAAAGCTAGACAATGTATTGTTCAAGACTGCATCCAAGTGTGAGAAAACTATAAAGAAAAGGGTAAAGGAATGAAAAATACAAAATCCAGAGTAGTTATTGCCTCCAGACAGGAGGGAGAGGGAGAGCTGAGGAGGCACACGGGGAAGCCTCAGGATTTATAAGCTCTCCTAACATGGAGGTAGGTAAATGAGTTTATTAATATTATCACCATCATTACTATTAATATCTTGCATACAAGGTATATTTTACATGGATGAAATGGCCCTAATTTCTTTTTTTTGTTTGTTTTTAAGATTTTATTTTTCAGAGGTCTCTACACCCAGCGTGGGGCTCGAACCCACAGCCCCGAGATTAAGTCTCACGCTCCACCGACTGAGCCAGCGAGACACCCCTGAAATGTTCTTAATTTCAAAAAGGAAGTGCAGCTACCATGCCTAGGCGTCCATGCTCTGGCAGCCCTGAGGATGGTGTGGATTCTGGAAGGGAGATCTGCCCGTGAGGCTGTTACCCATCTGGGGTCTTGTGAGTATTAACTGGAACCACGAATGTTACACGTGCTTAAAATAATGCCTGGCCCGTGATAAGCTCCATATGAATCTTTGTTCTTAGGGCAATGATGAGCGCGGCAGGGGTGATGGTAGCAGGTATAGAGGGAGAAGGAAGATATTTGAAAGATCTTTGCCGCGTAGAGTGACTGCAAAGGAGCGGGGGAGTCAGGAGTCAACAGCGATGTTATGATTTCGTCGCACTTGGGAATACACGTTAGTGTTTGCAGAAAACCAAGCGGGGACCAGCAGGGGAGAAGCAGTTGGGGGCCGCAGGGGTGATGACTGTTCTGATGCACGTTTGGGTCATGTGGATGGTTTGGGGTTGTTTCTTTTGTTTTATTGGGGTGTCATTGACATATACCATTATATTGGTTTCAGGGGTATTACATAGTGACTCGATATTTGTATATACTGCAAAATGATCACGGGAATGGTAACTTTTATCAATGTGTCACATGCACTAGACCGAAGAAGGGTAGATGGGCAGCTTGTATTAAGGATGGAGAATCGAGGATTTGCTGGAGAAGCTGTCCCCAAGCTGGTCCCCGCAGCCAAGTGTAGGCTCCACCGCCACCCCAGCCCTCCGGCAAACTCCGGGGAGTTTACTGGTCACCTCTTGGGCCCCACCAGAAGCCTTCTATCATGTGACCTTGTCCTTGCCTCTTAACAATGCCCAGCATCTTGTCTGGGGAGGCATACACGCTTTGGCGGGGCGGCTACACTTGGAGAGACTCTGCGTTTGTGGGCCTCGAGGGAACCTGACTCCGGACCTGGGCCGTCTTGAGGGCAGAGTCTTTGCAGATACACCCAGGGCCTTGGCTCTCACAGCCAGGTGTGCAGTTAACCTTGACACAGTTGCCATGATTTTCTTCTTGTCGTTGGAACCTCCCCTCAGCTCTGGGAGGCGCCTCCCGGGTCACCGGGGAGGCTCTGTCTCTGAAGATCAACCTGGACAGACTTACGTCCCTTCCGTCTCTGAAACTTTCCTGTGAGGAAGACACCACTGAGTCTCCTGAGAACTTTTCTCCCTTTGGACAAGAAGCGCCTCTTGAGGGGCACCTGGGTGCCTCAGTTGATCAAGTGTCCGACTTCGGCTCAGGTCATGATCTCACAGTTTGTGGGTTCCAGCCCCGCATCGGGCTCTGTGCTGATAGCTCAGAGCCTGGAGCCTGTTTCAGATTCTGTGTCTTCCCTCTCTCTCTGCCCCTCCCCTACTCGTGCTCTGTCTCTTTCAAAAATGAATACACATTAAAACATTTTTTAATTAAAAATAAATTTTAAAAAAACGCTCCTCTAGAAAAACCTTGAGGCAAAGGGGACATGCAGCCCTATTCAGTCTACGATGGCTTTCCCTTCATGGAAGGCAACTGGGCATAACATACCAAGAACTTCCAGGGGCGCCTGGCTGGCTCAGTCGGTGGAGCATGTGGATCTTGATCTCAGGGTCGCAAGTTCGAGTCCCACGTTGATCCAGAAAGCTTCCTTAAAAAAAAAAAAAAGCCTCCAAATTACTTTAAGCCACATAGTTTCCTAATAAAGTCCTCCTAAATAATATAATAAGGAAAAATCAGAAATGTGCTGTGTCAACCACAGAGGATTTAAATATGTAATGGTAAAATCCAGCAACATAGGACATTATATAAAAATTTAAAAAATAAAAAAGACTTGGCTTGGGAGATTATTTAATGACATGGAAAGATGTTCACGATGCAACACGAAGTGAAAAAAAAGAGCAGGTCATAAAACAGATTGTTTAATAGAGTCATATTTTTATTTTTTAAGCATGGGAAATACAGGAAAGATCTAGAAACAAAGACCTTAATAATAGTTCTTTGGGATGTAACATTACGGATATTTTTCTCCCTTTCATGTTGCAAAGCTGCATTTTCAGAGGTTTTGCCATGAATGGATGTTTCGGTTTGAACTTTTTAATTACGCCAGTAGTGCAGGAAAACAGACTCACGGTGAAGTATCCAAACAAAATGCCCAAGGCCAGCATCATCTTTAAGCCCTGCCCCAGTGCCCACCCCCCACCTCCCCACGGCCCCTCCACCACCCCCACCCCTGCAGTGACCGCTTTTAGGAGTCTCATGTCATTCCTGTGAATCCTTTTTCCAAGCATTTTGCACAGATATGTGTGGACATTTAGAAATGTGCAACATTCTTTAGGTGTTTTTTCTTTTTTTTACATAATTGGTCTCCTAATGTATGTACTGTACTGATTTATAACTTGCTTTTTCACTTACCCAGTGGCCTGGGAGATCTTTTCATAAAAATATCTACTTCAATTATTTTAAAAAAATGTTTTTAATGTTCACTTATTTTTGAGAGAGAGAGAGAGAGACAGACAGACAGAGCATGAATCAGGGAGGGGCAGAGAGGGAAAGGGAGACACAGAATCCGAAAAAGACTCCAGGCTCTGAGCTGTCAGCACAGAGCCTGACTCGGGGCTCGAGCTCAGGAACAGTGAGATCATGACCTAGGCTGAAGTCGGACACTCAACCAACTGAGCCACCCAGGCGCCCCAACTACTTCAATTATGTTAACTGATACGTGGTTTCTACAGTCCGGAGGGACCACATTTGTCTACTTATCTACAGCTGATGAATATTTGCCATTTCTGATAAACACAAACACCAGTGCCGTGAAAATCCCAGTCTACACTGACGTGCGCATTTGCATACCCATTTCTTAGGGGAAGAGTCATGCCTACTTTAAGTTTAAATAGATAGGGCGCCTGGGTGGCTCAGTCAGTTGAATGTCTGACTGTTGATTTCGGCTCAGGTCATGATCCCAGGGTCATGGATCAAGCCCCACATCAGGCTCTGCACTGAGCGTGGAGCCTGCTTGAGACTCTCTCTCTCTCTCTCTCTCTCTCTCTGTCTCTGTCTCTCTCTCCTTCTGCCCCCTCCGCCACTCATGCTCTCTCTCTCTAAAATAAAAAACAAAAAGACAACCCCAAAGTACCCTCCAAAATAACATCTGCCTGTTGGTTTTCCCACTAATAATATTTGAGATACCCATTTCTCCAAGTCCTTGCCAAACACGTGACATCATCAATCTTTTTACTTTTTTGTGTATTAGTTCAAGGATAAGGAAGAAAACGGGGCTATCAAAGCCCCATTTAATGCCTCCCCCGTTGACCGGGTCTATAACACCATCCAAGGGGTCCACCAGGTTTTCTTGCCCCCCTCAAATACCCAGGAACCCAGCGTTGCCCTCAGTGCCCTGGGTGGCTGGTGTCATGTGTCATTGCCACATCTGGAGGTGGGGTGAGGAAGGCTGGTGGGGATGTAGATGGGGGAAAGTTCCAGAAATGTAGGAATCATCTTCCATCCCCAAACACTATTCCAGCACGATCCAGTTCTACCTCCAAAATAAATGGCAGATCTGTCCACTGCTCCTGCCTCCTTCACCCTGGTTCCAGACCCAGCCATCCTCATCCATCATGTGAACCCCAAAGTTGTTGGCCGTTGTCCCCCATTTCAATCCTCCAGGTCTCCGCCTACCAGCTAGAGAAGTCTTTCTTGCAATGTAATTCGGACCACATGACTCCCAAGCTCAAAAGCGTCTTGCAGCTTCCTGTTGGATTGGGAGTCACATCCCAGCCCCTTCCCGGGCCGCAGGGCCCTGCACCATCTGACTCCGCCTGCCCCCTGACTTCATCTCCTCTGCCATGCCCCTTGCTCCCTACAGCCCAGGCACCCTGGCTCCCATCTACTCTGCACACACACACACACACACACACACACACACACACGGCTCCTCCATGCCTCGGGGACAGTGCCTGTGTTGTGCCCTCTGTTAAGGACCTCCTTCCTTGTCCTTCTCCCCAAGCACGCCCCTGCTCATCTTCCAGGTCTTGGCTTCAATGTCACACAAACTAAGATGGGTCTTCCCATCCTGTTCTAATGCTCCAGGCTTCAGAGCTTCCATCACAATTGAAACTCGGAAGCCAATCTGTGTGGCTCTGTCGGGCACTTCGGGTCTGTCTTCCCACCAGCCTGAGAGCCCATGAAGGCAGAGACTTCCTCCCTGTATCTCCAGCACCAAATCCAGTGCCTGACATATACTAGATGCTCAGGGAGTAAGTGAATGAATGGATGAACGAACAAACAAACGAACGGGACATCCCTGGAAAGGCAGAGGAGAGACTGGGGAGCAGGGAGGAGGAACGGGGGAGAAGTAAGGAGGACAGAACATGGACGGAGGCTCCAGGGAAGGCTTGGTTGGGAAGGAGCCCTGGGAGCCAGTGGGGGCCCAGAGATAGCTAAGAGGAAGGGCGTCTAATGTCACTTTCCCATGGTTTGCTGTTCTGTGATGCAGTTCTCTCCACGACCCCAAATCTCAATAAAAGCACCTGCTGCTCAGGTGAGTGACGCCTTGAGAAGGAGTTAAAGGAAAATGGGCTGCTCTCGAGTCCACGTGGGGGTGGAGAGGACAAAGGCAGGAGGTGACTCAGAACCCGCCCCCCCACCCCCGAGAATCCTTGGTGATTTGAGCCAAGTGGGAACACCACGGGTCCTCATGGCGGGGACTCACTGACAGGAAGAGTGACCACATTGGCCAGAGGAATCTGGTGATCCCATTTTTCTATCAGATCTACCACCTAAAACTTCAGAGGAAAAGAGCATTAGAAAAAAAAAAATCAAAAAGGACACAAAGAAAGGAGGCTTCCTCCTCTTGGTGGGAGAGGTGGGGAGGCAGAAGAACGAGTCCGAGCTCCGGACTCAGCAAAGTTGTGAGTTCAAGCACCAGGTATCCTCAGCACCTCTGTTTCCTCATATGAAAAGTAGGCAAGATAGTCATCGATTACGTCTGGATGTGGACAGATCGCAAGAGATAACAAATCTCTAAAGCACTTGGCACTAGTCGCCGTGCTCACCAGCAGGGACCTCGTGTGTTGCACATGTGGGGGGTTGGCTTCCTGGACTTGGGACTCAGGACCCAAGCAGTCGTCTAGGACTCCAATCTCTGGGCCCTGCAGTTGGTTAACACTCTGCTTTCATATCACCATCTTGAAATTCTTAGTTTTGGGAACAAGGGACCCTGCTGTGCATTTTCACAGTGCACTAGGCTCCATAAATTAAGTTACAGGGCAATTGTGCGTGCATGCGTGTGTGTGTGTGTGTGTGTGTGTGACAGAGACAGAGACAGAGACAGAGAGAGAGAGAGGAGAGCACAATGGAGAATGGAAGAGAAGGACGCTGCTGTGGGTGCTCAGTGAAGAGGGAAGAGACGTTCTCATCAATGAAGCGATGCTAACTGATGACAAAAACACCCAGCCAGTTCCCACCCCGTGGTCCCGAGCCAACCCCACAAGCCAACGAGCTGAGACTTCGCCTAACAATAGCCCTCTCAGTTCCAAACATCAACACTCAAAACAACCCCTCCTAGCCTTTGGGCTGTTACCCCAACACCCCCACGCTCACAGGCCGAGGCCCAACACCCAGTAGCGCCAGGTGTGGGCTCCCTGTGGATTTTCCCAAGGACTCAACCAGCCCAGAGGCTGTTCGCTGGTGGTTTCCAGCCAAGAGGCACGTGATCTATTCGCTCCCACAAGCACTTGCCTCCATGCCATCTTGCGCGCACCCTAAATGATGGGTTTACTACCCTGTCCCCCTCTAGGACGGATGGTGAGCCCCTTGAGGGCAGAAGTCAGGCCGGCCTCATTTCTGTGTCCCAAGCCTGGGTGCAGTGCTTAGAACACGGAGGTGTTCAATCAGTGTATGCTGTTTGCTGATGCATTTATGCCCTCATTCCAAACACATTTATCATCCGGTGACAGGGATGGTCACAGACAGGGTGAACATAAAGTAAAGGAACACTTCTTACAGTCTGAGCAGGAATTTGAGCCTCTGCAAGATTTGGATGCCCACTACCTTTGTGCTGTGTCCCTGATTGGAGCTCGACGACCTGCTCAGAACAGGGCAGGTGTGAGGGGGGAGTGGAGAGGCCCCGACAGAGAGCCCTGGATTCTGCTGCTGCTCAGGTCCCTGCCCTTGGAGGGCCACTCCCCACCCTGGACGTCACTTCCCCCTCAGTGTGGCAGACATATTGGGTCAGGGCTGTGCTATTCAATCTGGGTAACCCCTTGCTTAAAATGTGGTTAGTGAGACTGAGGCACTGAATCTGAAATTGTATTTGTTTTTAATTAATCTGAATTTAAAAAGGGATATACAGGTCTTTAGTCATGGGGGAATTCTCAAGGACATTCGCAGCACTTTGGCTAAAACCTAAACACAGATCAAGTATTTCTGGGGAAAATTTCGATTTGGGACTAAGATGTTCTGTAAGGGGGCGCCTGGCTGGCTCAGTGGGTAGAGTGAGCGACTTCTGTTCTTGGGATTGTGAGTTCAAGCCCCACGTTGGCTGCAGAGATTAGTTAAAAAGGTTTTTTTTAATGTTTAATTAATTAAAAAAAGATGTTCTGTAAGTATAAAATACAGATTTTTGAAGACTTAATATGAAAAAATAATGTAAAATATTAATACTTTTCATATTGATTACCTTTCAATATAATATTTTGGATTTCATAGGTTAAATCAAATGTATTATTAAAATTAATTTCACCTGTTTCTTTTGTTGTGTTTAATGTGGGTACTGGAAAATTTAAAGTTACATTTGTGGCTCACATTCTACTTCTATGGGACAGCACTGGATAAGGGACTCTCTTTAGGTATTCCTTAGGGAAATCCCCCCCCCCTTTTTTAAATATTCTGATATTCTACAAAGTTTACCATTAAATTCTGTGGGCTAGCTTGTCTGGCATTAGCCGCCCCTCCCCTCCCCCCGCCTGCTCTCATGTGGGCACTTGGACTTTCCAATAGGAAATTACCTCCAGAAGCCCCATCTTCACAGGAGCTGGGGGATGGTCATATGACCCAGGCCTGACCAATCAGAGAAGAGCGCTTTCCCTTTGCCCACAGTGATTGGGTCAGGGATGACACATGACCACCAGGCAGAACCAATGAGACTTCACTGGTTGGAAGGATCAGAAATGAATCCAGCCTCCGGCTGGGATGAAGGGCGGAGGAGGGAAGCCTAGACCTTGAGCCTCTGAGAGAGCAGACTGCCTGGCAAGGACCCAACGCAGACAGAAGGGGAACTAAGAGTGAAGGGAGAGTCCAAGTCTTGTACCTAAATCCAGGATCTATCCCTGGACTTTTCGGTTACATGAGGGGGAAAAAGTCCTTTTTTGTTTATGCTGAGTAGAATTGGAATTCTGTCCCCTGAATCCTGAGTGACACATGGACGCTCAGCCCCGTAAGCCCAGATCAGGGCACCGTGTTCTGAACCCCGGGCTGCCCTCAGCCTCTCCGCCTGCCTTCCCATTCGCCCCAGCCTCCTCTCCGGGCCACTAAGCCTCCCCTCAGCCGCAACGGCTTGCAGCGACGCCAACCAGCCCCGCGTGTCCTCAGGTGTTGCCACATGCTCTTCCCGCTGCTCCGAAAACCCTTTCACTCTTCGCCCCCACCCTGCCCCCCGCTCACAGGACCTGGCAAACTGCTCCTCTTTCAAGTCCCAACCACTCTTATCAAGGTCACCAGTGATCCGCGTTGCCAAACCCAGCGGTCAATTCCTGGTCCAGCTCTTACGCAACTTCTTGACAATATTTAACGCCACCGACTATTCTCACCTTCTTAAAACCTTTCTCCTTCTTTTGGCTTTCATGGTGCCTGTTCTCCTCCTCCTATGTCACTGGCCACCCCTTCCTCATGTCTTGGTTCGTTTGTGTATTCTTCCATGTGTTCCTTCAACAAATATTTACTAAGAGCCTACTACTTGCTCAAGTCCTACCGTAGACACCAGGCAGTCAACGGAACAAAGCCCTGCTCTGGAGAGTTAACATTCTAGAGTATTCTATATGGATTCTCCGCCTCTGTCCAGCCTCTAAATGTTAGCATGTGTGGAGGCTCACCTGGAAGCCTCTGATCTTTTCCATCGTACCCAGTAAATTCCATCCACGTATTGATGACTCCCACATGTGTATCCAGAGCCCTGGCTGTTTCCCCCGAGCTCCGCCTCATGGATCCGACTGCCCCATTTGACTTAGCCACTTGGCTATCCACGGGCTGTCTCAAGCTTAACATGTTGAAAACAAAAACTGTGTATCCCCCTCTCTCAGCCTAAACCTGTTTCTCCGCCTGCCATTCTCCATCTCAGCCAGTAGAACCACCATCCGCCCAGTTGCTCAGGCCAAAACCCCGAGAGTCATCCCGATTCCTATCTTTTCTTCTTGCCCCACATCCAATGTATCAGCAGGTTCTGTCAGCTCTACCTCCAAAATGTACTCTGGAACTATCCACTTTTCTCAGTTTCCCCTCCTACCATCCTTGTCCAGGCCACCATCATTCATCCCTGGACCACTGTGATTTAACTGGCTTACCCACTTTTACTCATGGCCATCATCACTATTCTTCATACCATAGCTAGAGCGATCTTGAAAAATGTAAACCAGAACATGTCACTCCTCTCCTTAAAACCCTCCAGGAAACAGCGTGGGGGAAGAGATTTGCAACATTTAGAAAAGACAATGGTTTAGTAACTCAAATATATAAACAACTTCCACCAATCAATTAGAAAGAGACATCCTGGTGGGAAAACGACAGGGGATATGAACAGACAATTCACAAGAGAAGAAACTCCCAAGAGCCAATAAATACAAAATTACATCTTTAACCTCACTAGTAATCATGGAAACACAAATTAAAGTGAGGTACCATTTTACACCCAAAACATTGTCAAAATCGTAAAAGGCTGACAATATCAGCTTTTGGCAAGGATATAAAGAAATGGAGACTTTCAGACGCTGCTGGTGGGAATATAAATGAGCACATGAACTTTAGAGAGCCATCTGGCAACGTCCTGTAAGGTTGAAAACATGCACACCCTTCAACCCCCTGATCTTCCGTTTTCAGAATCAGTTGTAATCATAAAACAGGATATAGCCTAAATGCCCGTCCATGAGAAGGGATAAGTAAGTATACTCACCATGTAATTCTATATAGCAGTTGAAAATTAATTAATTCAACATTTATCAAGCGTTGTCAGATAACGCTGTGAAAAAAGGTGCCTGTGAAAAAAAATGCGCACACAGCTTTCATTGATACGCATTTAAAATTCTGAACTTAAAGAGAAACATGGCTTCCCATTACCCTGACAGCAATATCCAAATTCCTACCCTGGACCCCAAGACCTGTGTGATATGGTCCTTGCTCGGCGATCTCACCCATCTCATGGCCACTGGCTAAGTTCCAGCCACACTACCTTTCTTTCACGCGTCCTTCAAGCCCTATATTTTCATGGCCACCTCAGGACTTTTCCATTAACTGCTCCCTGGGCCTGGCACGTCCCCTAAAGTAGGCTCCTCCCCACCTCCACATATCCCTGTGTTCATCGATTTGTTTGCTTGTTAATTGTTCTTTGTTTCTCCCCATTAGACTGTAAGTTCCAGGAGAGTAGGAACCTTGCCTTTTTCTTCGGTTGCATATCACCAATGGATGGCATTTCACGGGCGCTCAGGAAGTGTTTGTCGAATGAGTGAGACTTCCTCCGGGCAGTCCCTCCTGACTTCCTAGACCAAGGAGCATCCCTTAACTCTGCACATCTACAGCCTCCCGGTTTGGCTCTCACAGCAATTTCCCCACTGATTGAGGAACTCTTGATCTGAGGCTCTTGAATGGATGTCAGGGGAATCCAAAAACATGCTAAAATTGTAGGTGAAATTTCATGTGCATGTGCTTATTACATTTCCTGGAGAGAAGTTTATTTTCATCATGTTCTTAGAGGGGTTATGCCACAAGCACACAAAGTTGTTATGTGGGGCGCCTGGCTGGCTCAGTCAGAAGAGCAAGTGACGCCTGATCTCGGGGTGGTGGGTTCGAGCCCCAGGCTGGGGGTCCAGATTACTTAAAATTAAAAAACAAAAAAAGAGTTGTCATAACACCGTTGTTTCATTTGGGTTATAATTTGACCAGGTTTCCAGATTGTGGGCTGCTTGAGGGTAAGTGCACCATTGTTCCCCCAAATGCCAGTGCAGGAATCTCGGTGAGACCTGGAATGAACACATGAGTGAACGAATGCATGCTTTGGGAGCTCAGATACCAGGCCCATATTCACTCTCAGACCCTTTGGCAGCCCAAGGCATCGGGAACCGGAACAGACTGGAACTGACAGGGAACAGAACGCTGGCCTCAGAGCCAGGAAGGCCAAGCGCCCAGCTGGGCGCGACCCTGGATGGGGCTTTCCTCTGCCTCATCTTGAGCCCAGCAATTCTGACCCATTACAGGTTTTTGATCGAGGCCCAGGGCTGGCTGCGCCCTCCTCCCGCCTCCTCCCACACCGGAAGGGGAGTGGGCTCTGGTTCTAGGGGTGTTGCAGCTGAGATCAATGCGATCTTCCAGCTCAGGCAGCCCCATGGAAACCCAACAACAAGGCACCCAAACAGAGACCAAACCCTTCCTGGAAACTCAAGGGGCGAGGAGGGGTGCCTCCTTCACCGGTACCTTAGGAATCTAGAAATTCCAGCAGGGCCAACTGGGAGACAGGTGTGGGGCACTCGTTCCATATAAAGAAATCCCAAGCTCCAAGATAAATCCCTATTTGCCATGTGGCCAGAGTCTTTCTCCAAGGCCATCCAGGGGCACATGCTTCCCTGAGAAGTTCCTGAATGAAGTCCTCAGTACGACAAGGAATATGTAATACTACTCCTGGCTACGGTTGACCGAGTTCTGCCACGTGCCATGACTTGTGCTACGTGATCTACAGGCTTAAAAATGTAAACTTCACAATACCCCTATGAGTCCCATTTGACAGAAGAGAAAACTGAGGCAGGAAAGGCGAGGTGGCTCACCCAAGGCCTCTCGGCCAGCAAGTGGCAGAGCTGAAATTCGAGCTGATCACCTGATTCCTATGACTTTAACCTCCACCCTGTAGCTGCCATTTTGGTCACTCAGGACAACACCTGATTACATTCAGGCCTCACAGCAACCTTGGCAGGGAAATCGCCATTACTTTCCCCCATTTTACAGATGAGCTACCAGAGATTCTGAGAGGCCAAGCAACCTACCCAAGGTCACTCAGCAAGGAGGGTAATGGCAGAGACTCCATTACCTGTCTGACTCCAACTCACTCACTCTTTTTTTTTTTTAATGTTTATTTATTTTTGAGAGAGACAGAGCGCGAGCAGGGGAGGGGCAGAGAGAGAGGAAGACAAAGAATCTGAAGCAGGCTCCAGGCTCTGAGCTGTCAGCACAGAGCCCGACGCGGGGCTCGAACTCACGAACTGTGAGATCATGACCTGAGCCAAAGTTGGACGCTCAACTGACAGAGCCATCCAGGCGCCCTCAACCTGCTCACTCTTAACCCCAGCCCGGAATGATTTTCCCCAGGAGGGCTGAGCTGGTATGGCCACCCCCACCTCCCCATCCTTTGACGACCCCAAGTCCAGAGTGTAATGAAATCGTTCTCTGGGTAGAATTGCCAAGACAAAAACCAGCGGCAAACACAATGGCTGGCAATGTACGAATGAATGAACAAATAAACTAAGGAATGTTGAGTGAATGAATGAATGAATGGACTTCTGACTACATTTTCCCCTTTCAGTAAGAGGGGAAATTCCCCTTTAATTCCTGCCGGGGGAGGCAGACCCAGGTGCCCACCAGACATTCTCCCCTGGGGCAGGGGAACCCCTCTGTGGCATGGTACAGGAGGCGGGCTCCCATGTGTCCTGGAGAGAGCTAACCCTGTTGTCTGCACGGCCATCACCAATCCTTAGTCCCCAGAACATGTCTGTACACATATTCTCATGGACTTCTCCCCACGGCCACCGGGAGGGAGGCACCGCTGTCCCTTTCTATGGGTTGACGAGCCTGCAGCACAGAGAGGGGATGTGAGTTGTCACACAGGAACAGGCGGCAGAGTGGGGGTCCCCTCTCCTCTGGCCTGTCCCTGTGGATCAGGATCTGACTGTAAGCAGCCACGGGTCAGGGACAGGATTATGGGATTGCCAGAAGTCAGTCCCTGAGCCACAGGCCAACAGGTCAAGGGAGAAGCATCTGGGTCCTCACTTAGAGGAAAATGAAAGGGAAACTAACCCATTTCCAGGGGGTGTGCCCAGAGGTCCCAGTGAGACAGCGTAACAGGCTCAGAGAACTTCAGAGAGCTGCATGGCGGACTCGCCGGTGAAGTCAGGCCAGAAGCCAGGCAAACCCGGGCCACCACCCAGGGTTGGCAAAACAGGTCCAAGCCCGGCCAGAGGCGGCCCCGGGAACCTGGCCAGAATCAGCAATAGGCCCCTGGCCGCCCTCTGCTCATCCCTCCTGGTCGGCGCACATTGTCATCCCGGATAATGGGCGAGGAGGGCAGAACATCCCTGTAGCATGGGCACAGCGCAGCGTTGCCCAGCGCCTTCGTGCCCACCCAGCCCGGCCTGGCCCAGCCGGGCCCTCACTAGACAGCCAAGCACAACAGCCCTCTCCCTCCGGCAGGAGAACAATTCAGCCCTTTCAGTCTGAGGGCCACCAGGCTGGCCTTCCCCACACCTGTTTCTCGCTGGCTCCTGCAAGTGAATCATTCGGATTAATGACCCTGGGAACAATGAATGAGAAGCAGGTTTGAGTTCTTGGGCAGATAGAAAGCTGGCTGCCAGGCACACCAGCACCACTGCTGCTGCTGATCAGTGAGGTGAATGCTTCAGGGTCACAGAGCCACACAACAGTGTCACAGAATTGTGACTGACTGTGGCCATCAGAACTACAGAAGGTTAGGCTCACAGCATCATGGATTATTCAAGAGCTACGGATTGTTCTAATCACAGCACCACAAAAAGCCAACACCACCCCCCCATCAATTCTAAGCCTAGAATCACCAGTTAAAGAATCACAGACTTCCAGGACCATCAAGCCATCAGTTTCCAGAACCCAGCTCTTGCAAGCAGGAAAAGGCCTTAGAGACCAACCTGTCCGAGGCTTCATTTGCAGGTGGGGAAACTGAGTCAGCTGATCAAGGTCACATAGCTAGGGTGAGGACCCAGACCTTGTCACTCCCCATCCTTGCTCCATGTCCAGGGAAAAGTGGGCAGAAGCAGCAGCGGCCTGAGTTCCTGGACACTCCAGGACTTGTCCCTGGGGGAATGGGCTGGCCCCACATTGGGGGATCAGGTGACACTGCCAGGGCACCTGTGGTCAAGCCCTTCCATTGTGTCAAGATCTGAAGGCTCTGTGAGCTCTAATGTCAGGATGATGTATTTGGCAAGTCTGGACAGGCTTGGATTCTTTTAACCGAGTGCTTGGTCTCCTGCCTAATAAGGGAGAACTGTGCACCCTCGTGACTTTATCTGGGAGAATGCCTACTGTTGATCACACAGAGGAGGGAGCCGGTCCTCCTGGGTTTCAGCTTGGGATACCCATGACCTCATCAGGGTCACTTCGGTTCACTGCCACACAAGGAAACTCAGCCTTGCTTCCCAAGGACCTATCATGTACTAGGCTCGGAGAAGCCACTAAGAGAGACCGTGTGCCCCTATAGTCCATTAAGTTACATATGTATGTGATTATAAGTCAAGGCAGAGTATGATGGTAATAAACACAGATGAGACAGAAGTTAAGAAAGGCTTGGTGAGCGAGGGGTAGTATTCAAACTGAGCCATTAGAGAGCTTTTCTTTATATCGATTCCTGACTTCTGCTTCTGACTGTGATAGAGTGATAAGGATTAAACTTACAGATCCACTGCAAGCAACTAGATAACCAACCAAGATATTGGAAATGACTGTTTTCAAACAATGAAAAACAATTAAAAGGCATGAAGGGATATGATCCCTAAGAAAAGAGAAACAAATGAGGGGAGCCCTTGATAGTCCTGGTTTCTGGACGGAGTCATATTCCAGACCAGGGTCCCAGGAGAGGGATCCCGAGAAGATAATAGTAACCTTGCTGAATTGAGGATTCGGAGATTGGAGTTCAAGCACCCAGCTAGAAGCTGTGGGGCAAAGTTCTAGAAAAGAGGGAGCTGTGCCCAAAAAAAGAGCTTCAGAAATCTGCATCTGGCCTGCTGAGGTCTAGGGTGAAGCTGGGGAAAGAAAAACTGGAACATTGCAAGCTGGACAATTCTCAGAGCTCACACAGGACAGGAGGCATTTGAGTTGCGACCAGCCAGCATGGTAAGAAGTCAATGAAAACCTAGAACATTCAGTGGAGACTTTGTAGATATCATGCCTTAGCTGTGAGCTGAGTTATCCCTAGAGTGAGGGCTAGTCCAGACCAGTTATAGCAAAGCTTAAAAGCTGGCTTCAAAGAGAGCAAGCTGATTTGTAAGTAACCTAGTTGCATGTTACAACAAAACCCAGCGTTCTTCAAAAGAAGACAATAAAATGAAATCCTCAACCACATAACATCCATAATGTCCAGCATCCAGTCAGAAATTACTAGATATGCCAAGAAGCTGAAAAATGTGACCCGTACCCAGAAGAAAAATCAATCAGTAGAAACGGACCCAGAAGTGACAGAGATGATGAGCCTACCATACAGAGATGTTAAAATAGTTATTATAACTATGTTGGAGTTGTTAAAGAAAAACATGGCCATAATGAGGAGAGAAATGGAAGACATAAAGAATCAAATGGAACTTCTAAAGATGAAAAATATAGTATCTAAAATTTTAAAAACTTATTAGATGAAGATAACAGCAGATTATATACTGCAAAAGAACATATCATTGACCCAGGAGATATAGCAATATTATCTATCTAAACTGAAGTGCCGGGGTGGGATGGGGGGAATCTGAAAAAAATTGAACAGACCTTAGTGACCTGTGATATGACATCATGTAGTCTGATATGCGTAATTGAAAAGGGAGAGGTGAGAGAAAGAAGAGGTCAGAGAGAAACAAAATATGTTTGGGAAAATGATGTCTGAAAATTTTCTAAATTTGCTAAAAACTATGAACCCACAGATCCAAGAACTTCAGTAAATCCCAAACAGAATAAACATAAAACCCCCACATGTCCATTGTAATCAAATTGCTGAAAACCAGTGATAACAAGAGTCTTAAAAGCAAAGAGGGAGCGGTGCCTGGGTGGCTCAGTCGGTTAGGCGTCCAACTTCGGCTCAGGTCATGATCTCACGGTTCATGGGTTTGAGCTCCATGTCAGGCTCTGTGCTGACAGCTCAGAGCCTGGAGCCTGCTTCAGATTCTGTGTCTCCCTCTCTCTCTGCCCCTACCCTGCTCACACTCTGTCTCTCTCTCCCTCTCTCAAAAAAAAAAAAAAAAACATTTAAAAATTTTTAATAAAAAAAAGCAAAGAGAAGAATCCATGTTACTTACAGAAGAACAATGATAAGAGACAAAAGACTTCTCATCAAAAACTATGCAAGCCAAGAGACAATGGCACCCCTCTAAAGTACTCACAGAAAAAACTATCAACTGAAAATTCTGGGTATCCAGCAACAATATCCTTTAAACAATGAAGGAGAAATAAAATCTTTTTCAGAAAAACAAAACCTGAGAAAATTGGTCACCAACAGACCTTCACTCTAAGAAATAGTAAAGGAAATTCTTCAAGGGAAAAGAAAATTATACTAGATGGAAACTTGAATCTACACAAAGCAATAAACATATGAATAAATATAAAGGTCTTTTTTCCCTCATTTGTCAATTTCTTTAAACGATAAAAAGAATATTAACACTGTACACTGGGGTTTACAATGTATGACAACAATAGCAGTAAAAAGACAGAATGGGGAATGGGAACATTATGCCGTTTTAAGCTTCTTACACTATCTGTTGTAGTGGATTTGTCTTGGGTCGACTCAGCTAAGCTATTCCAGAATTTTTTTCCCAGAATTCCTTTCCTTGTATAGTTTCAAGTTAGTGTGAGTCACAAAAGACATTTTGTGCAACATCTGGAAGGTGGAATAGAGCAATAGCCACTTGCCTTTTTGGGGGGCGGGGTGGCACTCAGAAAGTTGGTACAGGAACACACACTGTCACTTAACTGCTGGGTCACCTTGTCATCGTGTGGTAGCAGTTGGCCTCCAGCTCCTCCAGCTCCTGCTGGATTGTCCTTTAAGTGTCTCTGCTCCCTAGACTAGATGTGTGTCCGGCTTTACAGTGAAAAGCCCCAGCTTCTCCTATAGGTCACTCACATCATCGAAGTTTGTATCTTGGAGGAGAGAGGTGACAATCAGGGGCTGGTGTGTCCCTGCTGTCACCCACTCTTTCCCCACATTAAATCAGTCTCCCCTTCCCAAGTCCCTTCCCTTCACTGTCACTAGTATCCCAGCACCAGACACGAATAAAACGGCCTTTTATAAGTTGTTTAGCCAGCTCCATATAATTATATTGGGTCAAATTCCTATAGTAAGTCCCATGTTCTATATCTTTCCCAGTGGTTCTATTTCTCGAATGGGACCCTAATAAATATGTGAACTGGCATAATATTATGCAAATATGATGTTGCTAAGGTGAGGTGCATTTAATTAACCCTAAGTACCCACTAAAAAACAGAATGAAGAGTGAAAACAAAATGCAATAATAAAAAATAATTAAGCCAAAAAAAGCCAGGCAAAGGAAAATTGAGGAACAAAGAAGTGATGGGACAAATAGAGCAAGTAGTAAGATAGGAGATGCTTTTTACAACTTATTTCATTCTATTCACATGAGTATCCTTCCCATTATAATATTTTCATTAAGTGTTAAATTTTAACGCAATCTTGTTAACATTCAGTGTTATATTAGTTTGGGTGTGCAATACGGTGATTCAACAATTCTGCACACTACTCCGTGTTGGTCAGGACAAGTGCACTCCTTAATCACTGTCACCTATTTCTCCCCTCCCCCCTCACTTCCTCTCTGGTAACCATCAGTTTGTTCTCTGTAGTTAAGAGTCTGTTTCTTGGTCTCTCTCTCTCTCTCTCTCTCTCTCTCTCTCTCCTTTGCTTGTTTGTTTTGTGTCTTAAATTCCATATACGAGTAAACTCCTATGGTTTTTGTCTTACTCTGACTGACTTGTTTTGCTTAGCATTATAAGAAAGTAGATTTAGGGGCGCCTGGGTGGCTCAGTCGGTTGGACGTCCGACTTCGGCTCAGGTCATGATCTCGCAGTTCATGGGTTCAAGCCCTGCGTTGGGCTCTGTGCTGACAGCTCAGAGCCTGAAGCCTGCTTTTGATTCTGTAACTTCCTCTCTCTCTGCCCCTCCCCTGTTCACGCTTGTCTCCAAAAATAAATAAACATTAAAAATTAAAAAAAAAATAAGAGAGTAGATTTAAACTGTACCTTATTGATAATTACATTAAATGTAAATTGTCTCAACACTCCAATTTACTTATCTTCTTTTCCTTTTTTTAATGTTTGTTCATTTTTCGAGAGAGAGAGAGAGAGTGTGTGAGCTGGGGAGGGGCTGAGAGAGAGGGAGACACGGAATCCAAAGCAGGCTCCAGGCTCCGAGCTGTCAGCACAGAGTCCAAGTTGGGGCTCAAACTCACGAACCACGAGATCGTGACCTGAGCCGAAGTCAGACGCTCAACCGACTGAGCCACCCAGGCGCCCCTAAACACTCCAATTCAAAGACAGATTGTCAGGCGGGATTTAAAAAGCAAGGCTCTGTTGCATGCCGCCTATGCTAAACCCATTTTCAATGGAAAGATAAGTTAAAAATAAAAAGATGAGAAAGTATATAGTCAGAAAACACCGATTTTAAGAGAGGCGAAGTGGCTATATGAATATCAGACAAAGTAGACTTCAGAACAAGAGGGACGACCAGAGATCAAGAAGGATACTTATTAACAAGAAATGATCAACTAAGAGGATCAAGAGGCTGTTAACTCTTAGATGTGTATGTCGCTAGTATATCTTCAAAATACATGAGCTGGAAGTCTTACCACTCCCGTAATCGAGAGAACACGTAAACGGAAAGTCAGCAAGGGCAGAGAAAACGTGAAGAACCCTGTCAACTAGCTTACCTAACTGACATTTGAAGACCACACCACCCAACCACGGAATAGCCATTATTTTCCAGGACACACCAAATACACCAGCTCCTGGACCATCAAACAAGTCTCCATACATTTCAAAGGATTGAGGGGCGCCTGGGTGGCTCAGTCGGTTAAGCGTCCAACTTCGGGTCAGATCATGATCTCATGGTTCGTGAGTTCGAGCCCCGCGTCGGGCTCTGTGCTGACAGCTCGGAACATGAAGCCTCCTTTGGATTCTGTGTCTCCCTCTTTCTCTACCCCTCTCCTGCTTGCGCTCTGTCTCTGTCTTTCAAAACAAAATAAAGATATAAAAAAAATTTTTTTAAAAAAGGATTGAAATCACCACCCTGATTCTGGAGGGGGGAAAATGATAAGAGGATGCACATGTTTTTCTCAGCTAAAAGGTAGAGAAGAGAAACTTTCTCTAGAATGCAAATGAGTCATCGCTGCTGCTTACACATGATAGCTATGGATTGCTGCCTTCTGTCTTAAAACTTCACTCCTTTCAAACTAGTCCATGAGTCAGAAAGGGACGTCCAGGCCAGTGGAGCATATGTCATTGAATGTCTGGACAACTTTTCAAAGGCCGAGCGCCGGTGATGGTGGCTTAAGTCGAGAAACAGGCCTGCATAGAGCTGATTGGCTGAGCTCCGGTGATAAATCCGTCCCCTCCATTTCCTCTTCTGGGTCCCGCAGGCACATCGGCGCGTCCAAAACCCAGCCAACAGGATATTCCCAGCCCCTCCTCTTTATCCCTCCTTCTCCAAACTGCCGCTTCTCCTGAATCACGCATCTTAGTTAACCGCACCACTCAGCTTGCGGATTCAGCCAGAAGTCCCCTCTGATCCACGGTTTTGCTTCCCGAGGCTTCAGTTATCCACGATCAACTGCAGCCCAGAAGCAGGTGACCTTCCGTCTGATGTATTATCAGAGGGTCGGTAGTAGCCTAAAGCTAGGTCACAAGGCCGACAGCACTGACCTCACGCCATCTCATCACGCGGGCATTTTATCATCTCCCATCGTCCCAAGAAGGGTGAGGACAGTACAATCAGATATTTTCCAGGAGAGAGACCGCATTCCCATAACTTTTATTATAGTGTCTTGTTAGAATTGCTCTAGTTTATTAGTGTTGTTGCTAATCTCTTCCTCTGCCTAATTTATAAATTAAACTGCATGGATAGGGAAAAAACATAGTACGTACAGGGCTCGGTTTCTGTCCCTGGGTTCGGGCATCCACGGGAAGTCTTGGAACATATCCCTTGTGGACAAGGTGGGGGGACTCCTGCCTCTTCTTTGGTTCCCGTGGTTAATCGGTCACTGAGTTCTATGGAGTCTCTCTCTCATTGATCTCTCGGACATGTCTTTTCTCCACTTGCCTCCACCATGGCCAAATCCAAGGTCTCTCTCATTTCTTGCCTTGTTCTCCAACACCCTCTAACTTGCCCCAGGACCTCTGCCTTATTCTGCCTCCCATCTGTGCTCTGCCCTGTGCGCTAATGGAGTCTCAACTTTCTTCTTTTCCATGTTTTAAAAATCACACAATAATTGGGGCACCTGGGTCTGACTTGATTTCGGCTCAGGTCAAGATCACACAGTTCATGAGTTTAAGCCCCGAGTTAGGCTCTGGGCTGACAGTGAGGAGCCTGCTTGGGATTCTTTCTCTCCCTCTTTCTCTGCCCCTTCCCTGTGCTCGCTCTCTCTCTCTCTCTCTCTCAATAAATAAACTTTTGGGGCACCTGGGTGGCTCAGTCGGTTGAGCACCCGACTTCCACTTAGGTCATGACCTCACAGTTTCTGGGTTCGAGCCCCATGTCAGGCTCTGTGCTGACAGCTCAGAGCCTGGAGCCTGTTTCCGATTCCGTGTCTCCCTCTCTCTCTGTCCCTCCCCGGCTCGTGCTTTGTCTCTCTGTCTCTCTCTCAAAAATAAATAAACATTAAAAAATTAAATAACATCTTAACTATTCATTTCAATGACTGCAGGGATGCCAGCATGTATACATGTCATGATGTCTTTTAAAGGTAAAAATCCACTGTTCTCCACCCACCCTCCTGTGATGCATCCCATAGTAGTGAACAGCAAGCTCACAAGGGGAGGAAGGATGCATTCCAAGAAATGCGTGAGAAGAGCCATGGGTTTGAGGGAGAAAAGGTACCAGAATTTCTATTTATAATGCATTCTTTATCTCGTGTTTTCTATTTTCCTGTTGGGAACACTGGACAGCCACATGCAGAAAAATGATGAAAAACTTGAACATGAGACCTGAAACCATGAATCTCCTAGAAGGAAAGACAGGCGGCGAGCTCCCTCACATCCGTCCCGGTGATGCTACTTTTGGATCTGACACCAAAAGCAGAGGCAACTAAACCAAAACTAAGCAAGGGGGACCCCGCCAGACTAAAAACCTTCTGCACGGCGAAGGAAACAAACCACCAACGCAACAAAAAGGCAACCTACAGAAGGAGAGGAAATATTTGCAAATCATATATTTGATACGGGATTTACATCCAAAATATCTGAAGATCTCATACAATTCAAGAGAAAGGAAAAGCAAGCAATCCAATGAACTTTTTCTATTCGTGCGGGTCTTAAAACGTACGCGATATATTTGCAGAGTAGTACGTGTGTATAATTTATTTATAAATAAATGTCCATGTAATGGAGGTTTTTTTTTTTCTTTATTTCAAGCAGGATCCTAGAAGTTGGGGATAGCAGCCTAACTGACGAAATATTAGCTCTTTGGCCGTCCTGGAAACATCAGCACAGTGAAGTCTTTCCTTCCCCCTCCGGCTCTATCTACCACCTCCCCCGCCCTCCCCTCCCCCCCCCCCCGCAAGCCATACCCAACCCTGCGGGTCCCTGGGGTCCCACGTTCCCCCTCCAAGCCGATTCACCAGCTGTTCCTCCCGCCGGAGTTTCCAGGAGCCCCACCCCCCTCACTTCCCGGCTGGTATGTGCGTACCTGAGCGTCTACTTCCAGATGGAGAGACATCTCTGCCCATAATCCTTCCTGGACGCACACCCCCACCCAGGCTGGGTGCCCCTCCTCTCTGTTCCCATAGCACCCTGAGCTGACCTGCACAACACTGACCACATGACCGCAATATGCGTCTGTGGCTTCCGCAAGGTTGGAGATCGACCTTCAGATCTGACTCCCTGGTGGCCTCCCAGCCCAGGGCCTGCCCTAGCGTCGTCTCTTAGTAATCGGTGAGGGAGTAAATAAACAGCAAACGTGAGTACTGCACCTCGTAACTGCCGGGCACTGGTGTAAGAACTTTATACACACGGAAACATTTAACACGAAAACCACCCCGCGAGGCAGGAACTTCTGTTGTCTCCATTTCACAGATGAAGAAAGAGAGGCACAGAGAAATCATGTCACTTGCCAACGACACAGAACTAGTAAGTGGCAGAGGTTTGAACCCAAGCAAATCAACTTCAGGATCCACGCTCTTGGGGCGCCTGGGCGGTTCAGTCGGTGATGCTCAGACTCATGACTTCGGCTCAGGTCATGATCTCATGGTTCGTGGGTTCGAGCCCCGCATCGGGCTCTGTCTGCACTGACAGTGCGGAGCCTGCTTGGGATTCTCTCTCTCTTCCTCTCTCTCAAAATAAATAAACAAACTTAAAAAAAAAAAAAAAGAATCCATGCTATCAATCACTGTGTGAACCACTCACTGAAAGAATGAACAGAGGAAGGAAGGGACAAAGGAATGAACAGGTAAACAAAGGAATGAGGAAACAAACAAACAAAAGGCATCATGAGACAGTGCCCCGCTGGCTTTGCAGACATCAACCGGCGGCTCTATCTGTAAGATGCTGTTATTCTCCAAACTTCAGCTGGTGCTCAAGTAGGGACTAAAACCTTGGCTCCTTCCTCCTCACCCGTTTCCTGGCACCAACCAATCTTTCCCGTCCTCAGAATTTCCTTCCTCACAGAGTGCAGGGTAATGAGATCTGAACCGTAAGATCATCGAGTGTTAGAGCTGGAAGGTATACCATCCAACTCTCCATTTCGTAGATGGAAAAACTGAGACCCAGAGTGCAAAGTGACCGCCCCAGGTAGCCCAGCAAGCTGGTGGCAGCGTGGAGAGTGGCCCCAGCTTCCTGGTTTCCGGTCTGTGTCTCTAGTAACCTGCCTCTGTTCATCGCTTCAGAACTTGTCCATCGAAAGGCATTTTGGGCAAAGGCACAAAAGCAGGCAAGTGTAATGATTTAATGTAGACAGTGCCCCAAATCTGCTTCTGTGTTGGTTTAAAAGGTTTGTAGGAAGGAAGAAGGGAGGTAAGAAATTCAAGGTCAGAGCCCTGTGATTTCCTCCAGGCAAAGAAATAAACACCCGAAGCCACCACGGATGAGTCATCATGTGCTAGATGTTTCCTGGTATTACCCCATTTAATCCAACATCGACAATCATCCCTGTTTTACGGATGAGCAAACTGAGGCTCAGAGAGGCAAATAGAGGAACCAACACGCCCCGATGTTCCTGGAGCGGTCCCTGTTTTACAGCCGACAGTCCATGTCTCAGGAACCCCTCCGTCCCAGCCAAACCAGGACAGCCGGCTGGTGGCCTGAAGGACTGGATCCCAGAGACCCAGGCCCAGATCGGGTGCCAATTCCCGCGCCCTTTCGGACCACCTGGTAAACGGATAAGCCTGAGAGGGAGAAATAAACAGATAAGCAAGCAAGTAGGGAAGGGGGTGGGCAGGGGGCGGGAGGAGGCTGGGCGGAGGGGCGGCTGTGAAGTCGGGTTGGCCCGGGGCCCGGCAGCCAAGCCCGTGGGTAGTCTTGCCAAAGGAAGACAAACGGGCTCTTCTGTTTTCTTCATCCCAGGAGGAGGCTGTTTACCATGATAACTGCCACCTTATCTCAGCCAGGTCTCTGGTTTCTTGTCGGACAGTGCAGGGGTTAAGGCTCTGACAAAACCAGTCTCCCCGGGACCCTGGCAGCCCTCCCGTCCTTGCCCAGAAGCCTGGTTGGGGGCAGGGGGGAGGCGTGTGGAGCACCGCAGGGCAAGAGGCTTCCCAGCGGGTGAAGGACACCGGGAGATCAGGACCCCGACGCTTAGACACTGGATTCCTGTGTTCCCTGGGGAAGGACCTCACAGGGGTCAGGCGGCTGCTGGAAACCAGACCACACAGAGCGCTTTGCACCTTCCTGCTGCCCAAAGCGCTCAAGATAGGACGTGTCGCCTCCACCTTACAGAACAGGAAGCTGAGGCCCAGAGAGGGGTGGACTTCGCTGAGGTCACACAGCATGTAGGGAAAACAGCATGTTGATGGCAGAGCTGTGACTTCAACCCTCCCCGCGTCCCAAGCCTGGGAGCTTTCCTCCGCGTGAGGCTGTAAAATCGTGGCCCTGGAGACAGACTGCGTCTTTAGTGCGTGTCCGTGTGACTCTCATTCGCCACAGCACACCTGCCTGCTCCACCTGGCTAATTCCTCCTCAGCCCTGGACACCGGCTGGAGGGCCCCCATGTGCATGCAGTCAGCCTACCTGACCCCTAGGCTGGGTCAGGGTTCTGTCCCGGAAGTCATGGCAGCCTGTGCTCTGAGGGGACAAGAAATGACCCCCCAACCCCCATGGAACAAATAATGAAGTGAATGAACCAACTGCCAGATAATCTTCAGCTCTGTCTCAGTCATGTGGCATCCTGAAGGCAACAGCCCACTCGTAAGCAGGTGCCCCTGCTCTACCCACTCGGCCCCCTCCAATCCCACTGACCTTCACCCCTCCCCCCACTACTCAAAGACTCGTGTGGTCCCTGGGTCGGCAGCATCAGTACTGCCAAGAGCTTGTTAGAAATGCAGACTCCTGGCTCTTAGCCCAGAGCCTGCTAAATGTTAGATATCACTATCACTATGCGCCATTGTACTTGAACTTCGCTACAAACCCTACTCAGAAGCTGTGTCGCCATCCCTGTGACTACAGATGAAGCTGGGGCTCCGGGAGGGGAAATCACTTTCTCCAGGTTGAACAACCAGGAAATGAGACAGGGGGGCTTCAGATCTAGGGCTCGTCTATCTCCAGAGCTGAACACTGATATTCCATCTGGTGGGAGGAGGTAGAAAGCCCGCATTTATGAAGCACCCACTACGTGCAACATCCTTTCCATGGTTCATCTCGCGTAATCCTTCTGACCTCATAAAGTAGGGGGTTTTATGATTCTCCTTTTACAAGCGAGAATACAAGGCTCAGGGGTAGGAGGGGACTTTCCCAAGGTCCACAGCTAGGAAACGGCAAAAATAAGATGGAATTCAGCTCTGGGTGCCTGATGTCAAAGCCACAGTCTGCTCCTGGCCCAGCTAAAATAAGGCATTGGACACTGACTGTCAGGCGTTTGCTGAGTCACTGTTCTGGCTCCGGCCCGTCCAGTCTCCCACCGGAGAGGGTCTATGGTCCTGGGCCGTAATCCACACTTCCTTCCCCTTCCTAACGCTCAGCCTTTGGCTTAATCATTATCCGATTCAGACCAAGCAGAACAAGCAGAAACACATGCGATCAATGGGTCACCGACGTGTGACATCACCCCGCAATGATTTCTATCAGCTAGCAGGTGCCAAGAATCCCAGGGATCGCCTCCCCGCATTCCTCTTGCCGCGGGTCCCGCTTCCCCTGATCCCAGAGGTGACCCGCTGCCCCAGGCTGGGGTCACAGGGAACGCTGTACGCCCTGTCGATGGGCGCAGGAGAGTGGGACCAAAAAGACTGTTTCTTGTGCCACCCCTGTCCCTCCAGCTATGAGATCTTGGCAGATTTCTACCTCTCTGAGCCTCAGCTTCTCCATCTCTGAAATGGGTGGGTGATAACCCAACCCCCCAGGTGGTGAGAAGTCTGAGGGGTGCGTGGAAGGGACTGGGGGGGTCCTCACTGTTCTCACCGCTAGGATGAAAACACAGCTGGGGGGCCATGTGACGGGCTGGCCGGCAAGAGGGGGCATGGGTTTCCTTGCGTGGCTCTCAGGGCGGCGGGGGCGGGGGCTGTGTCATTTGGAAGAAGAGGCAGGAAAATGGGGCCGGGGCACAGGCGTGCGTGCCCCAGGAGGAGGTGCCCAGGCAGGGCCAGGCAGTGCTGTCCACAGGGAGGCCGGTGTGGATGGAGCAGTAAGATCGGCCCTTCCCCTCCTTCTGCCGAGAACGCAGCTCCGTGGGCCGAGAAATGGGCGGTGGGGGGGGGGGAGCTTTGGGAAACAGCTCTTGGGATGAATTTCTGCATTCCTACAGACAGCACTGGCCACATCCCTTAAGTGACTTCAAGGACAAAAGACATTGAGGAGGAGAAGAGTGGCAAAGACAAAGGACTGAAAGGAGCCAGCCACATTGAGCACTTGGACTCCCGGCTCCCAGGGTGGGTTCTGCAGAGGCCAGACATCCTGAGGACCAGGTGGCAGCCAGACCCACTGAGACCTGGGTGGGTGCTATTAACGTGAGCCCGTTCCTACCCAGGGCAGGAGAGTTGGGTTCCAGACAGGAGGGAGGGACGGGGCCCCCCAATACAGAGCTGGGCCTGCAGCCGTGAGCCCTACAACCTGCCTGGTAGGCGCTCACCCCGGCTACCCTCTGCCAGACCTGGACGCAGGGCAAAAGCCACGCCCAGGGGGGCCCCAAGAAAGTCCTTATAAAGGGAAAATTTCTTGTGAGTCAGCCAGAGCCCAGCAGCCCAGCTCATTCATGGCAAAGGTATTCTCTTCCCAGCTCTTTGTGCAAAGTCTCTCACTGTCCTGAGGTGACATCATCGCTGGTAAACGCGCTGCCTTGTCACCAATTTCCTCTGAACTTTTTGTTTCTCTTTAACCCGCCAGACCTCGAGGGAAGCTGGCAGCCTGCAGGGGTGCAAAGGGCACCGGACTGAGTCAGAGGCCTGGGTTCCAGGCCCAGCTCTGGCCCCTTCCTTCCAGCTGCGGGACACGGACCGAGGCAAGTCACATCTCTGGACCTCAGAGTCATTTGTAAAATGGAGTCACTGCTGTCAGAAGGATTCTAAAGAAATACACAGCACTACACAGGCATTCAACCAACAGATATTTATCTAGTGCTTAATATGTTCGAGCCCTATGCCGGGCGCAATGGAGGTTATGGTAAAGGAATCACACACGTGCATGCGCGCGCGCACACACACACACACACACACACACGGTCCCCGCTCCCTGTCTTTGGAAGACTCACATTCTGCTGGGGAAGACAGACGTGAATCAAATGATTCCATAAACAAATAGTAAAATGTAGCCATGATTAGCGCTGAGCTATACGGTGCCCTGAGAGCCTGTGATGGGGGTCTGACCCGGCCTGGGGTGGGCAGGGGTGGGTCAGAGAAGACCTTCCTGAAGAGTAATGACTGAGTGGGAGATGGGAGATACTCCAGGCAGAGAGAGGCTGTGAGCAAAGGCCCTACAGAGAAGCAGAATCATGGGCCTTGAGCACAGGTGTGAGGGGGGAGGGGAGTGCAGATGCAAAGGGGCGGCAGGTGCAGGAAGGTGGGCATCCGTCTGGAGCCTGCAGTCCCTGAGGGCAGTTTCCAGCTCTGATATTCCAGGCCAGCAGACCCTGGGGTCTTCCAGCAGCTTTGCAGAGAACAGTAGAAAATATCAACGGATCAAACTTAATTCGGGGCTAAATCAGATGCCCATCATATACTCGATCGCGGTGTGAATGAAACACAGTAGGTAGAAAAAAACTTGTAATGGAAAGTATTCTGTCCCTTACTTTAATTTTTCTGTGATTTGAAAGAACACTATCATGATTTGATTTTGCGATGGGAAAAGTTCAGCCTTATGTACAGAACAGCAGTTTTCCACAGGAGTCCAGTGGGGGCCCAGATAAACTCAGCACCTGCCTTCCACAGGACACAGCCTGCAAGGGGCCACCAGGCGGTGACTAAGGAGGGGCAGAGGGATCGTTGGGTGCCTGCCCCAAATAGACCACACCCTGGGGATGGTTCCCTCGTTCCATTCTGAGAGCACAAGACAATTCACATCCAGGAACCTGGTAATATTTGCTGGGGCGCCTGGGTGGCTCAGTTGGTTAAGCGTCCAACTTCGGCTCAGGTCAAGATTTCACAGTTTGTGAGTTCAAGCCCCAGGACAGGCTCTGTGCTGACAGCTCAAAGTCTGGAGCCTGTTTTGAATTCTGTGTCTCCTCTCTCTGCCCCTCTCCCACTCACATTCTGTCTCTCTCTCTCAAAAATAAATAAACGTTAAAAAAAAAAAAAAAGGATACACTGCTTAGAAGAAAACATAAGGCGGTAAGCTCCTTCACCCTGGTCTTGGCAATGATTTCTTTGGATTTGACACCAAAAAGCAAATGCAACAAAAGCAAGGGTAAACAAGTGGGATTGCATCAAATTAAGAAGGTTTTGCACTGCAAAGAAAACCACCAACAAAATGAAAGACAGCATATGGAACAGGAGGAAATGTTTGCAAACCATATACCTGAATAAGGGTTAAGATCTAAAATATACAGGGTGCCTGGGTGGCTCAGTTGGTAAGCATCTGACTTCGGCTCAGGTCATGATCTTGCGGTACCTAAGTTCGAGTCCTGCTTCTGGTGAGCCCCCCTCCTTCGCTTTCTCTCTCTCTCTCTCTCTCTCTTGCTCTTGCTCTCGCTCTTTCTCCCTCCTGTGGGATTCTCTCTCCCGCAATCTCTGACCCTCATTCACTTGTACCCTTGAAAGGAAGGAAGGAAGGAAGGAAGGAAGGAAGGAAGGAAAGAAAGAAAGAAAGAAAGAAAAGAAAAGAGAACAAAGGAAGGAAGGAAGAGAGAAAGAAAGAAAGAAAGAAAGAAAGAAAGAAAGAAAGAAAGAAAGAAAATGCACAAAGAATTGACACAACTGAATAGCAAAAAAATAAAAATAAAAAATCCCCAAACAATCCAGTTAAAAAATGGGCAGAGGAACTGACTTGACATTTTCCCGAAGAAGACACATACATGGCCAGCAGGTACATTGAAAGGGTTCTTGGCATCACTCATCATCGGGAAAACGCAAATCAAAACCTCAGTGAGAGACTACCTCACCCCCGTCAGAATGGCTACCATCTAAAAGACAAGAGACAACAAGCCTTGGCCAGGATATGGGGAAGAGGAACGCTCGCACACTGTCGGTGGGAACGCAAACTGGCGCAGCCACTAAGAAAAAATAGTGGCCAGAGTTTTCTCAAACCATTAAATATAGAACTACCATACGATCCAGCAATCCCACTTCTGGGTTATTTACCCAAAGGAAATAAAAACAGGATCTCAAAGAGGTATCTGCAATCCCATGGCCGTTGCAGCATCCCACGCAGGAACTGAGATACGAAAACAACCCATGAGTCCATCGACAGATGAGTGGGTAAGAAGATACAGTGTAAAATGAACACCATGGAAAAGAAGGAAATCCCGTCATTTGTGACAACTCGGATGGACCTCGAAGGCATGATGCCGAGTGAAACTGGCCAAAGACAAATATTTCACGGTATTCCTTATAGATGGAACCAAGAAAGACAATGTCAAGCTCAGAGAAACAGTAGGAAAGTAGTTGCCAGGTGCTAGGGGGTGAGGGAAATGGAGAGAGGTTGGTAAAAGGGTACACGCTCTGAGCTGGAAGATGAATGAGGTCTGAGAAGGTAGCGTTTACCACGGTGAGTGTAGTTGCTAACACTGGACTGTGTAGTTGATGGATGTGTCGACTAGATGAGAGGGATCCTACCTACATATATCAAATCATCACACTATACACTTCAAATACATTATCATTTTATTTACTGATAAAGCCGAAAAACAATATACTGAATAGCAACTTCATATTGAGTAGTGTTTGACAGGTTAGTGCCTAGCATCTCGACCCAGAGAGGATTGCCAAGAAAGCCAAGGCCATCTACTCCTCCATGGCATTCCCAGCCTGGCGTTTAGCACAGGGAGGCTGGAACTGAAATTGCTCGATCCACTTCGCGAACATTAAATATTGAACTACCTAGAATTTTTATTGCTGTCTTTAAGATCGTGGTGGGTTTACAGGAAGGGCGATTTAGAGAACTCACGTCTGTCTCTAAAGAGCGTTGAACTACAGGAGTAGATCGGGATGAAGGCGTCTCTCCCTTCTCAATATGTTTTCTTGAAACAAGTGTGGTCATCCAATATTGTTCCTTCTAGGGACAGAGAGATGGAGGAAGGAAGGAAAAGGAAAAGCAAAGCGGATGTACCGAAGCGTCTTTGAGCATCCCCGCTGTGGCCGGCCCTGTGCTTAGCCTGGGTTACCCGGAGAAGAGCCAAGTCAGGCATCCGAGATCTGAGATAAGAGTAAAGCAGGGCAGGTGCACAGGTGAGGGCTCCGAGTGTGATATAAGCAATCGGCAGTGGGGAAAGACTCTGAGCAAGGCACGTGGTCCACAGATGACCCTCTGGGGCTGACATAGGGCAGTCCAGCCTCTGGACACAGGCAACCTGACTTCCAACCTTAGTTCTCCCGCTTTGTCATTTGGGTGAGTTCCCACTCTGCTCTGAGCCTCTGTTTTCTTGATTGTGAAATGGGCCACCAATAGGTGTGAGTATTGGGGGAGATGGGGTATGCAACCCCCCCACCCCGTGCAACCCTCAGGGGTGGGGAGGCAAATGTGGGCTGTGGGCATCTGGGAAGGTTTCTCCCGTGGGGCTGGCACAAGTCCTTAGAAGCAAGGGCAGGGACTGAACAGAGGACGCCTGGTGTCCACAGCAGGTGCTCTATGTAGACAGGTAAGGCCGGTTCTTTCATCCCCGGTGATGGCGGTGGAGGTGGCTACTCCCTTTGAAGAATGATTTAGTTTGAATGAGAGCTGATCACAGACATCGCCACTTCCTGCCTCAGTTTATTCAAACTTCAGCCAAGCCCTGGTTTAAATAAAGGTCACCAGGAAATGATTTCACTCCCATTAGCTACACGTTTCATTGAAACCCATAAAGCAATTCATGCACCATTAGGGACGGGGAAAAGTAGCTCAATAAAGCCCTGACAGCACTGCAGACTCTGCCTCCAGACTGGCCTCCAACCAAGGAAGAATATGACAGGCAGATGCTGGGAGGGTCCGGGTCAATGTGTGCACTCAGTCACAGCCAGAAGCCGTGAAAGGCAAAGGTCGACGGTGAAAATATAGTGAATCTGTTGCAGGGACCCCCATCACCTTCGCCTGGTGCTTAGAATCATGGACATCTGCGTAAGGGGCACAGATGTTGCCATCTGGAAGCTTCTACCAGCCACCCTCCTGTTCTAAGACAGCCAGAAATTTGACAACAGCTATCAGAAGACTTGTGTAAGTTCGTGCCTTTGGACCCCATCATTTCCCCACTTTAGGCCATTTCCCTAAAGTCATCTGGGGTTATAACACAGTTTAAACACAAAGAGCCTGACAAGAGAGTTCTTTATATTAGCAACAATCGGAGGAAGTTAAATGTCCAACAGTAGAATGGTTAAACACAATTCAGCATAGACACAGTCTCGTGGCCCTTGTTCGGAAGGTTTTCTAATCGTGACATGGGGAAATGTCTGTGATAAAAATAGCTGGTGAGGGGGAAATATACAAATATACAATAAACACGAATTTGTGTCTTCGACACCTTTGCAAGGGGATTAATTCCTTCTGCCTTGTGTTGCAATTAACTGGTTGTCTATTTGCACCCCGACCGTAAGCTCCCAGAGGACCACAAGAGTGAACTCATCAGTGGATCGGAAGAAACAGAAAATGGCTGTGTGGATCGTTGGAGAATCTGAGTGGTTCATTTAAAAAGAGTAGTAATAGCTTACATTTATTGTGTACTTACTATATGCCTAATCCTGAGCCGAGTGTCACAAATGTGTCACTTATTCCTTACTATATTACGTGAAGATGATGTGGGTTAGTTAGGAGTGTTCCCAAACTGTGGTCCCTCAGAATCAACAGTTATCAGCATCACCTGGGAATTTGCTAGAAATCCAACCTACTGAATCACAAACTCTGGGAGGTGCAGGCCACCAATCTGCACTCCACCAAGCTCTCTGGGTGATTCTGATACATCCTCAAGTTGGAGAAGTCCTGGACAAGGGGTAACAGGCAGCCCATGTTTCTCGAGGACAGCCTTGGAGTTGAGGCTCCAAAAATTGCATCCCAGCCCGATCAAGTTAAGACCAAGAACAAGCTTTAGTCTGGCAAAGTCAGATTTTTCAACCCAGTGCAATGAGAGAGAACCCGCTCTAAAGGAACCAAACAGAAGAAAAGACAGAGTTACTCTAGAACTTGGAAAAGGGGTACAGTTCAAAGGACGCAGCGTTTTCGCCTCAAAGCAAAGCAGGACCATGTTGAAAGGGATCGATGTCAAGTCTGGACTGAAAATGGACCCAGAGTCCAGTCTCCTTGGAAACGACAAGGTTAAGACCCATGTGGGGTGGTGTGCTCAGAAATCCCTTATCTGAAGCCCTGCGCTTGGGTTGCAAAGGGCGATGTTTTCTGTGTCAAAGTCACTCAGATCTTTGGGGCAAAGGTGGGATGTTTCATTCTTACCTTCCAATCTCCCCTCCCCCCGCTCCCAAATTCCTCCCGGTAAAATTTCAGGGAGTCTATGATCTTAGCATTTTCTCAGCGAGTCACCGAAAGTCGTGAGCTGTTACGACATTTTACAGCCGCAGAGTGTTCTGCGGCAGGAGAATATCGTTTCCTGGTTCCTGGCAGCTGGCTTTCTCCACGTGTGCCATTTCAGACGGACAAATGACCAGGGATCTGTCCTTTCTCGGCCCCAGCTAATCTCACTTTCTCAGCTACGAGGCGTTAAATGAACATACACTCTTAAAGTACTTGAGCAGTGCCTGGCGGGTAATATAAACTATCATTTTGTGTTACATAGAACATACATTAAGAGGGGCACCTGGGTAGCTCAGTCGGTTGAGCGTCTGACTTCGGCTCAGATCATGATCTCGCGTTTCGTGGGTTCGAGCCCCGCGTCGGGCTCTGTGCTGACAGCTCAGAGCCTGGAGCCTGCTTCGGATTCTGTGTCTCCCTCTCTCTCTGCCCCTCCCCTGCTCATGCCCTGTCTCTCTCAGTCTCTCAAAAATAAATAAACATTAAAAATTTTTAAAAAAAGAATATACATTAATATAAATAAAAGATAATATACAAAATGTGAGGTAATTAATATAAATATTAATTACTCGATTAAAGTAGTAAGGGTTTTGGTTAGCTAGAAAAAGGAGAAAGGGTGTTTCCCTTCCTTTCAAGTGAGACCATGGAATCAGAAAGCATCTGAGGCCTCTGATTGCAGAAATAAGAGACTAGATTAAGAAACACCCTGGGTTCTTGCTCTAGGCTTGCCGAGAAGGAAAAGGAGAAGTATTTACTGAATGTCTGTTTTGTGCTGGGTTCAGAGCCTCTCCGTTTGCCCTTCTAATTAAGTACTGTTACTGTCTTTACCCCACGAAGGGAGGTTAAGGTAGTTACCTAAACTCATCTAGCTCATCAGTGGTGGACCTAGGGTCCAAACCAACCATAGCTCGGTACATGACCATCCACAAATCACTTGCACTACTGGGAGCCTTTGGTTTTCCATTTGTCAAATAGAGGAGAGACAACAAGACAGTTTTTAAAGCTCCTTCTCACGCCAATGCTCTCTCTATAATTAAAACTCAGTGATGATTCTCCGCCCCCAGAAAGAGGCTACATATAAACAGATAACGGTAGAAGGATAGAGATCATACATTCTTCTTAATATTAAAAATGGGAAATAACCAAAATAAGGTATGATTAAATAAATTATAATATATTCATACAGTGGAGTACTATGCAGCCATTACAAATGAAATCATTGCAGTATATTATGAACATAAAAGATTGCATGGTATACTGTTCATATATTCATAATATTTTGTGAAAAAAGATAGTTTATTTTTTAACATTTATTCATTCTCGAGACACAGAGTGTGAGTGGGGGAGGGGCAGAGATAGAGAGGGAGATGCAGAATCTGAAGCAGGCTTCAGGCTCTGAGCCGTCAGCACAGAGCTCAACATGGGGCTCAAACTCACAGACCTCGAAATTATGACCTGAGCTAAAGTCAGATGCTTAAATGACTGAGCCACCCAGGTGGCCTGTGAAAAAAGATGGTTTTTGTTCTTATTGTTTTAATGTTTATTTATTTTTGAGAGAGAGAGAGAGACAGAGTGCAAGCTAGGGAGGGGCAGAGAGAGAGGGAGACACAGAATCCGAAGGAGGCTCCAGGCTCTGAGCAGTCAGCATAGAGCCCGACGTGGGGCTCAAATTCACCAACGGTGAGATCATGACATGAGCCGAAGTCGGACACTTAACCAACTGAGCCACCCAGGCACCCCGAAAAAAGATAGTTTAAAAACAGTGTACCTCATCTACAGATTCAGTAGAAGCTTCATCAAAATCCCAGTAACATTTTTGCAAAAATAAAAACTCCATCCTATGTCTTGCATATTTGAAAGTTGCTAAGAGAGTGGATCTTACCAGTCTTCATCACAAGAAAAAAAAATTTAACAATGTGTGGTGATGGATGTTAACTAGCCTTAGTCATTTTGCAATATGTACACATATTGAATCACGTTATATGCCTAAGACTAATATAATGTTTTATATCAACTCTACCTCAATTTTTAAAACAAGAAAAAGAAAAATCCATTTTAAAACTCATGTAAAGTTTTAAGGGACATGAATAGCCAATCTTGAAAAAAAAAGTACAAAGTTGGAGGTCTCACACTTCTTGATTTCAAAACTTACTACAAAGCTAAGACAAGATACTGGCATAAAGGCTGACGTACAGACCAATGGAATGGAATAGAGACCCCAGAAATAAACTGCCACCTATACAGTCAAATAATTTTCAATAAAAGTGCCAAGACAGGGAAAGCACAGTCTTTTCAGCAAATGGTATTGGAAAACTGGACATCCACATGCAAAAAATAATAATAATAAAGTTGGGCCCTTACTTAACACTATATACAAAAATTAACTGAAAAATGGATCAAAGACCTAAATGGAAGAGCCAAAACGATAAGACTCTTAGAAGGAAACATAGGGGAAAACCTTCACGACATTGGATTTGAGAATGATTTCTTGGATGTGACACCAAAAGCACAAGCAACAACAACAAAAGAACAGATAAACTATCCTTTAACAAAATTAAAAACTTTGTGCATCAAAAGACATGATCAAAATAATGAAAAGGCAATATGTGCAATGGGAGAAAACATTTGAAAATTATATAGTTGATAAGGGATTAATATCCAGAATATATAAAGAACTCCTATAACTCAACAACAAAAACAAACTACCTAATTTTAAAATGGGCAAGGTAAGGGACACCTGGGTGGCTCAGTCGGTTGAGCATCCAGCTTCAGCTCAGGTCATGATCCCGCAGTCCGTGAGTTCCAGCCCCACATCAGGCTCACTGCTGTCAGCGCAAATCTTCTGTCCCCCTCTCTCTGCCCCTCCCCCACTTGTGTTCTCTCAAAAATAAATAAACATTAAATAAATAAATAAATAAATAAATAAATAAAATGGGCAAAATAAGCCAACATTTCTCCAAAGAAGATCTACAAATGGCTAACAGGCTCATGAAAAGATGCTCAACATCACTAGTCATTGCGGAAATGCAGTCAAAACCATATTAGATACCACTGCATGACCATTAGGATTGCTATCATCTAAAACCAAAACAGAGCAAGTGTTGGTGGGGATGTGGTGAAATAGGAACCTGAGTGCATTGCTGGTGCAGCTGCTGTGGAAAATAGCGTAGGGATTCCTAAAAAATTACACAGAATCCCCACGTGATCCAGAAATTCCACTTTGGGGTATATACCCAAAAGAATTGAAACAGGTGTATGTGGGCCTATGTTCATCGCAGCATTATTCACAACAGCGACAAGGTGGAAATAACCTCAGTGGGAAACAGTCCAAGATGGATACACAAAATGTGGTTTATACATACGACAGAATATTATTCAGACCTAAATATGAAGGAAGTTCCATCCCCTGCTACAATAAGAAGGAAGCTCGGGATCATTGTGCTACATGAAATACACCAGTCACAAAAGGACAAAACCTGTGTGCTTCCACTTACATGAGGTCCCTAGGCCTAGACCTAGAGGAGTCAAATTCATAGAGACAGAAAGTAGAATGGCGGGTGCCAGGGGCTGGGGGAGAGAACAATGTTGTTGAATGGGGACATAGTTTCAGTCGGGATAGATGAAAAAGTTCCGGAGACAGACGCTGGTGATGGATACAGAGCGATGTGAATGTAACTGTTTACTTAAAATGGTTAAGATGATAAAATGTATGTGTATTTTACCACAATAATAAAGTATACATCAAATTATCCCACTTGAAAATTGCTCAGGTATATGCTTAAATATATCTACAATGTTAAGAGCAATTCTCTCCTGGTAATAGATTAAGAGTGATTTGAGATAGTTAGCTTATTTTCTAAATTTTCGTGATGAACTTGGTTTAGTTGTATAAGAAAACAAAATCCTGAAAAAACGCAATGAGCAAAATTTCTAGTAATGTCCGTGCAAGGCCTTACGCAACTACTTCTCCGCCGTAGAAAACAAGGATAGAAGTGGCCAGAATTATTTTGCTAACAAAGCACTGGAAATGACCCAAGGCAGGTAACAACTTGACTAGTCTTTACTCAGGAAAAACCGCCACTGAGGGTAGGAGGAGGAAATTTGTGACTTTTCTTGCCTGGGGGCATTTGGGTTTCTCCCAGCAAAGGGGAGCAAGACCCCACAGCTTCCCTGCTCAACGGTGGTGGACACGGTTGGAGGGGTGGGTATGAAACAGGGAGATTTTGAAAGTGAAAGAGCCATATGTGATAGCTAATGTATGCATCAACTTGACCAGACTAAGGGATGTCCAGATAGCTACTAAAACATTATTTCTGGGTGTGTCTGCAAGGGTGTTTACAGAAGAGATTAGTGTTTCAATAGCTAGACTGAGTAAAGAAGATTGTTGTCCATCATCCAACCCACTGAGAGCCTGAGTAGAACAAGGCAGAGGAAGGATGAATTTGCTCTTTTTGCCTGACCTGGGACATCAGTTCCCCTACTCTCAGACATCGGCGTTCCTGGTTCTTGGCCCTTCAGACTCAGACCAGAACTTCCACCATCAGCTCCCCTGATTCTTGGGCTTTTGGACTCAGACTTATACCATCAGCCCCCTTGGTTCTCTGGCCTTCAGATGTGGACTAAATTGCACCACCGGCTTTCCTGGCTCTCCAATTTGCAGATGGCAGATTGTGGGACTTTTTAGTCTCCGTAATTTGGTGAGGCAAGTCCCATAATAAATCTCTTACTTACCTATGTCTATATAGCCTGTTGTTCTAGTTCTCTGAAGAACCCTGACTAATACACCACGGGAGGGCAAAGATAACAAATTCCTCACACATCTTAGTCTGAATGCTAAACTAAGCGTGAGTGTGAAGAACCCAAAGAACTCAGGAAATTGAAAGCCTGGGGACACTGGAACGCTTTCTCCCTCTTCTCCTTAGCTTACCTGCAACTAGAACCTTTGAATGAGCTCCTCAGCCCACCCAGAGCTCAGATGGCAAAGGGTTTAAATCCTCATTGGCTTGAGATGTCTGAGCATAACCTTTGTTCAATCAGTGGCTGACCTGGAACTATTCAGACACAGGAAAGAACCCTAGGGAGCCAACTGAAAATAGAAAAACTTAAAATATATATATTATTTTAGCAGAAACATTAGCAGTACCACACTGTGGGAGAGATCATTGGCATTTGGAGTCCAAGTAAATTAATTGCCTAATAGTAGATGTGGGAGAAGAAAGAAACAATGAACTTGAAGATAAATCAGTAGAAATTATCCAGATGGAAAGCCACAGAGACAAAAGGTGGAGGAAAAATCAACAGAATCTCAGAAATCTGCAAGATGATATCACCCATTCCAACATAGGTTTAATTCAAGCCCAAGAAGGAGACAGATGATAGAAGTGGGCAGAAATATATATATTTGACATATAATGGCCAAAATCTTCACAAATTTGGTGAAAAACATTGACTAACAGATCCACGAAACTCAATCAAAAAACTAAACACAAAGAGAGTCAAACCTAGGCACATCGTAGTCAAATTGCTGAAAGACAAAGACAAAATCTTGAAAGCAGCAAGACAAAAATAATGCATCACATATAGAGGGTTAATAATATGAAAAGTAGCTGTTCTCGCCAGAAATAATGGACACCAGAAGACATTACAATGGCATATTCAAAGTGATGAAGGAAAAAAAATTGTCGACAAAGAATTCTCTAAATGGTAAAACTATCCTTCAAAATAAGAGTGAGGTAAAGACACTTCTGGTTAAATAAACACTGAGCAAATGTGTTTCTGGCCAATCTGCATTACAATAAAAAAAAATAAAGGAAAACTGAGTAAAAACTTTAAACGAAAGGGAAATGCTACCTGATCCAGATCCACAGGTTTGAATGAAGGCCACTGAAATTGGTGCTTAGGTGGCATGTTTTTTCTTTTGTTTTCTTAATTTCACTAAATGATATATGACTGTTTAAGGCAAAAATCATCACACTGGGTTTATAACAAATATAGAGGTAATATATAAAAGCAATAGCTCAACGGAAGATGGGTGCAAATATGCTAATGCAAGGTTAGTGGAAGTTAGTCATTATTAATTTGAATTAGATTGTGATAAGATAAGGATGTATACTGCAATGCCCCAAATCACCAAAAACCCATAAACTATCAAATAAAAGAGAACAAAAATCATATGTTAAAAAAGAATTCTTTTACACAAAAGAAGGAAGTACAGGAGAAACAACTAAGAGATGAGACAAGTAGAAAGCAAACAGCAAAATTGCACACCAACTCTAGCCAGGTCAGTAATACATTAAATATGAATGGGTTAAACCTGCCAGATAAAAGACAGGGATACTTTAGACTGGATTAAAAAGCAAGATCCAACTATATGCTGTGCACAAGAAAGTAAAATGATGGGAAAGGATGTCCCATGCCAACAGAAGCATGAGAGGGCTGGACTGACCATATCAATAACAAACAAAATAGGCTTTAAGACAAGAAGTACAGCATAGGAGGTAACAGAGACGAGCAGAGAAAATACAATAGAAAAACATAAGAAAATCAGGGGCGCCTGAGTGGCTCAGTGGGTAAAGTGTCCAGCTTCGGCTCAGGTCATGATCTCACGGTTCGTGGGTTCGAGCCCCGCATCGGGCTCTGTGCTGACAGCTAGCTCAGAGCCTGGAGCCTGCTTCGGATTCTGTGTCTCCCTCTCTCTCTGATCCTCCCCTGCTCACGCTATCTCTCTCTGTCTCTCAAAAAATAAATAAAAATTAAAAAAAAAAGAAAAACATAAGAAAATCAACGAAACCAAAATTTCATTCTCAGTAAAAAAAGAAAAAATCAGTAAAATTGATAAACCTTTAGCTAGACTGATCAACATACAAGAGAAATGAGTCACAAATGACCAATGTCGATACCAACTAATGAAATTGAATTGGTAATTTAAAGTCTTCCCCCAAAGGAAAGACCAAGTCCAGATGACTTCACTGGTGAAACCGTCAATATCTCCCCATACATATGGATACTAAAACCTTTGACAAGTACCAACAAATCAAACGCAGCAATATATACAAAGGATAATACATCATGCACAAGTGAAGTTCATCCCATCAATGCAAGGTTAACATAATGGCCCATAATCAAGTCATGTATTACACCATGTTATCCAATAAAGAGAAAAATCGTACAATCACCTCAATAGATGTAGGAAAAGCATTCAACAAAGTGCAACATTTATTCTCAATAAAATCTCTCAGCCAACTAGGAACAGAAGGGGGCTTCCTCAACCTAACAGAGCATCTGGCAAAAACGCATGGCCCATATCAGATTTAATGGTGAGAGACTGAATGCTTGCCACCTAAAATCAGGAACTGGGAAAGGATGTCCGCTTCACCATTTCCATTCAGCATTGTGCCACTTTACACTCAACAGAATGGCTAAGATTAAAAACCAAACACGACACCTGACTCTTCCAAGTGTGGGTGAAGACGTAAAGACACTGATACCCTGTGCATTTCAGGTGAGAATGCCAATTGGTACAGCCGCTTTGAAAAACAGCTTGATGGGTTTCTTTTATATATATATTTTTAACTTATTTAAAAAATAACTTATTTATTTAATTTAAGTAATTTATTTAAGTAATTTTATTTATTTAAGTAATCTCCATACCCAACGTGGGGCTCAAGCTCACAACCCCAAGATCAAGAGTCGCCTACCCCTCCAACTGAGCCAGCCAGGTGCCCTTTGACAGGTTTCTTTAAAAGTACTTTATCTTATGATCTAGTAATTCTCATCCTAAATATCTACTTAAGTGAATTAAGAACATCTATATCCGCGACAAAATTTGTATGCTAATGATCACAGCCGTATTAGTCATAATATCCAAAACAAACAGATCCAACCCAAATGTCCCTTAACAGGAGAATGTTGAACAAAACCTGATGCATCCATAGGATGGAATACTACTCAGCAATGAAGAGGAACAAGCTACGAATAAAAGCTACAAAGTGGAGGAAACTCCAAAACATTATACTAAGCAAAGAAAGCCAGGCACCAAAGATCACATGCTGTCTGGTTTCATTTAGGTGAAATTTATGGGAACCTCTAGGAGAAACAAAACCACAGTGACAGAAATTACATCAGTGTTTATCAGTATTTGCAGTGCTGATCTGCGAAAAGGTACAAAGGAATTTGGGGGTGCTGGATGCATACCATAGGCATGGATGCACAACCATGCATGTTTACCCAAATTTGCTGAACCACGTGCTTGAAACGAGTGAAGCTTATGGATTGTAAATTATGCCTCAGTAGAGCTGTCAGAGAACATGGGGACAGGGAGCAGTGCTCTGCCCCATATCCACGTCTAGAAGGACATCATGCGCCATACACCTCCAGCCTTCTGGGTAGGGTGGCTGGGACGATGAGGGCCATGGAGATTGTGCCCAGGCCAGTGGGGCAGAAAGCGATGTGACCCAGTCACTGCGAAGCAATGCAATGCAACTTCGCCGGAGCTCCCAGTGCTGTGGGCATGCCAGGTATGGAGCTGTCAGCTGCTTCTGGGTGGGGACATGCCTCCTTGGAGCCCAGATGGTGAGGACTGTAGGGACAGTGGGGACACAGGCCTGTTGGCTCCCCTTCCCACCCACCAAAGCACCAGAGGGCTGTCATTTCTCTTTTAATTAAAGTAAATTAAAATTGATCATGGGGCTCCTGGGTGGCTCAGTCGGTTAAGCATCCGACTTCAGCTCAGGTCATGATCTCATGGTTCGTGAGTTTGAGCCCAGCGTCGGGCTCTGTGCTGACAGCTCAGAGCCTGGAGCCTGCTTCGGATTCTGCGTCTCTCCCTCTCTCTCTGCCCTTCTCCTTCTTGCACTCTGCCTCTCTCTCTCTCAAAAATAAATAAACATTAAAAAATGTTTTTAATAAAGTGAATTAAAATTAATCTTGCCTGGAGACTTTCCTGATACCTCGTTGGAATAATAAGGGTCACCCCGGAGCGTTGCAAAGACTGGATTGGGCCTCTCCACCGAAACTCTGAAGGCAGCTTGGGTGACACCACCTGGGTGCTGATTTGATCCCGGGGGGTGGGGGCAGGGAAGGGAGCAGGAAGGAGAGTGGAGAGAATCTGGCCCTGCAGTGAGACTTGGCGTGTCCCAGCAGCTGTCTCCCGAAGTCCCGTGGGACCAGAGCAGAGTTAGCAACCACCTAAAGGAGCCACCGAGGTCCGGGGTGTAAACTGCAGTTTCCAGAGGCGGGCCAGAGTCTTGTGGTGTTATTCAGCTCCATGAGTGCAGCTAATTGTCCCAAGGGCGTTGCTCTGCCCCAGTTCCAAGGGCAACCCCTTGAGGGCAGGGCCTGCACTTTCCTGGTTTCCTTATATGTCTGCAAAGGATGGAAGGAATGTTTATTGCAAGCCTGCTGTGTACTTTATGGGCATTATAGCAGTCGGTCCTTACATGGGAGGTTCCTTCTTTTTTTTTTTTTTTAAGTTTATTTATTTATCTTTTAGAGAGAGCACAAGCATGAGCAGGGGAGGGGCAGAGAGAGAGAGAGAGAGAGAGAGAGAATCCCAAGCAGGCTTCACAATGTCAGCACGGAACCCGATTCGGGGCTCAAACCCATGAACTGTGAGATCATGACCTGAGCTGAAATCAAGAATCGGACACTTAACTGACTGAGCCACCCAGGTGGCCCTCTTTTTTCTTTTTTAATTAATTTTATTTATTTATTTTTTAAAGACAGAGAGGGGGAGAGAGAGAATCCCAAGAAGGCTCTATGCTCAGCCCAGAGCTGTATGCGGGGCTCGATCTCAAGACCCTGATATCGGCCTGAGTCGAAATCAAGAGTCAGATGCTTAATGGAATGAGCCACCCAGACACCCCCTGGGAGGTTATTGCATTATCCCTGCTTTAGGATAAGGAAACTGAGGTCCAGAGAGGGGAAGTGACTTGGCGGAAGTCACAGAGAGGCAGAGCTGGGATTCAAACCACGGTCTGCCTTGCCTGAGCCCCGGCCCCACCTCTAGTCCTGTACTGAGAGCTAGGAGGTATTCAGAAATCCTGGTAGCGTAAAGGCATGGCTGGGCCTGGCCTATTTATTGGGCTCATTCCTTGAATCCCAGCACCCAGGAGAGAGGGCCCAGCAGGTAGGCAGCCTGAGGTCAGAGCCTCCCTGGCCACACGGCTCCCTGCCTCAGTTCTCCTGGGTGTCAGGGAAGGGCATGATCATCTCAGGCGGGACTAAGGCTTGAAAAATGTACTGAAAGTAAGATCCAGTGACTAAGAGGAAGGAAGAGGTGCCCTCGGCTTACCCACCCCTGCCCCACACAGTCGTTTCCCAATTCCCTCCACTGGTTTGACAGAGTTAATGGGAGAGAGGGCGGGAGGGCGGGGTTGGCCTGCAGTACCCGGCTACAGAAAGCTGGCTGGTCACAGCCTCCCGGCCTCCCTGGCTCCTACCCTGCCCCATCCCGCCCAACCCAAGTGAGGCTGTCCCTCAGGGCTCCCCGTCACCCCAGGATGAAACCCAGCTCCTCAGCCTGACATCTGGCGGCCCTGTTTTCCAGGTTTCACCCCCACAAGCTCCCACCTCACAACCTTCTGCTCCCCCCAGATGCCTTTCCTGGCCCCATTTCATTTGGCCTTTGGCCATGCAGCTCCCCTGTCATCTCAACATCCCGCTCCTGTTTTCCGTGGGTTGATGTTTGACTCTTAAAATCCTCAAACAAGCCCCTTTAGTCACCACACTGTTGTGGGCGCTCTGGCCCAGGTGTCGGCACTTTGAATCACCTTGCAGGGGGCCCGTCCTGGCTCTTGCGAGGCTGTGGCAAACTCCAAGCCAAGGCCTCCTTGGAACACCCCAAGGGACCCACAGATGCACCTTGGCACTCAGGCCGAAGAGTCATGGCAACTTGCCCCAGGGACTGTCTTCCCATCAGGCTGTGAGCCACTGGCACGTAGAAGGTGCTCAGGATAAGTCTGGAAATGGAAGGGGGGAGGGGAGAAGGGAGGGAGGGAAGGGGGGGATGAGTCTATGTCCAGCTCTTAGGTGTGTTATTGAAAAGAAACTGATGCTGGAAGCCTCTCTTTGGTAAGTGAAAATGTATCATTTCGCTAGATTTTACTAATTAATTCACTAACGTTCTAAATTTCAGAAAAGAAACACTTTGGTGTTTTTACTATTATAGCAGCAATACAGGCTCATGGTTTTTTTGTTTTGTTTTGTTTTGTTTCCTCCTAGACCAAGGGCCGGCAAAGTTCTTCTGTAAAAGAGCCTAAATAGCTTAGGTTTCGTAGATCACCTATGTTCTCTATGCTACATTCTTCTGTGTTTTGTTTCCACCAGCCCTTAAAAATGTAAAAGACACTCTCAGCTCATGGGCTGTACACAAACAGGCCGCACTTTGCCAAACCCCATTCTACACAGCCCAGCGAGATGCAGATAAGAAAGGGGGAAAAAATCGCCCGTAAACCTTCATCCAAAAATAAACGTTCCCCCCTTTTTGGCGTGTTTCACTCCGGACTCTTTCTGGGCATGTACATTACGTGTATTTGACAAACTAAGATTGTATTCTACATATTATTTCGTTACTGGATCTTTTCTTTTCTTTTTTTTTTTTAATTTTTCTAGGTTTATTTATTTTTGAGAGAGAGAAGGAGAGAGAGAGAGAGACAGAACACAAGTGGGGAAGGGGCAGACAGAGAGGGAGACACAGAATCGGAAGCAGGCTCCAGACTCCAAGCCGTCAGCACAGAGCCCGATGAGGGGCTCGAACCCACAAACTGTGAGATCATGACCTGAGCCGAAGTCGGATGCTCAACCGACTGAGCCACCCAGGCGCCCCCTGGATCTCTTAACAAAATCATGTGCAGCTAGCTCCATGCTGTTGAATATGGATCTGGGACACCCTTTTCGTGGTTGTGTGGCTCTGCATTGTATGAGCCTAACGATTTCTTTGGCATATTTACTGAGGGCAGATGAGTTACTGCCTACAAGTCCTCATTCGCCTTATTAAAAGACAGTAAAAGACAAACAAAAGGATGAATCTTAGCGACCTGGGGACAGGGCACCCCGTCCATGGCAGACACGAAGAAATGCTTTTGGCTGATGGTTTTCTCACATATTTCTCTGCACCCACTTCTTTCCGGTGAGGGCTGGGCGTAGCGGGTGGCTGACGGAACAGGGCAGCGTCACGGATGGGCACCTGCTTGGATCCCAAGGCCTGGGCTGTGAACGGATGCCGTCAGACTGAACAGGGAGCCCACCTGATGGGAGGCAACAGAGCGTCCCTGAGGCACAAAGCAATTCGACGGTCTTTCAAGCCAGAGGGACATTTGTCCTGCACTGGGGCAGCCGCCACTTAGAAACTCCTAGAGACACAGGTCCTCCTCACTCTGCAGGTGGGTGCTGGGTGCCCTGGCAGACGTGGTCTTGGACGTTGGGAGTTGGGAGTCTTGCACACATCCTAAGGTACTCAGGTCATTGGAGGCAGGCAAGGGGAGATAGGGAGGTTTGTTCATAATTATAACATAGAGTCACATGTAACTGTATCCTGGCTTCATGCCACGGCATTCAGGTCTCACACGGGCCCGGTGGTCAGTCCACTTTGCAGGTGAGAGACCTTAAAGCACAGAGCAGTCAAGTTAGTCACCCAAGGTCACACAGTCTGAACCTGTGTGCTCTGACTCGGAAGCAGTTGCTCTGTCTCCAGCAGCGCAGTGAAGCCGGTATCCCACCCGTGCCAATGCGAGGTGTCAGGGGGAAGGGCGCTGCAGGGCAGTGGGAGAGCCCCGGGTGGGGGTGTGGGGACTGGTTCTGGACCCCACCCGCCTCTGAGAAGCCGGAGAGCTCAGGACGCTTCTCTGTCGGCCTGCACCTCATCTCTCCGGTGGGTGCCTCCATCTCCCTCCATCCTCAGGGGCACTGGAGAGAGACATGGATGAGAAGCTGGGCCTGAACGTCGGGTCGTGTGATGCACTGGCCGGCACATTGCCAGAGCTGACTTATGGAGCACGTCATGGACAACGGTACGGAGGCCAGAAACAATGAAGGTCAATGTCAGCCAGGAAAATCACCTGCTGTTCCCAGAGATGGGACCAGGGGCCCCTCCCCTCCTTCTGCACTTATGCTGCCCTGGCCCAGGACCTCTCTTTTTCTCCCCTGGACCATCCTGACAGCTCCCAGCTGGGCCTCCTGCCACCTGCCTCCATCCTCCCCGTCTGCCACCAGCATCGCTGCCCTAAAAACTGATCCTGGTCATGTCCCCCCACCGCCTCATCTCTTCTCGTGGTCCCCGCTGTGCTGGGCTGAGCTCCGTGGTGTGACTGAGAGCCCTCCGCTGAGCAGCGCCCGCCCCCTCCCCGCTCAGCTCCTCCTGAGCTCACCACGGAAACTGCTCTCCCTCTGTTGATGCTGTTCCTCTGGTTAATATCCTCCCTCCCCTTCTGGCAGCTTCTGGCACATCATTCCAGCATCACCTTCCCTGACCCCCGGGGCAGTCGGGTGCTGCCCCCTCAGTGCATGCTCTCCGCCACGTGCAAACAACCCGGCGCATCGAAATCTCTGTGTGCACGTTTCCCCTGGCCCAGCAGGGACCGGGCCCTGTCCTCTCATCCTCACTCCCCGGTGCCCATATCAGAGCCCAGCCCGGAGTCAGCATCGGGCCAACAACGGCTGACCACCTGCCCGGGGTCCAGGCCCACGAGACAAGTGAGGTGGAGCCGGGGTGCCGGCAGGAACCGGGCAGGCCAGGCAAGAAGGTGCTTGTCTGAGAACCAAGCCAAGGGGTGACCTCACTGCTGACTCGGCCTCGAAAACACGAAGGTGAGGGCCGCCCTCCCAGGGAGGGGCAGCGCCTGGGACCGAGTTAACAGGCGAGGTGCATGCTCGGGGGCCAGAAAGCAAGGTGATGAGTCAGGGAAGGGGAGACGCCTTGCCCTAAAAAGGAAACAGTTGCCCTCCCGCAAGTCCCTACTGAGCATATTATACTCCTTAAAAGAAAAAGAAAAGAAATAGGAGGGAAAAGGCCCAAACCCCATAGCTGGCACGCTTCCTCGGAGGTAATTAACGATCGCTCGTTAAAGAGTGGATGACACGGTTCCAGGTTTGAGCCAAAAAACAAGAGCCCCAGGTGCGCACCAGGTGGAACATGGGCCCCGAACCCAGCCCAAACCTCCTGTGCCAAGGACAGCACCCCGCCCTCCGGGTGCAGCCCTCGCCCCCCAGCCCGTCATTCCCCAAACATCCGCCCCCCTCCCGGCCCCCCGGGGAAGGCGTTTGGGAGACGTCCACACCTCTGAGGCAGATTTCGGCTTTCCCACCAAGAGAGCTGAAAATGGAGTTCGGATTGCTGCCTCTTACGGAGCCCCTGCAGTGTCCTGGGCTCTGCTGGCTGTTTCTGAAACAGCAGAAGTGGGAGGCAGGACCTGGTGATGGGATTTGCAGGTGGACAAAGAGACTGGAGGTGGGGGGTGGGGGGTATGGCTCAAGGTTAGTCGATGGTGAGTGGCAGGAGACACAGGCCCTCTTTCAGCTGCGCAACGCGGCCCCGCAGCATCAGTTCCCATTCCCGGGCCGTGGCTGTTCCCGGGAGGCCCTCCCAGGACCCAGCAGAGCGGCAGCCCTGGATAGTGGCGGGTTATGACATAGCCAGAGGTAGTTAGGCTCTGTCCCCAACGAAGCCGCAGTGGGAACTCTGGCCCTCTAAGGCAGGGCAGAGGCCTGCCAGCCACCCCGTCCTGAGAGCCACCCTGCCTCTCTTGGGGGGTTCATGGGGACAGGAAGACACAGACAAGCATCTCTTAAGGTCCACCAGCTGAACTGAACCAACGGGGGCCTTTCGGCAGGGCGTTATGGATTGAATGGTGCCCCCCCCCCAAAGTATGCTCAAGTCCTCACCTCCCCTATCTCAGAATATGACCCTCTCTGGATATAGGGTCTTTATGGAGGTGATCAAGTAAAATGGGGTCATTAGGACATGACTGGAGAAAACGCGGACGCAGAGGCAGACGTGCTCAGAGCAAAGACTACGTGAGGGCCTCGGGGAGCAGGCGGCCGTGTGCAGGCAGAGACTGGGGAGAGGCTGCTACGGGCCAAGGACGAAGGCCGCGCACACCACCAGTGGCTGGGAGAAAGGTCTGGAGTAGACTGTCCCTCGGGGTGCTCAGAAGGATCCCGCCCTGCCGACGCTTCTAGGCTCCAGGATGGTGAGGCGAGACGCTCCTGGCATCTCAAGTCCCCTGGTTTGTTGCAGCAGCCCCAGGGCCCGAGCAGGACCCTGTGCTTGAAGGGGCCCCTGCTTCATACAGCATTCCATGTCCAAATTCTTAATAACTTCTGAGCAAGGGACTCACATTTTCATTTCGCACTGGGCCCTGCTAATTATGCAGCCGGCCCTGTTTTCAGATGTCCCTGGCAGGACCCCACCTGGTGCAGATACCCGCCTTCCCCGCCACCCTCCCCCCACCCCCCCACCCCCGCAGTCAGGGCCCGGGCTCGCACTGGGCTGTGAACTTGATGCAACCCAGCCAGGCATGGCGGGAGGGGGTGAGGGGTACCTGGAGTAGGGGCCTCCTGGGCCTCCTGACAGCTCGATTTCCCAAGGACCTGTGCAGGACGGGGTGCCCCCACCCAGCCCTTCACTCAGGACTCCTGGGTTCTCGTGCCAAATCGGCCCAGCGGTGAGCCCAAAGCAAGCCGAACCTTAGATTTTGCAAAGCAGGTGGTCACCGGAAGCCAAGACTTGGCCACACATCACAGCCCCCTCCCTACAGCACCAGATCGCTTTCTGCTTTCCAAGAACTCAGGTCACATCGGCTGGCGTTTCTGGACCCCTCGCCGGAGTTCAGCCCCAGGATTCTGCACGGAATCTCTGTGCCTTCTGGGAGCTAGCCACAGGGCGTCAGAGTCCGTTTCTATTGACTTCTTGTTTTAAAAGCAAACAGGCCGTCCTGGGAGGCGGGTTCACCTCGTGATGGAGGGGTTTCATCAGTAGCCTCCGCAGAGAGCTGAGGGCTTTGTCCCTCACGCCTCGTTGAGCTAGATCTGCCCCCTTGATCTGGTGGCCAGGGGACATCCCTGGCAGGGAGGAAAGGGGGACCGAGAAGGGAAAAGGAAACTTATTTGTCTGGATGCCTGGGTCCCGCCCAAAGCAATATCATAGATAATCACATTAAGTCCCTGCAACAACACCAGGAAGAGATAGACAGATAAACTAAAGCCAGGATAATTGAGGCTCCCAGATAATCCCCATTAGCTGGCTTTGGCTCTGAATTTCACGGCACAGCAGCCTTTCACTGTGCTGGCGGGTGAGAACTCCCCTTCTCACCTTGCCCCTACCTGGCAACCTGGTCCAGTGGTTCTGGGAGGAGGCGAAGGGCAGGGGGGAGGGGGAGGGGAGAGAATGACACCCCCTGCCCCCCGCCGTGGTGCTGGCAGCCAGGGAGCCAGCCCACAGCCCTGTGGTCCCCTGACCCAGACTGCCTTTCTCCTCTCCCTCCCCTGCCAACTCCTCCAGGCATGGCCTCCTCCAGGCTCTCTGCCCTGATATGGCCGTCGCCCACCCCACTCAGTCCGCTCCCCTGCCCCATTCCTTCACTTAACACATTTCACCTGGTTATTCATTTACCCGTCTTTTTCCCTGACCAGATGATGCATTCTTTCGAGCCAGAGCCTTGTTGACTTAATGTTTGGCCTCTGCTTTGTGTAGGACCTGGTGCAGAGGAAGCTTCCTGGGGGAACCTTCTGGACATCGGGGGGTTGGCAGCTCCCCGCGCCTTTGGGAAGCCCAGGTATAGTTGTCTCTTTGGTTGGTTGTCTCCTTGCTCAAACAAGAGCTCCTAAGGGGTAGGGACTCTCCTACTGGTTTTCTTCGGACCCCCAGGTTTGCCGACTGACTGATGGACCACCTGAGTGAGTGAATGAATGGGGCAATGGGGGGAGGGGTTGCGGGCAGATCCTCGGGGAGGCAGTGCTCCCTGCTCACTGACCCTGGCCAGCCCAGAAAGCCTCCTGCTCCTCTCCTTGGAGTCCCTGGGCTCCCCAAATGGATAGCGCACACCTGTGCAGGTGTGGACTGTCCCAGTGGCCTTGTAAAACTGTGCCCAGAGGCCAGGTGGAGCCCCAAGGCTCCACAAGGGAAGGGTCACAGCTCTGCAGACAGGGACACTGAGCATTTCTCAGCATGAATCCTGTGGGGCCCGACAATGGGGGCTGCATGTGGGGGGGACAGCTTCCTCCTTCGTGGGGGGGTAGGGGTCCCTTGCCTCTCCTCTCCCTTGTGCAGAAAACCACACGTAGAAAGAGCTGGAAGGAAATGCACCTAAATAAACAGGGACTCTGCTTCTGTCCCCTGCCCAGACACCAGAGGGTGGGGAGCCTGGAAAGCATCGGACCAAGGACTCCCCAAGGACACTCAGTCACTGTCTCTCCCATCCACCCAAGAATCCTGGCGAGAAGAATTCTACAGAAAGTTCCCCAGGGGAGCAGAGATGGCCTGCTCAAGCTAGTTCCCTGGCAGCGGGGACCATGTGTCCCCCTCATTAGCCCAATTACTTAATGAGGGTGGTGAATAAAAAACACTTTGTAAACTGGAAAACACTGAATGAAGCTGGGAGCGGAGACGGTCGTCCCTGACAGCTTCCCGAGGACCTGGGCTGGGCCTGCCCCGTCAGACCAGGAGCCCCTGAGTCTGGGGCTAGGCCTCTCCCATCAAACCAGAGATTCCTGTTTTAATTCTGTGGTCCCAGAAAGTTCTGCATCCCAGAAAGTTCTGCATCCAGGGTGTGCTTGGTGGACTCTTGAATCACTTACGCGGACGCCAATGGACCGTTCATTCAGCTGCAGCTTTGAGGCTTAGCTGACTCATCTGAACACTTTCTGCTTCTTAGAAAGAAAAGCCAGCTGTCCTCCGACGTCTGAGAACAGTTCGTAAACCATTTATTAAAATGCTTCCTCTATGTCACGCACAGTGTACGAGGTAGCTTTGACTTAAATTTACACAAAGCGTAACGGACTCTGTAACGCGTGCTTAGGATCTTGGAGTCAGAAGGAAATTTGGAGTTCGGTTCGCAAACGTGGCCGCACACGGGATCGCCCGGAGCGCTTTTGCAAATACCAACGTCCAGGCTGCACCGCAAGCCAATGAAATCCGAATCCACGGGGGTGAGATCCAAGCATCCATCCTTTATACATTCCCCAGGGATTCTGATACGTAGCCCAGTGCCAAGTCAGCAGGGTTCTAGAACAACCTCCTTCCCCATGCAGAAATCACAGCTATTTATTCCAGAGACATGTATCAAGCATCCGTTCTGTTCCAGAAACCAGGATTATCTATTTTTTTAATGTTTTTTTTATTTTTATTTTTGAGAGGGAGGGAGCGCGTGCACAAGCAGGGGAGGGGCAGAGAGAGATGGAGACACAGAATCTGAAACAGGCTCCAGGCTCTGAGCTGTCAGCACAGAGCCCGATGCCGGGCTCGAACCCACGAACCGTGAGATCGTGACCTGAGCTGAAGTTGGATGCTTAACCGACAGAGCCCCCCAGGAGCCCTGAAGCCAGGATTATCTTAATTTTTCTACAAGTCTGGTGGTTCTCCCGGGTTTTTAGCAGGGGGGTGAGGGGTAGTGATCCTTCCAGTGATGGGAAACTTGCTGCCTCACAGGGCAGATCTTTTCCCAAGAGCTGGTTTTTAGGGAGTCTGTAGGGCGGGGAGATGCGTTGGGAAGGGCAAATAAGATCTCTTGGGTCCCACCATGTGCCAGCAGTGGTGTGGGATACTTCACGTGCCCCCTTTCTTTGAAGCCCGACACCCCCACCCAGTGAGGCGGAGAGTTCGAGCGCAGTCTCAGAAGCACGAGGGACCCCCTGCAAGGTCAGCTCATGTGCCAGGAAGCCCGATCTGTACCCCAGAGTGTCACTTCCATAGGAAGTTGGGGCTGGCTGGCCAGGCAGGGTGGGGGAGGCAGGCGGCAGGCCAAGCATTATGTCTGGATATCCAGAAAGAACCTTCCAGGTCTCTCACCCCGCATTCCAGGCACACTGTCCCCCCCCCCCCCCCCCAGTTTTCATTCCCTGTGTCCCTCAGGGCTGGGAGAGTCTGACAAATTCGTTTGTCCAAAGTAGTGAGCACCCAACTGCTAATCCCCTGACAAGGTCTACGGACACATGAAAGGACTCAGGCAGGGCAATGCTTAATCCAAAGGAATGACTATCTAATGGTGATACTGGAACACATCCATCCTGGACATCCAGCCTTGGCTTCCCATATCACAGGCCAGAGGTGATGTCCCACAATCCCCACCCTCCCGAACGGGCACATCCGGGCAGCAATAACAGCAGTCACCTGCTTCTCTACCAGGTGCCTCCCTCCTTTACGCCCGGTCCTTACAACAGCCCCAAATGCAGGATTCTCGTGTTTCCTTTACAAACCGGAAACGAGGCACAGACAACTGTGTCTCCAGAGCCTGAGTTCTTGCCCACACAGACCAGCATTTTTCAATCTGCAGGTTGTTACCGGTTAGGGGGGTGTGAAATCGATCTAGCAGACGATGACCAGCATTTAGAAAATAGAAGCAGGGGCACCTGGGTGGCTCAGTTGGTTAAACCTCCGACTCTTGATTTCGGCTCAGGTCGTGGGTTCAAGCCCCACCTCAGTCTCTGGCTGACAGCGAGGAGCCTGCTTGGGATTCTTTCTCTCTCTCTCTCTCTCTCTCTCTCTCTCTCAATCTCTGCCCCTCCCTTGCTCACTCGCTCTCTCTCTCTCTCAAAAATAAACTTCAAAAATATTTTTTAAAAATAGAAGTAGAAAGGAGTAAAATGCTAGTGCACATAGTAAGGGAAGGCTTGTTGAATTAACCAGGTATATGCGCGTCGTGTGCAAGGTTGTGACGAAAAATACATTTTTTACTGTGAATGGTGATCAGATATTATACACTTGCCCCGGGTTGAACCCCAGGGCCCTGGCTGGTGCCAGTTGTGGAAAACCATCCATGGAGTTGCCTCACGTGGCAATAAAACGCGCCATGGGCTCTGGAATGACACAGATGTGGCTTACTCAGCGGCAGGCTCTGGGCACAGAGCCTCAGTTTTGCCATCTGTGAAACAGGGAGCATAACGATAGCTAACGTTATAGAGCACTGACCGTGGGCCAGGCGGTGTTTTTCTAAGCCCTTTATGGGTACTGAATCCTCAGTCAAGAGTCTATCAGGCAGCATCCCAATTTTATAGGAGGAGAGATGAGGCACAGAGAGGTTAGGTAACTTGCCCAAGACCACACAGCTACCATGTGCTATTGCGAGGACTCGAACCTGGGCAGCCTAGCTCCAGAGTCCCCGTGCTAAGTCCCAGGCCCACACTGCTGACCTCCTGGGGGGCACCGTATGCATCGAGCAAAGCACTCTGCCTTGCAAGTCCCTGGCATGGCGCCTGGCACGGAGTAGGCAGGTAAGAAACCATGGCTGCCACCCTCCAGTGGGGCAGAGAGGCTTGTGGGAAGAGCCCCTGGGTGACCTCCAAGCACCTGGGGGCAGAGCTGGGTCGTGACCCGCTGAGAGGCAGCCCCTTCCGAGCTTTCCTTGTGCCGCCCCCGGTGGCGGCTGAGCGGGCACCTTCCTCATAGCTCAGGTGCCGAGGCCTCCGCGGGCGGATGATTCAGGCTCTGAAGTGCCCGGGGTTGTGGCTCTGGGGGTGGCGGGTGGGCTGAGGCGGGGCGGCCTCCGTGAGAAAGGCGGCCCCACCAGTTCCGAGGGCTGAGCCAGGGGCCGGGTGTGGGCACCTGCCCGGGTCCCGGCCGCCAGCGTCTTCCCCGAGCGGGACATGAAAGCAGCCGGGAGGAGGGGCTCAGAGGTCAAAGGGCCATGAGCCTGGAAGCGCCCAGCGGTCAAGGGAACATGCCAGGCCTGGGAACCGACGCCGCATTAGCAGGAAGATGCTTTCACTTACACTGCTGTGTGGCTGAACTGAAGATCTGGCCCAAATAACAGAGAAGCCAAAAGGCTGGTAGCAGGTGAGGCTGGACACGGCGGCCGTAGACATCACCAGGCGCCCACCTTTCCCCATCTCACCCCAGCCTGCGCAGGAGGGAGCGAGCCCCTCATCAGGCCCCACGGGCCTCCCCGTCACTCCAGCTCAAGTCCTGAGGTTCACTCTGATTGGTCCTGCTTTGGTCACATGTCCTTGAGCCAACGCCGGTGGCCGGGGAAATGGACACACTGATTGGCTAGTTGGGATCACATGCTCCGGCCTCCGTTCTGGGTCGGGGGGCACCTGTAACGCAAAAGGGGAAATCGATGCTTGGGGAAGCAGTGAGGGGATCTTAGGCCTTCCGGCGCTGCTACTGCCTGGCGAGTGGCCTAGGCAGTCCATTCCCCTCTCTAGGCTCAGTGGATGGGAGCAAATCTTTTAAAAACCTTGTTTTAGTTTAAAAGAAAAAAAATTTTTCAAAGTCTTATGTAAATCAGATGCAAGTGGAGGGGGGCAGGACCCTTCCCCTCCAGAGGGACGGGCATTTCCGCATTTCCGCACTGCTGGGGGTTGGACGAACATGGCCTTGGTGCCGGGGCTTCAAGTTTCCTTTAGGTTGCTGACAAGCCCCTGGTCTCCAGTCTCAGCCCTCCCAACCCACCTCCCACACTGCACACTGGGTGAACTTTCCAGAGCATCCCTCTGACCATGCTGCCTCCCTGCAAAAGTCCTGTGGCATTTCACCCCCTGCACCAGCTACCAGTGCCGAGTAAGAGAGTACCCACAATCTAGCGCCATAAAACAACCACTTTCTTATGCCCGGAGTCTCTGGGTCAAGAACAGACTGGGCGCATCTGGAATGGCTTAATTCAGCTCCATGATGTTTGGGGCCTCAGCTGGGAAAACTTGAAGGCCAGGGTGACTTGATGGGTGGGGCTGGGAACCATCTGGAGGAGTCTTTGCTCCCACGTTGATGCTGGCTGTTGATGCTGGCTGTCAACACGACCTTGGCAGTGCTGTGGGGCTGGACACCTACACGTCGTCTCTCCACGCAGACTAGTTTAGACTTCCTCGTAGCGTGATGGCCAGGTTCAAAGAGTGAATATCCTAAGAGAACAAGATGGAAAGACATTTTCCTGACCTCACCTTGGAGATCACGGAGTGTCAGACACAAAGCTCCACCCAGGTTCAAGGAAAGGGGACACAGACCCAGCATTGGATGGGAGGAATGTCAAGATCATGTTGAAAAAAGAGCCAGAGAGGGGCACCTGGGTGGCTCAGTCAGTTAAGCTCTGACTCATGACTTCGGCTCAGGTCATGATCTCCTGGTTCGTGGGTTTGAGCCCCACATCGGGCGCCACACTGATGGTGCAGATTTTCTCTCTCCCTCTCTCTCTGCCCCTCTCCTGTGCATACTCCTGTCTCAAAAAATAAACTTGAAAAAGAAAAAAGAGCAAGAGAGATGGGAAGTAGTTTCACAGCCACCTTTGGAAAACTCTAATCGACCACACGTCACTCTTCAGCGGGGTGGGAGCCCTACTGAGGCTCATTGATCCCTACACACGCTGTTCCTTCTGACCAGAAAACCCATCTGCCCAAACTGCCCCCACCCCCTTCACCTGGCCCACCTTGACTCACCCTTCAGGGCTCAATGAAGATGTCAATTCTTCCCAGGAAGCCTCCTCTGGCCCTCCTGCCTCACCCCAACTGAGCCGGGCCCCCCCCCTTGACCACTACCACCTAGGACCCCCCATCCCAGGGCCCGGGCGGAGTCTACCTGGTCTGTCTCCCATTATATCCCCAGCACCGGGCTGAAAGCCAGCCCCGCTCTGGATCCTGCCACTGGAGAACCAGCAGCCACCTCCCCCAAGAAGACTCCCCAGAGTGTCCTAGGCAGTGCTAGGCGTCTCTCCTGGTCTCCCACAGCCCCCTGAGCAGGTGTTTGGAAATGCCCGGATGAAAGGAGAGAGCTCCGCCCCCTGTTCCCAAGCCAGAGCTTGTTAGTGCAGTAAAAGCAGCAGCAAATTACCAGGCGGGCTCCGAGCTGTAATGATTAAAACGAGGGTATTGTTCTTGGGGCTGCTAATTGCATACCTGAGGAGTGAGGCCCGCTCAGCCCACGGGCTGTTAACCCAGACCTGGCCCCAATGCCAGGCCCAACCTGGCAGGGAGCCAGACACAGAGGTGTCAGGGGTAGGAGGGGCTGTCCGGGAGCTGGGTGTCCCCAAAGGGGTGACTGCAGCCACCTCACCTGGGGACCCGTGGAAAACACAGACTCCCAGGCCCTGCCCACTAACTCTGTGTCCGGGGCTCCAGGGGCCCAAGAACATGAATTCTTGGGAAGCTCCCAAGGTGACTCTTCAGGCCAGTCCAAGCCTGGGGTTTCTAACTTGCCCCACCCTGAAGCCAGACAGAGCCTCACCCTCACTTGGCCCACCTCACTCTGAGAATGTGGCAAGATCCAGAAGCCACCTGGGGAGAGGACAGGAGAGGGAAGGTTCCCAGGACCTTGGGTCGAATCTTCCTCCTGAGCTGAGGGACCCCAGACAAGTCACCATACCTCTCTGAACACAGGCAGATTCATCAGGGAGCCGAGGGGCCCGTAAGCTTCCAGAATCCCCAAGGCCCGGAAGGAGCCCCAGTGGCGGGTTCACTCGCTTGTGTGTTTTGCACAATTTGCAAAAGCAGAATATTTTTGTACCCTTTTCCTTAGCGTCCCCCCTCAATTGTATAAGCTTTGGGCCCACCCTAAAGAAGGACAAAGTAATTTGGGGACCATCCCTTGGGGATGAACTGAGCACATGTACCCAAAGCTACCGCCCCGATGGCTGACCAGGCCCCACGGAGAAGGCACGGCCTCTCGGAGCCTCTCTTTCCTCATCTGTAAAGTGGGCGTTTAACTGTAGCTACCCCATCACGCTGTGCGAGCCTTACATGAGCCAATGGGGGTAAAGGTCCCAGGTCGGTGCCTGGTCCCCCGCAAGGATGCGCGGCTCGCATCAGTGATAACTGTGTGAATCGGTGGGTGAGGAGCCAGAGAGCAGGGGTGGGGGAAGGGGGGGGACGTGCATGCCACATTTCTGCGAGGCAGCCTAGCCCGCGGGATCGTGCAACGATGTGTGCTTTTGAAACCCTGCTCCCCGGAAATGTCGAAAAAAGATAAGGCCCCCTTTTGCCAAGCCAGTTTAAGAACGTCCCGGCCGAGAGGCAGGGGAATGGACTCAAGGAACCAGATTCGCCGTGATTCTGGGACAGGAGTGACAGGAAGGGCCTTGACCTCGAGGCGGTGATTTCTGGGAAGACACCTGCTCCGAGGAAAGGGGCCGACACCCAGTCAGAGGATGCTGGAAATTTAGGGCAGGAGAAGGGCTTGGGGATAGGGGTTCATCCAGGCCAACCCCTTCCTACCAGCAATTGTGAATTAAAACAGAGCAAGAGGCCGGGATCTGGGAGGGGCCAGGCAACCACAGTCACTGATACACATGACATTTTCATAAAGGACTTCCTGGAGGAGGTGACTTTTGAGCAGGGAGGGAGGTGGCAGGGATGGGCAGAAAGAGAAGACAAGGCCAGGAGATGCAGGAAGGCCGGCAGTCATCAGCATAACTCTGGACATTAGGTGAGCACGTACTATGTCGGGATTTGCCCAAGTGTCGCACTTGGCCTGGCTCAGTGTTGGAATTCTTTTGGCGTCATTGATTTATTTGCTTTTGTACTAATAGATTTTAAAGCTTTGAAGCGATTGCACACCTATAGAAAATTTGCAAATGGAATACTAAGATTTTTCTGGAACCGCAGGAGCGGAAGTCCCTGAGTAAGTTGTTCCCGAGGCCCCATCATTCCAAAGTCTTTAGCATTTACTTTCTACAAACAACCACAGTAAAACCCACAAATCAGGAAGTTGGCATCGACTCCTTACTACCGTCTGCTCCCTGGCCTCATGCAACTTCTGCCAACCATCCCAGCAACGCCTTTTATAGCAAAAGCACCCAGTGTGGAATCTGGAATTATCAGGGCTTCTCTATCCCGACCTCGTGCTCCTACTTCCTTTTGAAGATGTTCGGGTCCTTTATTTTGTAAAATATGGGTTCACCTGATGTTTCTTCATGGCTAGATTCATCCCACCTGCCACCGACTTGGCTTTGAATTGGTTGCCTTACTGATGAGGTCAAATTGGGTCACTTAAGGGGCACCTGGGTGGCTCGGTTGGTTAAGCATCCGACGCAGGCCATGATCTCGCAGTTCGTGGGTTCGAGCCCCACGTCGGGTTCTGTGCTGACAGCTCAGAGCCTGGAGCCTGCTTTGGATTCTGTGTCTCCCTCTCTCTCTGACCCTCCCCTGCTCACGTGTGCTCTCTCTCTCTCTCTCTCTCTCAAAAATAAATAAAAATTTTTTTAAAAATTGGGTCACTTGATTAAGACGGTATCTGCCAGGTTTCCTTCCTGTCAAGTTACTCTTGCTTGCCTTGTAATTAAGAAGTAATTTGTGTGCACGTACTTTGAGGCTATGTAAAGATTCCTCTCTTCCTCAGATTTTCAATTCATTCACTATTGAGGTGTAATAGTATGGACACATGGCTTCTTCCTGTGTCCAACAGCTTATAATCCATTATTACCATTGTTCATGACCATAAGCATAACTAGGGCCAGTGGTCGCCCCTTTCCTGGGGCACTGGGGTATGTCTCCGTGATTCTTTAAGCATCTCCTTGCTTTCTGGCATAAGACATCCCAGCTTCATCTTGTCCTTTCCCTTGGAATCAGCCACGTCTCCGAACAACCGCAGCTTCCATAGTGGAGAATGGTCCATAGAAGCCAACATCTAGGTGCTAAATGCGCTCACTGCAAGTGGGAAGTTGCAGCTCCCAGGCCCTCGGAGGAGGGGGCGGGGGGGCGGGGTAGAAAAATCTATCCACACACACACACACACACGCATTTAATTCCGTGTTCATTTCTGTTCCTCTCTTGTACGGAAAACCATGCACACAGACACCTCACACTCCAACAGCACAGGGTTCATTTTCCTCCTCTCCCTTTCTGTACCTGCAGCTGTCTTCTCTGACCTGAAAGTCTGGCTTCTTCTATCCTTAGCGTATTTCCCAATTCGGTCGATCCCTCTACATGTAACCAGTCTCTCCCTGCTCTCCCCCCATCCCCCCCCCACACACACAGGGGTGCCCTCCTCCCCCCTCTCGGGCTCCGGCACCCCCTGTAGGCTTCTCCCCCATGTGAACAACTTTTCAACCCTTTGGGCTCTGATACCCACACCAGGCCCACCCTCCATGGGGCGGCCTTCTCCCCTTGCTGGGGCTCTGTTTCTGGGCCCCCGTGACCCCCGTGGACACTCTCCTTACCCGAGCCGGTAAAGAGCAAAGTGTAGGTTCAAACCCAGGTCTCTCTGATGCAGACCCTGACCTCCTGACCACTGGGTCCTCTTACAAGTCCGGGGAGGAGCACACCGTGTTTCCAACTACATTTCCCCAGCTGGAGTGTCAAGGGAATTGAGGACGTTCTCGGCCTCAGCCAGGACAGGCTCTCCTGGCCTCCCCCTTCTGGAGCCTTCGGCAGGGCTCTAGGCCTCCCCGGGGATGAACTCAGGCATTGCGTCATCTGCCTGCCCGTGGCAGGTAATAAAAACAGCTCACCAGGTTTTCAGCACTTCGCAGTTTACAAAGCCTCCCGTAAAACTGGCCGAGTCTTCGGCCCTCGGAGGGCAGGCTCGGTAAACCCGCTGTGCGGCCGTTGGTGAAACCAAGGCTCGGACTGGGCAAGACATTTGACAGCCAGCAGGTGTCAGCCCGGGAATCCGCACCTCCCCTCCCCCAGCACCCCACACTCTACTTCCCTCTCGGGATGGCTTGCCTCACCCCTGAGCCCCTCCGGAGGACCCCCAAGTGTGTGGCTACCGTCACTCCTGGCAGGGCTGGGCTGTTCTGTCCCCGCCCTTCAGAGCCCACCCTCTGGGACAGACATCACCGGTGGCCGAGGTGCCAACGCAGGCTGTACCCACGGCCTCTCCTCCTAGAAGCCTGGCTGCCGAATTTCTTTAACTGGACCAGCAAACTAAGGGATGGTCTGTGTGTTGTGTGGGGTTATGCCTCCCTTGTCCCGTTCTCCCCGGTGAATCCCATGGGCACCCAGGACAGACATCCTCCTCCAAGGGCGGGCCCAGGCCCAGTGCAGGACAAAACCCCCTGAGTCAGCAGGCCCCCAGGGCCAAGGCCTGAGGACAGGGAGGACCGGTGAGTGAGAGGGGACAGCTCCCCAGCCCAGCATGTGTGGCTCCGCTCAGGCCTCGTCACAGGCAGGAGGGGGAGGCAGGCAGGCGGGTGGCACCCTCGAGCCCGCACGTGTAAAGGGCCCTGAGCCACCGGGCTGCCTCGTGGGACTCCACTGGGTGCCCGGGAGAGGCTCCCGCGTGAGTCAGCCCCAAGCTCAGCTCAGCACAGAACCTTGTACCCGGCCTGCCAGGGACACCACTCCCCACGGTGGGGACTCTGTTCCCCAAGTTCCACAGAAAGGGAACAGAGAGAACATGTGCCCCCCGCTGACGCCAGCGGATGGATGCCCACCACTCCTCCCAGCGCCTTCGGGAAACTGGAAGGACCCCCCTTGTCCTCCCCAGTGCATTCTGGGGGGGCCCGCCCCTCTCCTCCCATAGCCAGCTCCGGGGGACACTGGAGACAGTCCTTGGCCCTGAAGGGTCCTCTGTGGTCCCAGTAAGGGGAGGGCCACGCACAAATGCCTTCCACAGGCGGGCAGGGGAAACGTGGGCCAGGGCGTGGCTGGGCCACTGGACACGGAGGAGGCCTATGGAGAGGTCCTCGGGTAGCACTGCCGGGGCCCGTCCCTCCCCTGTCAGGCCTCAGTTTCCCCATCTGTAAAAAGGGGCTGTTTATTTCTGAGCAGTGGTAATTATTCTGTTGTCCCTGCAGCCGTGGCCCACTGGTGGGGGAGGGGGGCGGGGGGGCGGGGGAGGGGGCGGGACATGCCAAGTAGATGGGCCTCTAGCTCCCGCTCAGACAGTGTCCCCAGAGCCGGACCTGGGGCTTCTCTTCGTGTATGGGGTGAGGGTTTGGGAAGAGCTTTATTTAGAGTTTGGCTGGAAAAGAATAAGGTGGGCAAACCGCCGACCCCGGGAAGCCTAGGAGCCCCCCACGTGGCCGTTCCCGGCTTCCTTCCCTCCTCCTTCCCGTTCAGCCCGTTCGGTGCTCAGACTGCAAGGACCCCCCGTGCGCAGGGCCCTGGCCGGGCACAACAAACACCTGGCGCCTGTCCCAGGACAGTGAACAGGTCCAGAAGGTAGGGCTGGGGACAGAAATGAGTTAAGTGTTGCCTCAGTTTCCCTAAGGTGCTTCATCCTTGAAAGCCCAAACCAAATGCGAGGCTACTGGTAGAAATATTCTCAGGGGTCCCCAGGTCAATGCCAAGGGTACAGAGAGAACAGGATTGCATTCTTGCCGCCGGGGATCTTGGGTACCAGGGAGCTGATGCTTGCAGCGGTAACTACACCCCAAGCCAGAGAGCTGTGACCAACGACAGCCAGAGAGGGGGCCAGCCGTTAACACACAACCCAGTGGATCCACGTGGAAACTTCAGAACGGGACAGGTGCCAGGAAAACGGGAAATCAGGGCAGTGGGGTGGAGAGGGTGGGGGCAGCACGGGACAGGGGCTGGAAGAGGCCCCTCGAAGGAGAGGCCACACGAACAAGCCCCGAGCGCCATAAAGGAGTCTACAAGACTCAGGAAGGAGCATTCATCATGAGCAAAGGCCCTGGGGTTGGAAAGGGTTTGGTTTGTTGGAGGAACAGAAAGGCCAGTGTGGATACAGCTGTCTCCTCACAGGCCAGGTGGCCCTAATGCCTTTGGGGGACACCTGTCTGACGCCCCCACCCCCATCCAGCTCTTAGGAACATGCATCCAGTGAATTCTCTGCTTCCCCCATCTCCTGAGACTCAGCCGCCCTTAACTCTAACCTTTGGATGCAGAGTCACAGACAAGAAGTCCCGCCTCGTGGAGACCAGGCCCCGGGCTGTCAGGGGAGGACCCTGGCCTGCCCCGGGGCAGGCTGGGAAAATCCCAAGAGACAAGGACCTCAGGATCCTGGCCATGTGGCTGCCTCCCTGTCCCCCCATCCCCGCCCGCCTGGCTCAGGTGCCCAGACACGTGCCAGCCTCTACCTGGCAGGGGCCCCACCCTGGCAGAGGAAGCTTGCCCAAGAGGCGATGATGTCACTGCCTTCTGGCCAGGGACCTGCTCTCAGGAGAGTGACGGCCAGCCTGTCCCGGCAGCGGGGCAGGAAGAGCAGGCTGGCCCCCTGACTCCGGAGGAAGGCAGGGTGAGATGTGTCAGAAGCTGTGTCACAGCTCCCGGCCCTCCAGCCCTTCCCAGGCCTGTCCGCAGACTGGGGGGCTGTTTCGGGGCCCGAGTCCGCAACAGCCAGCAGGCCAGGGGCCAGGAAACTCTCGAGTTTTGCCAGCACGGCTTTCTCGAGGACGAGGGGGCGAGGGGGCCGAGCCAGGAGGGAGGGGGAGCACCTCCCTGAGCAGGTTTTACGATGCCTGGGCTGGCAGGTGCTCCAGATAGAGATGTCACCGTGGAGACGGGGTGGAGGACCGGCGGGAGGCAGCCCAGCGGTTCCCGCCCTGGGAGGTGACTGTCTCAGCAGCTCCGCTCAGCAGCCTCGCAGCCACCTCAGGAAGGGGTGGCCGGGTGTGTCCAGAAGGGACCAAGGTCCCAGGGCATCTGGCCCCTGGCTTTGGGCCGCACGTCCCTCTCGTGGGGGTGAACCTGGTGCTCCCCCAACACCTGCCTTCCCCATAACCCCGGGCTGCTTCTGATGCCCCCACCTTCGCCTCTGCCTCCTGGCCCGAAATGTCCTCCCCCTGCTGTCCCTGCTGCCCCATCCACCTTGGTCTCTGTCCTACTGGCTGTTTAGGACTCAGCCCCGGGGTCCCGTCCCTCTGCCCTGTGTTCGTCCTCTCACTCCCTCACGACCTCCTTCCTCCAACGCAAACCATAGCTCCCATCCACTCCTCGGCTCAGCCCACACCAAGAAGGACATGCCTGAGTCATACCTGTGCTCCCGACCCCTGCTCCTGGCACAGAGTAAGTGCTCAGAGGACACCAGGCAAGTGAGGGAACGAAGCTCTCGAGGAGAGAGACATCGACCAGCCGGGTGGTCCCGTCCTTGACCGAGCGATCAAGTGGCAGCCTTAGTGGCCGCCCGCCCACCTGCCCATGAGGGGTTGGCAAACGACGTCCCCAGGCTCACCTGTGCTTTCTGGGAAGGTGGAACAAGACCCTGATCAAGCCGTTAGAGCTGACTGCCAGGTCACAGGACATGACACAGGTAAAGGACCAGGTAAATGACCAGACAAGTCCAGACTGTAGAATGTCCTCCAACACCACCGGCCCGAACTCTCCAAAAAGCCATTTTGCTGGGGGGAGGAGGGGAGGGAGGTGTGGGCGGTGGGGGAAGATCTTCTACAATAAAAAGACAACTGAAGGCTACGTGTGAAAAAAGAAAAAGGCGCCCGTCTGTCTCTGGAAACTGCTCGCTGAGCCCTGCCCTAACCGTCCCCTCCACCCCTAACCAGGGCCTCAGCTTCCCCATCTGTAAAATGGGGGAATAAGGCTGCATGAGGCCATGGGGGAGCAGGCAGAGACATGGAGGGTTCCCGAAGGGGAGTGCTGGGTCTGGAAATCCCTGGAGGCGACACACAGTAGGGTCGGGACAGCAGTTCCCCGTCACTCCGGTGCTGGGGCCTGGGGGCCGAGCCCAGCCTCTGCACAGAATCAGAGCCCGGACTTGACCCCAGGGCCGTCCGTGCACCTCCCATCTCGGGGCAGCCAGCAGCTCCCGGGGAAGGTTCCTGCCTGAGCGGCAAGTGGGTGGTCCTGTCCCAGCTCACAGGTGACCTGGGGACCACCGGAGTTTGGGGTTCAGGGGATTGTAAGATCACACTGGGGGTTCCCAAATGGGGCTCATTTGGAGCACGATGACCACTGGCCAAGGTCGGCTCTTGTGTCTGTGCCACCGCATTCGTCAAAGCCGTGGGCTCCGTGGTTGGCCTTGAACACTAAGCCCAGAGCTGACCCGGTTCCAAACCAACTCAGCTGCCCCAGAGCTGGGATGACCACACCCCCAGTCCCCACGGTTCCTCCACACACTCCTGCCGGGTCCCCGGGACTTGTCCATCCAGGGCAGACCCCTCCAGGACAGGGTCTCACCTGAAAGCCCCACTGCTGAGCCGACGGGGACAGACAGCTTGGCGTCCCTGGGGGCGGGGCTAGGGCCGGGAGGAGGCAGAGATGCCAGCTTAGAGCCAGGGCTCCTGGGCTCTGCCCACATTCTGGAAAGAGCCATTCAAATATGGGGCTTTGTGGGGCACCTGGGTGGCTCAGTTGGTTAAGTGTCCAACTTCAGCTCAGGTCATGATCTTGGGGTTCTTGAGTTCAAGCCCTGTGTCTGGCTCTGTGCTGACAGCTCAGAGCCTGGAGCCTGCTTCGGATTCTGTGTCTCCCTCTCTCTCTGCCCCTCCCCTGCTCTCTCTCTCTCTCTCTTCTCTCTCTCAAAAATAAATAAACATTTAAAAAAAAACCAAATATGGGGCTTTGAAATCAGAGCAGATATATTCCTCCTCTACCACTTACCTGCTGTGTGACCTAGGGAAGATACTTGCCTTCTCTGAGTCTCCATTTTCTCATCTGTAAAGTGGGAGGATACTAATCCCGACTTTGAGGAGTTACTATAAGGGTCAAGGAGTCCAGGAGCGCAGGTGACGCGGGCCCAGCACAGAGTAAGGTGAACTTCTGTCATCACTATCACCATCACCATCGGCTCAGAGCAGAGGCCATGGGAAAGGAGCCCACCGCTGCCCGTGCTGGTTGCGCTCAGAGCGGGGGGTCGGGGGACCTGGGTCCCACGGGGGCTCGTTATGGGCAAGGGCGGCACCTTGTCCACCTCGGAATCCCAGGACTTGTCCCCAGACACTTACAGAAGAGGGGGTCGTGTGGTCACTGGCGCTGTGACATGGCTCCCACACCTGGCCCGGCCCGTGAGGGGGACAGGAAGCCACATCTGGTCCAGCTCCCCAGGCCGTCCTTGGGGGAGGAGGGGGAAGCCTCTGGGGGCTCCCGGGAGCACCAGAAGGGTTGGGCTCATCCAATCCCCTCGTGCAGGGTCTGGAGAGGGCCAGGGGCTCCCCGGGGTCACAGAGCAGCCAACCCCCTTTCCTCAGTCTCCCCTCGTTCTGCTGCCCCCTCCTCACTGTCCCCCAGCCACCCCCAGCCGAACCGTGTACCTGCCGCCCCTCCCGCTCCTAGGGCTGCAGACACGTCGCCCTCAGGGCTGGCGTCCCCGCACCTCCGGACAGCTGTCCCCGGTCCCTGTTGAGAGTCTGCTCCCCCGACCTAGGAACCCGTGTCAAGGGCTTTCTCCTCCAAGAAACCTCCCGACGACCTCTGCCAACCTGACGTGATTTCTCCCCCCTTGAGATTGCTACTCTGTCCCTCAGCCCGCGGGGACTGTTCCTCAGGCCAGTCACATGCCCTGGCCCCCAGGAGGGTTCCTCTGGCCTCCCAGGGATGCCGGCCCTGCGTCCTGTGAACAGAGAGGGCGGCTCCTGGGGTGACCGGTGATGGCTCTGTGCTTCGTGCTCAGCAATCATAATCTCATTTAATCCTGCTGTCGGGGACCATTCTGTCCTCATGGGTGAGGAAACTGACGCCACCTGAGGCCCAAAGCTTCCCTCTGACGGGCACTACCTGCCCCTCCAGGTCCCCAACAGCTGTCCTCATTTTTGGTCTCTGACTACCCAGCCTCCGAACCCACCTGTGAGTCTCGTGGGCCTCCGCCTCATGCCCCCCAAAGGTGGTCCAGGCCCGTGTCTTCCCAGCCTCCCCGCAGCCCCTTGGATGCCCCCGCCCAGACTGAGAGGCCAGAGCGAGGAGTGCAGAGAAAGTGGGCCCATGGGGGATGGGGTCAGGGGCCGGCTGGGATGGCAGTGGCCTCGGGCACTGTCACGTCCAGTGTCAAGTACGGCAGCCCGTGTGACCAGCTCTGTTAGCAAGCACAAAGGAGCGAGGCAGGCTGGGAGCCCCAGGACGGACCAGGGCTGGCACTGTCGTTGCCCACCCTCCCCTGGTGTGGCAGCCCCAGCCACGCCCAGGTTTGTCCCCAGACCCTCGAGGAGAGGATGCAGGAATCGCCACGGGCCGGGCTCGGACAAGCCGGGGGGGGGGGGGGGCCAGCCTGCGGTGTTTCCCAGCAAAGCCGAGCTGGGCAGTGTGACTTGGGGCACAGGACGCCTCAGGCTGTTAGGGACTCCGGATGTGGGGGTCAGTCCCCAGGCTACCTCGCTTCTGTGAGCCTCCAGGTCCCCCATCCGAAGCAGAACCCGGCAAACATGTTCTGCCAAGAACCGGATGGTGGTATCTGGGGCTCTGCCAGCCCCATATGGCCTCTGTTACATATTCTTCTTTGTTTTCCTTCCAACCTTTAAAAAATGTACCAACTATTCTTGCTCTCGGGCTAAACAAATGCGGGCCAGATGTGCGTCACCCCCGAAAACCCTCCTCGGACTGATTTGCCACGTTCAGCCTCTGGAACGGTAAGAAGTCCTCCGTGACGGCCCCCCAGAGTCCCAGCCGCTCGAGTCCAGACGTTTCCAAGACAGAGTCCAGCTGGGCCGAGCACGGAGATGAGGCGGCAAAGGCACAATGACTGTGGACGGAGGCCTTGGGTGGACTTGGACTCAAGGCTCTGCTCTGCTGCTTCTGACGGGGTGGCCTCAGTTTCCTCCCCTGTGGAATGGGCATGACAGTAGTGCCAGCTCCCAGGGCGGCTGCGGGGATGAAACACCCGTGAGCACGTTCCCTGGAATGAGGTGCATGTTGGCTGGTTAGTGTGAAGTCGGCAGGGGGGCGGGGGGTGTCCGGTGGTCCCTCCTGGTCTGGGGCCTCCTGGGAACGGCCCCTCTACCAGCTTCGTGAGGAGGCTGCGTGCCCCGTGGTGCCCGAGACTCAGGAGCCTGTGCAAGTCCCACCCCTCTGGAGCCTCAGTTTCCCCAGCCTCTGCCCACCTTCCACCCTCCAGGAGTTAATGCAATGAAAGCGTCTGTGCACACGTGTGCCTCCCGTTCTGGCAGCTTCTCCAGGTTGCTCGCAACACAATGCAGCTTTGAGGGCGGCCCGGCCCGACGCCCAACCTGCCGGTCAGGTTCACAGCCGCCTCAAAGCACAGGCCTCCTGAGGGTGCTGGGGACACCCTGGGGGTCGGGGGGCTCCCTCCTCCGACCCGGGGGTCCCCTTTGGGGCTGAGAACACCGTGGGCTGCTCTCGCCACAGCCCAGCCCCACCTGCTGGGGGACGGCCGGAGGCACCGGGGAGGGGCTGGGTGGCTCCTGGCAGGGCCCCAAGAAAGTCTCAGAAGTCTCCGTTCCCACATCAGGGAGACGCTTCTCAGAACCCACAGCTCTGTAGCACCTCCTCTGGGCTGAGCCCTCTGCAAACACGGTACCGTTTATCCTGGAGGCAGCACCGCTAACCGCCTTCACAGGGGACAGAACAGGGCTGCAGGGTGAGGCGGTTAGCCACGGCCACACAGCGGAGGGGAGTCGGAATCAGAACCCAGCACCGTCTGACTCCAAAGCCCTTGAACTTCTCAGCTGCCATCCAGCCCTTACAGTTGGAAGTGACCTTCGCCACCATCGTCCCCCATGCGGTGTGTCTGATGCACGGCAGCTGGGAGATGGGCGTCTGTTTGGATGCCTCCGATGACAGGAGACTCAATACCGCCCGACTGCTCGTGTCCCTGCAGGAGCCCTGCTCGCAGCTGCATTCCCCTTCGATGGGCCCCGAACCATGTCTGTGAAAGCCCCTTCCTGGGGGTGAGTCACTCGTAACCCCAACCACTCACGTTTCCTGAGCCTCCTCTGTGGCCGGTGCTGTGCAAGCACCATCTCGGTGAGCCAGGGGGCGTGTTCGTCTTACACAGGAAGGAACTGAGGCCCAGAGAGGAGGAACCCCTTCACCAGCCACAGAGCCCCCTCCCCTACACTCTGGGCCTGTCTGCCTCGAAGCCCCCCCCCCCGCTCCAAACACTCCGGGCTCTCTCCGGCCTCCAGGCCGGGGCACCTGCTGCTCCTTCAACCCAACCCCACCCCCCTCCCCGCGCCACAGTGGGGATTTGCCTCTGGGACTTGTCTCTCCCACAGAAAGTGGATTGGACTCCCTCAACATCAGGGCCTGAGCTTGCTTAAATTTGTGTGTGCAACAGCCACTTGAGCTAGAGTTGCCAGGCTTAGCAAATAAAAATGCAGGTCATGTGGTTAAATGTGAATCTCAGATAAATAAGGACTCATTCTTCTAGTATAAGTATGTCCCAACCGTTGCGTGGGATATACTTATACTAAAAAAAAATTGTCCAATGCAGTAGTTAAGGAGATGTTTATGCTAAAAATTATTTATCGTTTAACTGAAATTCCCATTTGGCTTGGCACCTAGGATTTCATCTGGCATCCTTAGCGGAGTGCCTATTATCAATGAGGCACCCCCCACCCTAGAGCCTCTATTTTGTCGTTTTAATGGAACTAGTAATGCCCACTCCCGTGGCTGTGAGCATGACAGACATGAGCGTCAGATGTGGAGTGCGGCCCGCACATGGCAGGCAGAGAGAGGCTGCGGACGCAGGGAAAGTGGAGGAAAGTAAAGCGTAGGCCGGTGGGCCCATTACCTGCGGCCTGGGACCCCCGCCTGTGAGTTCACTGTTGAGGTGCTGGGAGCAGGGAAGGAGGGAGGGGCGGTGTCCTGTGCTGGGAAAACAATCAGCCCACCGACAGCCACTTCCGGAGCCAGGAGAGGAAACAAAGTGGCATTGTCCTGCTGTGTACAGTCACGTTCCATAGGGCTGTGACCTCGTCCCCATGAACAGGCAGATTCCTGCCCTACTGAGAGCAGCCATGTGACGGGGACGGGGCCACCAGCCGCCCGCACCTCCAAGCCCAGCACTCAGGCCCCACCGAACAAAAGCTACCTCCTAATTGCCCTATTTGCCCTGGCATTAGGGCCAGTGGGGCCCACATATCCTCCGTCCTCCCAGCCGCGAGCTGGAACCCAGGGCCTTGCATTCTGTCTGTCCCGCCCTCTGTACGGTTCCCAGAGTGTGGCCGCCCCGTCTGCCTGTGGGCACTTGGTCAGGCACTGGCTCCCAGAGCTGTGCCTTGTGTTGAGAGCTGGGCGGATCTGCCCAAATCCATGCCCAGACCAGGTGGGGAGCAGGACTAGGTGAATGGGCAGAGCTCCGGATGGCTGCATGGTGGCAGCATCTCCCTATGGGCTGCGCACCCCCAGGCAAGTGAATTTACCCCTCTGAGTGAAACAGGAAGAACAGTAGTAACCGAGGATGCGATCATGTCTGACACAGTGCTCCTTGGCCCAGAGCAGGTGCTCAGTCAGTAGGAGTATGGTGGGTCCCCCACATACCTAAATCCGAGAACAGCCTGAGAAAGGTCCAGCCGGAGCCCCCCTGTGGAGACAGAGCAGGCTGGGGGACAGTGGGGCAGAGACGGTGACAAGGACATCGGGCAAGGGTGGCAGAGGGACATAAGGACAGGGTCCAAAGAGCAACCAGTGAGACCCTGGAGTCCCATCTCCTTCAATCCCACCCGCGCCCAGAGCGCTGGCCCCCAGCAGGAAGTTCTGGGCCCACTCGCTGATTTCTCTGTGAGCTGGTCACCCGGGGCTGACTCTGGTCCTGGCCTCGCCCTGCTGTTTTCTTGCCTGGGATGTCCTGGGCCCTCATCTGTCTTGCTCCCGAGGGGCCGGGCCACCCCTAACCCCCAACTTTAGGCGGAAGCATGGGGCCTGCTCCAGATGCTGAAGTTCATGGTCTCTGCACCCACCACCGGCCACCTTCTCTTCCCAAAGAGATCCCCCTCCTCTGAGCCCAACACTGGTCCCTCTCTCTTCTGGTGTCAACCAATACGTGGCAATCATTCTTCATGCACTCAGGTGACAGGCCAGGGGTGCCCCTCAGCCTAAAGGCCCCGGACTCTGGGATGCGGGGCTCAGGCAAACCCCTCCTCTCTGTACCCCACTGCCCCAGCCTAGAGTGACAGGGTCAGGGTGCACCTCCGAAGCCGGCAAAGGAGCAGAGGTAAGAGGTAGGAGGATGCCAGCCCTGACCCGTGGCGGCTGGGCACAGCCCAGGGGTCCTTGGGTCGCATTGCAGAGGGCAGCACCTCCCCTCACAGGCCAGGCTGGTGCTCTGCAGGACTGGGTCCAACAGCTCTGCACCCGACCAGGCCTTGCCCAGCCGCTCCAGGCCTCAGGGAGGCCAAAGTGGGCGAGCTGGCGGCCCTCGAGGCCCCAAGATCGGGCGGCAGACAAGGACGGGCAGGAAAGGGAGCAGTGCCTGGGGCAGGGGCTGCAGAGCAGCAGAGGCAGGAAGAGCTTGGAAGCAGAGGAGTCACCAGAGCAATGGGCTCAGGTGCAACCACAGAACGTGCGGACACGTACACACGTGCGCAGGAGTGTCCTGGCCGAACACCCGTCCTCTGGCCGTCATGTGAGGAGGGGTGACTCCCAAGGGATCCTGAGCTCAGACCGTCTACAATTCCCTCATGCGAGAATATAGTAAGGGGGCCTGTGCTGGGTTCTAGCACCTTCTACCGCATGACTTCACTTCCTGCTCACTCTGAGAGAGCAGAGAGGCCAGCACACAGCAGAGCTGGGCCCTCTCGGAGCCCTGGCACCCCCCCTCCCCCCACGACACCACGCTGCCCACAGCTGATGGGAGGACGGAGGGCTCGAGCTCACAGAGTCTTGGAAGACGTGCTCTCTGCGGCTGCACGTGCAGGCAAAGGCCCCTGGGCGAGTCTTTCCAGCCTTGGGGACAGGAGAGAGCAAGGGTCACACCCCCGGAGCCCTGTACACCCTCTTCCTCCTCTGCACCCCGCCCCCTCAGCATTACACAACCAAGGGGCTTAGGAACCAACCAGATCTGGGTCCTCATCAGCGGAATAGACCTGGGGCGTCAGCCTCTCTGCACCTCAGTTTATCTTCTGAGACAGCAACGGGGACTGACTGAGGCACTGCAGGCGAAGCGCCCGGCTCCAGCAGTGTTTGGGAAAGCCTGGTCCTCGTCCTCTTTCGACTTCGGAGGCCACCCTGCCCCACCCCGTCAGCACAGAGCCTGATGCAGGGCTCGAACCCACGAACCGTGAGATCATGACCTGAGCCGAAGTTGGACATTTAACCGACTGAGCCACCTGGGCGCCCCGCTAAACCAGTCTTGAGGCAGAAAGAGGGTCGAGGTAGCCTAGAGAAGCTGGAGGACTCGGTCCTGGCCTCACCCCCTGCCTGCTGTCCCCTCGGTGCTCTGGGACAGCAGGGGGTGGGATGGGAGAGGAGGCCGAAGGCAGGGGAGGGCGCCTCAGCCCCAACGCAGAGATGAATGCCTGAATTGGGAGAGTCTGGTGCTCAGAGACCAGACTGCAGGAGGGTGGGAAGCAGGAAGACGCCTGAGGAGGCTCCTGAGACAAGGGTGCAGCGGTGGGGACAGGTGGCCGGGTGGGGACAGGTAAGTGTATTTGAAGCCAGGGAGCAGAGTGAGTCTCCTCACCTGCTGGTCCCCAGTCCCCGAAAGCACTGGCCTGGTCTGAGCAAGAACTACGGTTGGACGAATGGCCACAGGATGCTCGTGACGAGTGGGCGGGTTAGAGGAGGAAGGGCGCTGACCTGACCGTCCCGTTAGGAAACCGCGTGGTGGCCGCAGTCCCTGGGCCCCATACCGCCCCTCCCCTGACAGCTTCCCTTTATCATCTAGCACCCCTCTCAGGAACCCAGCCCCTACAAGGACAGACTGTGGACGCACCATCAGGTCCTCAGCACAGGGCCCAGAGCCAGGTAGACACAAAGGACTCGCACACACACGTCACATGAGGCAGCGGGCGCGTCTCCGGAGTCCCACACACTCGGCAGCTCCTGAACCCAGTGGGCGGTTACCTCAACTGTGACGTGGGGACACCACGCGAGAATTATGTGCGGAGGACCCGGCCCCGGCCCTGGTTCTTGGCGAACAGAACCGGGGGGCAGGGGAGGGGGCCTCAGGAAGAAGGGGCCACCCAGCCTCCCGTTTTAGCCCCTAACCCAGAACTGAACTCGGAAAGCTGGCCGCCAGGAGAAACAGGACATAGACTGAGGACACCAGAGGTTCTAGAACTCCCAAGAGGGAAGGGGCGGACATCCCTTCTCCAGCTTTATTGCTGGACACAGACTTCAGGGGCTTAAAAACTGCACCCGACATCAGGCGTTGCCATTCTGGAATCCTCTGAATTCCCCAAAGGGGGTTGCCGGTTGAGAAAGACAGGAGCCTGGGAAGCAATGAGCCCAGAAAATGGCTCGGGAAAGGAAGGGATGGAGTGGCTCCCTGCCTGGTGTCCCTCGCCGCTGATGTCATGGGACAAGGGCCCGGGGAGGCAGGGTTCTCTCCTAGACCAGCTTCCTCTCCGGCCCAAGCTCTGGCTCAGGCACCACCCGGGACGGTCACAGACCCGTGCAGCCACTGTGCCAGCAGCCTGTCTGGGACTGCGGCAGTCACCGGCAAACGGCCTGTGCGGACACCAGGAAAGCTGTGGCAGTGAAAACAAGGGGCTGGGGCCAAAATTCCCCGAGGCTTTTGCAAGAAATGCAGAAAGGGCAGAGAAAAATAAACCGGCCCCTTGCAATGCGCTTTGGTGACCCCAGCTCTGCAGGCCGAGGGAACCAGGCGGTGGACAAGCTCGTGAAGGTGCCCTGTCCACACTCCTGCCGCCCTGCGGTGTCCCCGAGAACGCGGCTCAGCCTGCTCTGGTGCCGAAACAGCAGGCCGACCCCTGGCACGCAGGTGTAGTCCGACCGTTTGCATGGGCACCTTCCCCACGCTCCCTTCTGGCCCTGCCACCCCAGACAAAGCTGTTCCCATCTGCCCCTGCAGGAACGTTACGTAACTGCCATTCCGCGCACAAGCGTGTCCCTGGAATGGCCTCTCGGGAAACCCCCGGCACGTGGGAGACGAGGGGCTGAGCGGGCGTGACCTTGCCCGTGTCCCCAAGACCAAGATGCTTCATCCTCCTTCCCTAGACGCGCCTGAACTCAGCAGAGACGTGAAGTTTTGCTAAAGACAAAGGCAAAATCACGTAAACTGAGGAGGAATTCATGAACAAGAGCAGCCATTCCCTTCCCACGTGGCAGACGGATCGGCCCACGTACACCTGGCAATGTCCTTGCCCGCAGGTGCCCATATTCCCATTTTCCAGGTAAGGCTGCAGAGACGCGAAAGGCAGAGGAGGGAGCGCCTGACTCGCCCGTCAGCCCCCAGGAAGCCTCCCGCCCGGCACCAACACCGACGTGCACTTGTGCACACGGACACACGCGATCTCGCCTGCAGGGGCCTCCAGCCGGGCTCTGACAACAGATCGCCTCTCTGGACGCCCCGAGCAGGACACTCCCGCCCGCCTGTGGCCGCCCGGTCAGAGACACTCTGAGGGAGGGACGTGGAAGTCTTCTGAAGGGCCCCAAGGGGACCTCGAACGGTCTAGACTGAGGAAAGAGCCACATCAGCTGGGCATCGAGACAGAGGAGGCGTCTTCAGAGCAGCCGTCGCTGGAGTGGGCCACAGGCGACCAAAGGAGATGGCTGTTGGCAAGCTCCTCCTCCCCATGAGGCCACGTCTGACGCAGCCCAGCCCGAGTCTGGGGAGAGGCCCTTGCGAGTCCTGCCGCCTCACTAGCAATGGGGCCGCTGCCCACAAACACGGGAAAGTGGGTCTCGAGGCCCTCGGGGCACCTGCCACTGCACGGTGCAAGAGAGCACTCTGGTGGTGACGGGCGGGGTCAGCCCTTCACAGGCCCTCTCCTGCAGGGCTGCTGGGAAGACTAGACACACACACACACACACACACACACGCACACGCACACGCACACGCACACCGGCAGACGGAAAGTCAGCAAAGGGCAGCTACTCATTATTCGGGTTCTAAGCCTGCCCCGGGCCCTCTCCTAACAGAACCCCGAAGCAAAGTCGCTGCAGGGTCTCCGACGCGCAGCTAGCAGGACCCTCCAGCGCCCTCACTCTCGAGCCCGCCTTTAGCCGAGGACCACAGTCACCGGCTCCAAGGGTCTCTGGGTACCAGCTCGGGAGGCCAAGCCCACACTCATCAAAGGTGCTGCCCCCAGCTCGCGGGCTGGGAGCGGACGGGCTCCGTTAGGGACCGACAAGAATGGTGACTCTGACTGGTCCATCTTCCTGCGCTTGGGCAAGGACAGGCCAGCGGCCCTCGGGGCGGGTTTAAGCAGCAGGCAACACCTCCCGTTTCAGTGTGTGCTCAGTCACTCGTTTATTTGTCACGATGTGCACACGCACGTGCGGCGCACGTGCGGAGTCGGCCAGGACAGCGCGCGGCTCCTGGTGCGCACGGGCCCTCCACGGCTTGGATTACAGACAACTCCATAGCTAGCGCACCACACACACAAGACAAAACAGGAAGCCTAAAATCCCCAAGCCACTCCGAGAAGACATGGGGGGAGGAATGGTGCTGTGCGTGCCGTGGGGGGCGGGGGGGAATCGATGCACATGAGGGAAGAACACGGAGGATGGAAGGCAAGCTCGCTTCGGTCTCTGCCAACTGCAGTTTCCGTGTGATGTTCAGGGGATGGAGTTCAACAGGTCCTTTAGGAAGCTCTCAGGATCAGTGATTTCTGATAACAGACCTGGAAAACAGGGGCAGGCAGGGGCTGGATTAGGCACAGGCGTGCACGGCCCACAGCCCACTGAGTCACGACTGCCACGTCCGCGCAGAGAACGCCGTGTGCCCCAACGAGCTCCGACATGCTGCTCCAGGGCGCACTGGCAATGACGGGGAGACAGTCACCGAGCAAGCACTCTCCTTCTAGAAGAGGAATCGGTCGTGTTCCAGAACCGGGCGCCACTATTTGTTTTAAAGGCATTAGAGCGGCGGAGGCCGACCCTACCACCCCCAGGGCAGAGGTTCTAACCGAGGTCCACAGACCACCGCGGGGAGGCGGGGAGGGGGGCTCTAGTCTGCTAAACTCCATGCAAAGCAGAGGGGTCTCCTGGAGGGAGAGAGTCCACAGCATGAAGCATATTCTCGAAGGGGCCGGGGCCACGGAAAAGCTAACACCAGTGCCCCCAAGGCCCGCGGGGGACCGAGCAGGGCAGCAGGGCCCAGGTCTCAGCTGGGCTTCGTTCCAACCACTAGTCTCAGGACCTCAAGTGAGTTGCCAAAGCTCGGGAGCTCTGTTTCTGCAACCATCAAATGGGGATAGTAACAAGTCCTGCCTGGGTCACTGCAGGGATTGAAGGCGGCCACGTGTGAATGTGCAAGCACACAGAAGGGGCTCCGTGGCCCCCAAGCAGGGTGCTCACAGTTAACGGCCGAAGTCCCCTCCCCAGCGTCTGCGCTAACGGGGGAAAGGCTGGCACCGATCACCCCTTGTTGGTTTTGGAAGGTGTTTTTGCCCTTGCGTCTGAGTAGGGTGTGTCTGATGTTCTGAAATCTTCTACCAGTCTAAACGAAGTAATAAAATCACGCTGTAAAAACCCGACCCCGGCGTGAAGCCACAGAGACTCCCCGCCCAGCAGGCCCCGCTCGCCTCTGCTTCAGGCCGGGGCTGCCGCCGCCAGCTGCGGGGGGGCTGGGGCGCCGTGGACCGAGGCGAGCACCGTCCTTCCCCTGCCACACCCTCCGCTCGTGCTTGGACTCCCCCGTCCCCACCAACAGGCTCTGCTCACACACTCCCCTGCGCATGGCACCAAGGACACGAATACTCGGGCCACCGGCTCCCGGGCAGGAACGGCTCCTTGGGAAGGCGTGCGGCTCAGAGACAGCGCTGAGGGTGCACGTTAACAAAGACGCTGTGCCAACATGTGGTGCCAACGTGTGACCGCCAGACAGCAGGGGCAGCACCGGGCCAATGACGGCCCGTGACGGTGCCCGGCTTCTGCTGGGGCCACCTCAAAGCATGGCCAGACCGGAAGGCCCAGCACACAGGTACCTCTGTTGGCTGGCACAGAGCCGGGAGGAACGCGGAGTTCCCAGTGGGCGTCGCTAGAGACCCCTGAGGCCGTAGCTCCCCGGGGACACAGACTGGAGGGTTCCTCCTGATGGTGGGGTCTGGGGAGGAGGTTGTCCCGGCTTCTTTACCCTTCAGGTCTTGATCTCAGGGTCACCCCAGAGCTGAGATCAAGAGTTGGATGCTTACCGACTGAGCCACCAGGTGCCCCATGTTTTTCGGTTTGTTTTTTTTTAGAGACTCTACCAATTTTCCAGATATGCCCCACTGGAAACTCATCTAATCCTCACAGCCTCAGCTACCCCGCAAAGGTCCTGCCCCAAACACGTGCACCCAAGCAGCACAGGGCATGGGATGCGGTAAGTCCCCATGGGTCCCACCGGCCATTCCTACTCCCAGCGGCCTGCTGTTTACGTCTCTCTCCCAGGTCGTTAGGCAGTGACCGACAGGCTGGTTCTTGCTTGTGTTCCTTCTGCCGTGAAGATGAAAGTGACGACTGGCCCCGCTAAGACAGACATGGGTTTTGCCACAGGAGATCTTTGAAAGATAAAACCCCGACACTGACCAGCCGCGTCGAGGAACTCCGAGAAGGTCTCCACTGGCATGAACTCCTCCTGGAAGGTCTTCAGGGCTTTGTCAGCAGCTTCGTAGATGGGCATGTCGTTGTGGCGGATGTATTCCGCTAGAGAGCAGGACCAGCCTCCCTCCGTGTTGCTAGTAGGCACCTTCTACAAGAATCGACAGGAGACAGGCCCGGGGCTGGATTACTTAATGCCTCGAGTCGTCAGACCTCTCAATGCCAAAAAGCAGCCCTCCCGTTTACATCAAAGTTCCCCTGGAGGACATGTTTTGCTTCCAGGAACAACAAAGTCTCGTGTCATTCCTCCTGCAGCCCCTTTATTATGCACCGAGTCATCTGACCCGCAAGCTACCGGTAGAGACCGCCCCTGCACGCGTCACAGCTGCATTTCCCCAGGAAAAGGGAATCTCGCCATGCATCACTCAGATTGTTTAAGGAACGAACAAACACCCAAACCCTCTGACTCTCTCAAGGCAAGAGAGCAATGTTCCCACTGGAAGCCAGGCTGGAGTAAGTCACACTCACTCAGGGCAACGGAGTTTACCCAGACGGAGAGGACAAGGGCAAACGGGGTGGGGGGTGAGGGGGAACTCGGGAGGGGAGGTCTGCCTGGGGAAGTGGGTTTGCAGCAGACCTGAGGCTGGGTGACAGGAGCGGTCCAGGGCACAAAGGTGTGTCCTAGGAGAAAGGGTCCAAGCGAGAGTGGGATCCCTCCTACAGGAGACACAGCTTGTTCGCTGGCGGAGGCTGGAGGGGAGCAGCCACCCGCTGCCGAGCGGGGTCCAAGCCACCACACAGAAATCTCACACCCCCGCAGCAGCCGGTCAAGCTTCCAATGGCCTCCCTACCTTAAACATGTTGTAAATGAGATCGACGAGGGCCCAAAAGAGAAGGGAAGAGCGATAAGCAGAGTAGTCCTTCACCGCCTTGTCGGTCAGCCTGGAAAAGAAAATCAAACTGCATGTCTGTGAAGAGACCCTGGTGTGATCCACACGAGGACGGAGCAGAGCATGATGGGAGCAAGTCAAGAATCCGGTAACCTATGCACCACTCCACGCCAACCACCTGCCTGTCTTCTCGGCTGTGGGCAAGAACTTCTGAAGCCTGGACCCAGGGGTTTACTCGCTACAAAACGATCCATGAGATACTCATCCTTAGTACTGACTCTCTTCCAGATCAGGGTGAATCAGAATCGGAGGAACATAAGGTGCAACATGGCAATCAGGGGCCACTGCCATGAAGAGTTGCCAGGGAGGCCCATGTGTCCCCGCGTTCAGCCCCACACGCGCCCTCGGACCTGCCAGGTCCTCACACATGAAGGGGGAAACAGGGCTCTACCTCGGCCTTGACGTTCCCGCTGGGAGAATTTTCACAAATGTAGTCAGCAGACTAAACCAGCCAAACCCAGGGATTTGTCAAGCACGGGCTGCATTAAAAAACAGCGAGCTGGTGGCAAACTGGGGCCGAGCAAGAGTAACATCCAGGATGGAGAAGGCAAGTGCCACCTCCGAAGTCCCGGGGTAACCCCAGAACCGCCGCCACAGCCCTGATCTCTGCCCAGGCCCAGCTCTACCCAACCTAATGATTCAGGGCAGGATTAAAGGCCGGTAGGCCCTTGGAACAGCGGGGGCGGCTGGGACACCATCCTCCGCCCTCTCAGCAGGCACTCCTGGCGTGAGGAGCGAGGACACTAGATCACGGTGGTAAAGCCACCATGAAATAGAGAGACCAGTTGCCCCTCTGCTCGAGGAGCGAATGTTGGTGGAAAAGGATTCGGTTTCTACCATCCGAGACCTACAAGAGGACTTGTTGGCAAACTGCCTTCACATCTGCAGTAACCAAAGGCTGGATGAGCCCTTGTCACAGAAATTCTGTCTTAAAACACACTGGGACGGAGCCCGTAACTAAGGGGACTAAAACTTGGTATTAAAGCGCCCCCGTGTAGGTAAGAATCATGAAGTGAGACCGTCCCGTACGGGCCTGGAGAGAAGGAACTGTGGGGCCCGGGATGGGCCGTCCACATGTACACTCGGCAAAGGTAAATTCATTAACAAAACAAAGTCAGTTCTGTTTGCTACAATGTTCTTCCCGTTCCCTCCCTGTGACTCTGCCTGCTGCCCAGAGGACACCAGAGACGGCTCGGACGGAAGCCTAAGAAAGTCCCAGGCCTAACGACTTGCAAGTTCCTGGCACAGGAACCCTTCTTCCTGAACGTAAACCATGCACAAGAGGTCAACGTCCCTCATGCAAATTCCTAGGTCTTTGTATTGGCTATTGCTTCCCACCCCATCATGGACCCAGGACAAAGCCTGCTGCCAGGGACACCGCCCAGCCGCCAAAATGACGCCCTCTGAGTGTCCCTCCAGCACAGTCTCTTCTGGGAGGGTGTCCCAATACAGGGCTCACGCCCGGCACCTCCTCCGGCCTGTTTCAGGGGCGCCCACTCGGGCCTCCACCCCACGCCAGACTTGGTGGCTGCTGTGCTTTGGTAAGCAGGAATCGAGTGACCTGCCCAACTTAATTATTTCAGGCTCATCAGTAAAGGTGAGTAAACTGCCACAGAGAAAATGGCAACCCGTGAGAGCAGCTCACACTGGGTTTCCTACGTGAGCTGTGAACAGACGGGCTTTTCCTCAACTGCCTGGGACAGTAAAGAGTTCCGGTCTCCTGACTGAAAGCAAAACGGCCCCCGTGGGTTCAGATTTCACAGCTGCCACCGAGGGCCAGCGCCCAGCAGACCGCCAGGTTCTGTGCTACGACCTGCTAGCACAACCTGCTATCTTCCAGCTCGAACTTCTGATTTCTAGCAGCCAGTGTGGAATGAATGCTCCGGACTCTGGGAAACACGGGAAAGTGATATGTCTGAAAGGGGCCAGCGGTCGGGTGGGAACTTGAACGAGACGCGCCCCCTCCTGTTGGTACCGGCCAGACTCAACAGCCGGGCTCTGACCTAGTCTGAGGGGGGAGGGGCCTTTGACTGGCAATGAGGGTAAACCAGGGCTGGTGGAGACAAAAGGAACCAGGTGCCAATCCAGAAGCGTGGCTGTGCCCACTTGCTCTGTAATCATCAGGGGCTTGAGAGCCTGCAAACATGGAAATGTGCCCTCCGACCCTAGCAAAAGCAGACAGACAAGGTCAGATCTTCTGGAAGGGAAGCAGATTTCCCTGGAGTGCCAAAAGCAGGCGGACACACCTACACCCTACGCGAGCCCGGGGGAGGAAGGCACAGCCATGGGCCACCAAGAGCCGAGAGCAGTGCCCGTGGAGTCTACGCAGCGTGTGGCAACACTGTGGTCATCTCAAAAGACTTCTTGTTGTTTCCAGCGGTTTCTCTCATCTGACCCAAATCACAGCACAAGGTCATGAAAACAAAGATGCTTCCTTCCTGAAAGGTCGTTCCTTCTTTGGGACGTGTCCACCCGAACAGGAGAAAAAGAAGAAAGGCTTGTGGAACGTGGGGCAAACAGGACAGGAATGTGACCAGGGAGAGAGATAATGAGCTTTTCGTGATCACAGGAGAAAATCCCCAGTGCGGCCATGCAGAAGCTTCCCAGTTTACGGCCAGGCCAGCAAGCCTGGGAAAAGCCAGTGACCTGCCGGAGCTCCCTGCTGGCCCGCATCCTCCTCAAAAGTAGCCTCACCCTGTGCCTGGCCGGCCGTTTCTCTGAAATCTGACCCAAGCCTTGCTCCACCTTTCCAGAGGCTGAACACGAGACCCAGAGGTGGCCAGGCACCTGCCGGCCACCAGGCCTAGACTCTTGGCACAACAGACTGAGAAGGGACAGGGCCGATTACCGAGTCAAACAAGCAGGCCCTCACTCAGCACACACGCTGCAAAGCAGCTTTTACACACAACAGGGGGACATAATCCAGGCACCAGGCAGCCCAGAGGACGGGACCTCCCGAGGCAGAGACTGACCTGGTGGCTCCCCCCGGAGCCACTGCCCGGGCCTGAGAGGTCACCAGCAGCCTCCGCAGGATTTCCACGCGCGTGGCTCTCCACTTCTCGGGGGGCAGGATGTGGAGGGCCAGAACTGTGAAATAGTGGGGCCCGTCCACTTCGAAGGCACTCTCTACCCACTTCTCCTTGGGCTGCTCTAGAAAGCCCTGGAGGTTCTTCTCCTCTCGGGAAGTTGCTCGGGTTCTGGAACAAAAGGGACACAATGAAATCAGGGTTGAGAAGCAGGGTACCAGCAGCAGGAGGAGAGAAGGTTTGGTCAACTTCTCGTTTTCTTTTAAGCTTTTTAAACGCTTGGATCACGGGACACGGCCACCCACTCTTAAGTAGCTCTCCTAACCCCTCCCCAAGGGCTGCTTCTTCCCTTCCAAGCCCTACTTGGTGGCACTTCCCTTGCCCCCACCAACCCCTGGCTCAGCTCTGACGCAATCCCAAACAACTACTGGCTCTTGAGTGCCCTGCATACAGCGGGCACATTCACAAACACTCCACCAACAAAGTGACCGAACAACTCTGGAAGGGGACAGCCAGCACCTTCTGACCACGGTATCTGAAGCATAGAGAAGTGAAGCGACCTTCCCCAAGCCAGCGAGTCAGCACGTGAGGGAGCCCATGTATGTCGAGAACCTGACTCTGCGACCCAGCCCATGCTCTCGCTTGCCACACACAGTCCCCAGGGCTCGGCTGTGTGCGCGATTCCCTGGCCGTACCCTAAGTATTTCATGGTTTCCTTATGTGTCTGTGTTCCCTCCTTCATTCCAATGTCTACTTCCGGGCAAGCACTGCTTCCTGTTCTCCCTCCTGCCTAAACTTCGAGTGCGCGGTCCCGAACTTTACTGCCAGGCACCGCTCTGGGAGCTTGAAGGGATCATCTCACCTAATCCTGACAACAGCCCTGGGACACAGGTCCCGGATCCACGCCGGTTTCACAAAGGAGGACACTACAGAGACGATGGATCTGCAGGGAGGGTCAGCTCCCCTGCCCACAGTCACACACTGGGGAGCGGAAGAATGGGGCTTTGAACCCTGGCAGTCTGGCTGCCAAGCTGGCCCTCCACAATCTCGATCTGTGCAAAGGCCCTTGCCTGGCACCACAGAGCTTCAGCGAGCGGCCCTGGGGCGGCACAGGGACCCCACCGGAGGCCTTCCCGACCACATACCCCTGACCCTATAACCTGGATGGTGCTCTCGGGCCAAGAGCACCTGAGGCCCTGTCCTTATCCCGTAAGGGGAGAAGAAACAAAACACAAGCCCAGTCGTCCTGACAGCGTGAGTCACCAGGTCTACTGACGGCACCGGCAGACGCCAGACTGTGGGAAAGCAGAAGGGGGCTGTGTGCAGAGACACCGTTTCCTTCTGCTCCTCGAGAACGGACAAGGATGGCACACATGGACATACTCGACTGGACTTTCCAGAACTGGGAGTCAGAAGCTTTCTGCCTCCGCAGTACCTGCTCATCTCTGCTCCGGCTCTCGGCGTGACCTACTTGCCTGAACACACCGATATGACCAGGCTCATGCCAAGCTGAAGCGACCAGTGGGATGGGCAGCGGCGCCTCTTCGTGAAGCTTCCAGGTCAGCCTTTAACTGACCAAGATGCCCACGACTCAGCCAACGCCAGCCTTGGCCCACGGACTCGAGCCTGAGTTATTAGCATCTGGCACCCAAGAAACGCAGACACCTGCGGCCACTGGCTCTTCAGCCAGGCAGGTCACACTGCCTCTGGGGCTGCGTCACCCCCCTGGAGAGCGGGCAACCCGCCCTGCCGCACAGCTGCCAAGGGACAGGTCTCTGCAGAGCCAAGAGCTCTGTAAAAGGCCCCACAAACACCGGCAATTAGGACTGCTCGGGCCTGCCGCGATCTGGAGAGTGAGAACATCTGTGCTGTCGATGATGTGCGTGTCTGACAGTCTCCACAGTCTAGCAGATGATGTCACGCCCGGACAGGGACCTGCCTATGCATCTTGTTAACAATGAGGCCTGCGCTCTGGCAGTCAGCCTTCTATCTCACCAGGAAATGGGAGGGAAGGAGAAAAAAACACTGGTGAAGACAAAAGGCCAGAAAGGACGAGAGACAGGTTGTCCTGTTGCCTAAGCCACACTGCAGCTGCCTTAGGCGGACCCTACCCAGTCTTTCAACAGCTGGCCAGTTCCCTGCCCGAAGCAGGCAGGAGACTCTTGTTGGAAAACAGGGCCCAAAAGTACAAAACTGTTCAAACCAAGCGCTAAAGTACATTAAATCTTCTAATTTGCTTTTAACTCTGAGCTGGAGCGAATACTTATTCTCTACCTTAAATGCTTCTTTAAAATTACGCTTTTAGTTATCAGCCTAACTGCTCCACGACGTACATGCAGATGAAAGTATGAACCCGCTCTCCTGCTGGCTCTGAGCAGACTCTCCCAGTCTTCGACACTCCCTAGCCCTCAATGTGCCAGAAGTACTGCTCGCTGGAGACGAAACCAGGATCCAAGTCCAGTCTCTGGGTCTGCCGCAGGCCCTGGTTGTGTAACCTTCCCCTGTTAACGTTGTGTCCCCTTGACAGTGACACTGTGTGGCCCCGAGCCATGGCCTCCGCCATCCCAGAGCACCGAGTCCTAGGAGTAGTGGAGGTGACATGGTCGTGGGAGCTAAGGAGGTCCTCCGGGGGGCTGGCCTTTCCCAGTTCCTGGTCCCCTCTGGGCGGAGCATCAGTCCAAGGACACAGGCCTCAGCTGCCCACAGAGGGAGACGGAACCGTTCTGGAAAGGAAGTTCCCTTACTCTGCGTGCCTCGAGAAGACTGCAGATGAGCACGCGTGCTTCAGTAAAGGCTCCCTGAGAGGCCAGCTGTCTCTCTGGAACTAGCTTGGGCAGACATGGAAACGGGCTGACCCCTTGCTGGGCAGAGGGGCATGGGGCAGGCCGGCTGGGTGCTGCCCACCGGGGAGCGAGATACTGACGTGTTCAGGACGTAAAGCACAGTGTGGACGATGTACGGGATCAGGTGGATGTTGCTCTCCCGGCCGCCCCCACCGGTGTCCGCGCTGAACGACTGCTCCATGGCAAAGCGCAGGAACAGCAGCTTGATGTCGTGGATGTTGAGCTGGTAGGTGGGCTCCCGCTGGCCCGTACATTCCTGGAGGTAAGTGTTGTGCCTGCAGGGAAGCAGAACGAACACTGTGAGCAAAGCAAGTTCCCTGGGAAAGCCCAATTTGGAAGGCAGAGCCCCCTCGGCAGAGCCCCTTCGGCACAGCCCGGCCCGGTGGCTGCAAAGGTCATATAAGCAGATTGAGGAAGGAAGGGGACGGCCGAGGACATGAACTGTGGCCCGCAGGAAGACGAGAGCAGACGACATTTCCATTTCTGCTGAGACTGAATGTGATGCTCTCCAAGCTTTGAGAAGACCTCGCCAGTTTTGGGGGGACCCGTTTCCTGAGAAACAAATGTCACAGAACGTATGATGGCCAGACCTACTACACTCTAGAAGAAGAAACGTGGAAGGTGTTCATTCTCACAAGGTGATCTGTCCAAAAGAATTTTTTCTTTAACCTCCAAAAAGAAAGGTATTTTTCTATTTAAAAAAAAAAAAAAGTTTATTTATCTTGAGAGAGAGCATGCACGCGTGCGCAAGTGCAGGAGGGGCAGAGAGAGATGGAGAGAGAATCCCAAGCAGGCTCTGTGCTATCAGCATGAAGCCCAACGCAGGGCTCAATCCCATGAACTGTGAGATGACGACCTGAGCTGCAATCAAGAATCAGAAGCTTACCCTACTGAGCTACCTGGGTTCCCCTGAAAGATATCCTTCTATGTCAACATACACTATCATCAGCCTGGGCTTTGTCCACGTGACCTCAGATAATTTACTCAACCTCTCTGTGCCTCAATTTCCTCAACCAGAGAATGTGTATAGTATCGGTAAGCATTTCAATACGTTGCCCAGCATGATTACTGCCAGGTACCTTTCCATCCCCCAGCCTTACAATAGAACTCGGGGTGGGGCATCACTCCCCAAAGCATCAGCAAGAGTGAGGACCTCCTCCAAGCCTTAGTGACTCTACTCTGGATTTTAGGACAAGAGAGGCTTGAAAGAAGCCCGATATTCCCTGTGCCACTGAGCTATTTTCATCCTTTAAACCTCAGGGGCACACACTGCAGAAGATAAATCTGGGAAATTCTGGCTTTGAGGACAAAGTCAGGGTGCCGTGTCTTATGCCCTGAGATCGACAAGGGAGAAGTAGCAAATAACCAGAAATTCCACGTGGCGCACCGGACGCTGAGGGTGCTGCTTTCTTGCATCCGAGTTCCTCCTGTTGAGTAGCTTCCCTGCCAGCACTCAAAGAAAGGGACCGGGGTTCTCAATGACAGTCACAGGCCTTCGGGCGGAGCTGATCGCGGATTGTCCCCCGTCTCCTGGGAACCCCCTCTTCTGTGCCATGCACACTGCTCAACACTCACCTTGCCAGGCAGGTAGCAAAAGCTGATTCGGGGACGTGGGGCCCCCAGACCGGAAGGAGCCCGTTGCACTTCGTGTTGGCATTCTGAAGGGCAGCGCTTTCCCACTCTTCCCGGCCACGAGCCAGCCTAGATTGGGACAAGAGCAAGGACGGGTGACCGCTGGAACGGATTTGGCAACCAGGCACCTGGGCGAGTGAGGGTGGAGCAGGGCTTGCTAGCACTAGGTTAAGAAGTTAGCCCGTGCACCTGACTCCAGAGAGAATTAGCCCTTTGTGTCATAATACGGTAAATGCCAGATTTGCTGCTTCAGGTAAGCAAGGTTGCTTTCTCCAGCCTTAGGCCAAACGCCAAGTGGATTTCCTAATTACATGGCAGAGATGGTTCTTGGGCCTGGGTGGTGTGAGGGAAGACACCCTACCCCCCACAGACGAAAACTTCAGAGTCGGCATCCTACCCCCTCCTGGTCCAGGGCCTTGTCCTCTGCAGTGACACAGGCCCGGGCCAAAGCACATGAGGAAGGCTACTGAGGGGGCCACTGCGCAGGAGCCTGGGCCTACCTGACGGCAGCCAGGTGGCAGTCGTAGTGCACAATGTTGAAGTGGGACACGGTACTGTAGCCCTGCTGCTTCCGGGGCTTATTCTCCATCTCTTCCAAGGCTACCCGCTTGGTGAAGGTATAGATGCCCAGGACTTTCGTGGGCTGCAAAGACACCGTGGAAAGGAGGAGAGGTGAGGCAAACGCCAAGGCGGGCTCTGGGAGAAGGCGAAGCAGAGGAGAGGGGAGCCCAGGGCCTCCCCTGGCAGGAAGGAAGGCACTCGGGGAGGGGGTCTCTTGGTTAAGCACTCGGCTGGGCACAGTCCCAGTGAGATGAGGAATGTGGGCAACAACCAAAATACAGCAGATGCTGTGGAGACAGAAACGCTGACACGTAAGCCTAATCTGGCATTCTTTCCTTTTTGTTTCATTTATCTGAAAAGGAAGAATAAGTGTCTTCCTGGTAAGTCACCTGCTGTATAAGACTCGGCAAGCAGCTCCCAGCAGCCTGGGCCACAGCAGGACCGACAAGGCTTGTGGCCCTTCAGTGGCATGGATGCTAGCAGGATGTTCAAGCTGGAGGGGAGGAGGACACCTTGTAGGCCTTGAGGGGAACAAGCAGGTCATGTGCCGCTCTGTTCCTGCCCGTCGTAACTCTAGTTCGACAGAGGTCCTGACTTTCTCCCCAGGTATCCTGCTTAGAGCAGCACGGTGTACTTCTACAAGCCCCAGGCCTGGAGTCAGAGAAGCACGGGCTACAATTCTGGCTCTGCCACATGACTCGTTTTGCCATCCATAAACTGGGGTTTGGTAGGTTCAAAGATAGAATTAACCACTTTACATAAAGCTCTGGGCACCAGGACTGGCATACAGAAAGAATCCAATGGGTGGTGGTGGTGATGGTGAGGATGATGGTGGTGGTGATGATGGTAGTGTTGATGGTGGTGATGCTAATGATGGTGGTGGTAGTGGTGGTGATGGTGGTGATGGTGGTGATGGTGATGGTGGTGGTGGTGATGGTGACGGTGGTGGTGGTGGTGACGGTGGTGGTGGTGGTGGTGACGGTGATGATGGTGGTTAATGATGATGATGGTGATGGTGATGATGGTGATGGTAGTGGTGGTGGTGATGGTGGTGATGGTGGTGGTGGTGATGGTGGTGGTGATGATGGTGGTTAATGATGGTGATGGTGATGGTGATGATGATGGTGATGGTGGTGGTGATGGTGGTGGTGATGGTGGTTAATGATGGTGATGGTGATGGTGATGATGGTGGTGGTGGTGATGGTGGTAATGATGATAATGGTAGTGGCAGTAATGATGAAGACTCATGTTCAGATCAGTTTGCCTTCCTCCCTTTAGAGAGGCAGCTGGCCCTGAGACATGCCTCAACCTCAGCCTATCTAAGAATGAAAAGGCCTGCAGGAGAAGGAGGCCTCCGTAGCAAGGGGCCAGGCTGCGCATCAGGTCCAGGCCGAGCACTATACCTGGAACTTGTACCCCTCCCTGCAGATGCAGCATGTGAGACCCGGCTCCTCAATTAGCTCCTCCATCTGCTTCAGGAGTGCCGTCTTGGTCACGACCTGGCCCTTCTCGTTTGTCTGTAGGGGAAACCCAAGTGACAGGTCAGGAGGGGATTTCCACCCCCCGCCCCCAACCTAGCTTGGGGACACTCAGGAACAGGACTGCCCTTCCACAGACACTAGAAGGATAATACACAGCAAGGAAACCTCTTTCAGTGACTTCCAATGAGGGTAGAGACCCAGATTCTTCTGCTATTCTCTTCCTCCAGGAACCCCTGAAGCAGAGGATACTATGGGCTGGAAGCCTGGCTAGCTGCCACCTGCCACCAAAAAAGCTGCCTTTCTCTGTGTCGGCAGCAATCCCAAGTCCCAGCTGCCAAGGGCTGTTGCATTAGGATTCACTTCACAGTTCCTGTGGGCATTTTAGACTGCTGACGCCCATACCTGCTGGTTTGGAGAAGGCTCTCCTAGGACTAGCTTCTTCCAACACGGGGCAAGAGCACAGGCCGTCATGTCCAACAGATGTGGGTTCAAACTCTTGTCAACCCCTTATTAGGCATGAGCACTGCCCTATTCCCTTTGCTTCTCCGCCTCTGCTACTTCAGCCAGAAAAAGGGTAAGGTAATACCACCCTCGCGGAGTCACACGAGGCTTAAATAAAACCTTATGAGCAACGTGCATAACTCAGCACAGTGCCTGGCAAGCAGTCGATCCTCCAGGAGCAAGGGTGATCAGCCCCATTCTCACGGTTTCTGTGAACTCGTTACATCATTTAACCCCAGAGCCCCATCTGTCTGGGCGGTAGGACAACGGTCACCCCTCTGAGGGAGCGTCAGGAAGGCGCACCTAGTTCCCTCCTCTTCCTCCTCCTCGCCAGCCTTCACCTTTGCCATCCCCCACCCTGCTCTGTCCCAAAGCATGGCTATGTCCTCCTCAACGGTGTGGACAAGAACGTGGGGACTCCCAGAGCATGGCTTTACCGTCATGCCCAGGGTGCCCAGAGCCTTCTGCCTCATTGCCATGGCCATGCGCTTCTTCTCCGCGCGGGTCTCCCTGCGGGCGGCATCGATCTTCTTGTTTACATCAGGGTGTTCCCGCAATGCCTCCAGCAGGTTCTCTGCCAGGGTCCCAATGCCCTCATCGCTGGACACCTGCTCCAGTTTATGTAGGTTCGTGATGGAGTCCGTTCCAATCAGAACCTACCAAATAGAGACCAGAAAAATGTATGCTTCCAATAACGTGAATACGCACACTCTCCAGCAGTGGACAGGTTTAGAAAACTCAACAGAATGCACACGATCCCAGGTCATCTGTTCACTTCCAATCAGACCTTCTGAAATGCGCCTCAAAAGATTTCGACAAACAGAAGAGGGTTTGGCCCTGCCGGTGACTTCGGACCAAGCACTATGCTCTTTGGCTCCAGTGCCCGGGGCTATAAAGCGGCGGTAATGTCACGCTTGTGGCGAGGATTAAAACTTCGTCACAAGTAACTGGGTACGAAGCAGCCAGCACCGTGCACGAGAAAGGGGCTTGGGTAAGATGCCCCAGAGAAGCAACACCTGATGGGGCCCGGGTCACGGACTCAGTGACCGCAGAGCAGAGCAGGCTATGACATTCACCAGGGCTGTGCTCCGTTCTTCCTCCAGAAGCCCTGTGTCCACCACACCTGGGAGCCCAGCATTCCCTCAGCCCAGTCTGACACAGGTACGACCCCGAGCGGGAGTGGGGATGAGAAGACACTTTGTTCAAAAACTAGGCAGTACCAACAAGCCCCCGTGCTCGAGAAGGCCGCCGGCCCAACACGGCGCCCCCGAGACGGGTGGGAGAACACGCCTCGCAGGTGGGGCAGAACGGACCAGGCCGTCCAGGGGAGCCGAGAAGGGGCGCGGCCCCACCCCAAGCCCCCGGCCCCCTGCACGCGGGCATTAACGCCATCGCTACCGTACGGATTTAAGGACACGTGGAAAACAACAGAACCAACCTGCAAGGTGGAAGCTCAGCACTCAACCCGGACCACCCGCGGGCTCGTGAACCTGTCCTCAGAGCAGGTACGCTTCAAACTTGCACGTCAGCAGAGCGACAGGCTGGCTCACGTCTCGTGCTCCTGGGTGCTGAGCCCACGGTGTGACCGCCCAGTCAACTACTGCACAGGCACCCCGACCTCCTCACGCCGAACGTGAGCTGTGCACCTGCGCGTGCATCTGAGTGAGGCAGCGCTTTCCGTGCCAGGGGAACAGAGAACCGGCCCCCCCGAAGGTTACACCCTAGCCAGGCGAGCAGACACACAACGGTAGTCCGACAGAACACCCCCGCCGCACCTCACCTCACCTCAAACCTCCTGGGTTCTTTGCCTCCTTCAAGGGCACCACCACTCACCTGCAGACTTCTTGATTCATCCAGCTTCCTCACCTGCCACGGGCAACTGACCTCCAAATCCCGTTCACTCTGCCCGCCCCCTCCCCCCTCAGACGGCTGCCGAACCCACCCGCCGTCCAGCTCACACGCTCGCTCAGCTGCCATCAGCTCCTACCTGGAATATGATAGAAGCCAACCAACCATCTCTCCTGTCACCTGTTCTCCTTCCAATCCACGGTCCGGGGCACGGCCCTCAGGAGAACATGCACATGCCTCTCTTTGGAGAACGCACCCCGGACCCATGCTGCATCGGGATCAGCTCCCACCACGCCTCGCCCCCACCGCACACTTCTGGCATCCTTTGGCTTCTAAGCCTTAGCAGGTGCCATACTTTCTTCTAAAAGCATCGTCTTTCCTCCGGCCCCTTTTACACCATACTTAGGTCATTCTTCAGTTATCCCCATGAATGTGATTGTATCTTCCACCAGACAGTGAGTTCCCAGAGGCACAGGCTATGACTGCCTTGGTCACCAATGTCGCCTCAGCTCAGCACAGCACAGGTAAACAAAAGGTGCTTTAAAAATGTGTTGCTAGGAAGAGAATGGCCTGAAGTGTGAAGGCCAAGTTCCTAACTAGATGAAGCCTTAGTCTAAAGGCAGTAATTTGACTTAGTAACTACAAGAAGCCTGGAAGTCCCGACCTGAGCTTGGCCACATCACAGCCCCACTCCTGGGTTCTCCCACGTATAAAATATACCTTCTAGGAACACAGAAACCAATATACGTGAAGACTCCCTTGTAAGAAAATGGTCTCCACGAAGATGTGCTAATTATGACCATCTCCACTGAACTGAACCAAAGTCTGAAACGAGAGAGACCGGGGCGAGACACAGGGAAGGCTCTCTCCTGTAGCCAAGCTACCCTACTTTTGGGATGAGCCATCAGAACAGATCAACAAATGAGAGCGTGGAATCACATTCAATGCAGAGCGCCATACACAGGAAAAAAAAAAAAATCCAGCCCTGAGGACTCTCAAAACTCAACATTATAAAAATCCAATTAGAAAATGGGCAAAAGATATGAGCAGACAGGCCGCTGACGACACACAGACGAAGCACATGGAAAGATGTGCAGCGTCACTAACCATCAGGGAAACATGAACTGAAATCACAGTGAGCTTATCACTGTTCACCTGTCAGAGGGGCTCAAATAAAAACCAACGACGCCCCCAGGTGGCGAGGAGGATGCAACGAAAGATCACTCAGGCACCGCTGGTGGGAATGTAAAAGAGCGCAGACGCTCTAGAGAACGGCTCTGCAGTTTCTGCTAAAACTAAATATGCAGCCACGCACGGCCCAGCAGGTGCACGCCTAGGCCTTTATCCCAGAGGAATGAAGACTTCTGCTCACACACAAAACAACTGCATGTGAACGTTCGCGGCAGTTTTATTTGTAACATGCAAACAGTGGAAACAGTCTAGATGTTCTTTAACGGATGAACGATTAGGCAGCCTCGGGAACCCACAGCACGGAACCCCACCGAGCAATGAAAAGGAACACGCCACCTGGATGAATCCCCCAGAAAATCGTGCCAAGTGACGAAAGCCAACCTTGAAAGGTCACACGCTGTCTGATGCCACACATGGAACACTCTGAAGTGACAAAACTATAGCCATGGAGAGAGCAGTGGTGGCCGGTGGTTAGCGGCGAGGTGGACACTGCTATCAAAGGGCAACAAGAGGGATCCCGGAGACGATGAACCTCCCCTGGATCCGAACTCCATCAATGTCAGCCTCCTGACTTGGTGATACTCTAGATGGTTTTGTAAGAGGTTTTACCATCGAGAAATGGGTACATAGGATTTCTCTGTACTATTTCTTAACGACTGCAGATAAACCTACAATTACCTCAAAATGAAAAGTTTAATTTAGGAAAAAACCCCAGCCTGGCCACCTGTCTGGGCCAGTCAGGATTTGTGAGGGTACACAGATCCCAGCCCAGGGGGATGAGGGATGAGCAGCAGACTGGAACGGCAGGTCTCTCTGAGAACAAAGTTTCCGGTGCCTCAACCAGAACAGAACAAGGTGGTGACGGCGCTATAAATATCCCCAGAGACCCAAACAACTAGGACCAGAAGTCAGAACCGTTTTAAACTCTGGCCAGCCACATCCTCGGTGCCACTGCTGCTCCATTGACCCGTGAGAAAACACAGCCCCACGTGAAAAGGAGCAGAATGAGGGGATCACGAGTACCCCTCAGCCCTCTCCCACACACAGAGCTGAGCCAGGTATGCTCGGGGTCTTACGTGCCAAAGGAAGCCACATCCTGAGGCTAATCGAGGTCGTCACCTTCACTCAGGGATGGCAGATGGGAAGAGAGCGTACGGCACCTTCACCACACACGTCCTGCCTCTAGAATGAAGGCCCCCCGCGGGCGTGCTGGCTACTCACTCACCTGTGTGGCAGGGTGCTGGACAGCCAGCCCCCGGAGAAGCCTCAAGATAAACGGCAGGGCTGGGCGAGATAAGAACTTCTTCCAGACGTCAGCATCCAGACTGCAAAGGGAAAGAAGGCAGCTTAGCAGGCCGGAGGAGCAAAGCCTCTCTGGAAACCAGCAGCTGATCTATTCTGGCTTGTTTAAATGCGAGCCGTCAAGAGGGCCATCAAGAATTCCAGGGGATCACCTTGCTCAGCCAGGCAGCCAGACAGCCAGACAAAAACGAGTATTCCAAACGGAAACCCACACGCTGCCCCCTGGTCCCCTGCCCCAAAGGGCTGTGGGGCAGCGGAGGGGTCTCCCTGACAGTTTCCAGAAGAGGAGGGAGACTCCAAGCAGGGCCAAAGGGGACTACGTGAAGCTCTCAGCCACGACGAGGAAGGAGAAAAGGAACCAGACAAGGGAGGGAAAACAGCCACTCTCACAGAGCCGCTTCTTACTTCTTGGCACTGGGGATGTGCTTCTTCATGTAGTCCAGCGCGCTCTGTGTGATGCCCTTCTGGAGGATCAGATCCTTCAGCTGATGCCCGTTGCTGCTGTTCTTGATGCCGGCCGCGATCTTACAGAAGCAGTCCAGGAAGACTTTATCGTCGCCGCTGTGGTCTTCGTCATACCTGTGGGAGACAGCAGAGCCTCAGGGGGCGAAGGAAATGACAAGCATGCATCGCGTCATTCTCCTGGTCAACAATCTTCCACGGTCTATGGGGTCAAGTACGACACGAGGACCCTGCTGATGTGGTTCCTGCTGCTCCCCCCTCCCGCCGCATCCCGCAAACTCCCAACGTTCTCTTGCGTTTTCATGCTTTTGCACACAGGACTCTCCATCCTGCCACACTTCTGTCCCATCTCACCAGCCTCTGTCCCATCTCTGCCTAGCCAACCTAGCAACACAGCGAGCCCCCCAGAACAAAGAACCGCTTAAAGGCCAGACAGGCACACACGAGCCTAACGGAACTTCAGGTGAGTCTTCCCTAGCCTCACAGAACGAGTCTGGGTGTCGGGGAGGACCCCCACGCAGCCGAGACCCAAGCACGCACTTGTCAAAGCTGCAGTAGGGCTTGAAGCGCTCCACCAAGATCTGCATCTTCTCCACCTCACCAAAGGAAAGGTACGGGATGATGCGGAGCAGACCCTGAAGCACGCTCGGGTTGGAGCGAACGAACGTGCTGTTGATCTGGTCCAGGAGCATCACGAGCTGATCCTTGTCGCCCGTCAGGAGGAGGTTGCCCTGCAGTGGGAAGGAGGACAGAAGGCCCAGTCACAGGGTCAGGACTTAGGTCGGCCAACATCTGAACCCCCAATGTCACCCACCTCCCTCCGACACAGCCCGAGAGAAACTGTCCCGGCACTTCCTGGGTGTGAGTTTCACATGATACCAGTTCTAAGTTTCTGTGCAGCTCTATTAATAGTCTCACGTGGTCAAAAATGCTAGCACGATCCCTCCCCCCACCGAGGGAACGCAGGCTGCCTGCTACTCACTTGGTCACACCTCTAGCCACAGCAGAAGTACCAACAGGGATGGGGGAGACAGGAACACAACAGGGATGGGGGGAAACATGAGTACCAGCAGGGATGCGGGAAGGCAAGGGCATAACAGGCAGAGAGAAACAAGTGGGAGTTGGGAGACCTGGGTTCTCGGCCTGATTCTGCCAGCAGCCAACTACCTAACACTGTACAGCTCACTTAACTTCTCTGGGCTGGGAGTTCGCTCAACCCGGGATTGAAGGGCCAGGCTAAGACCCTTGCCTATGAGCTGGAACATGCCAGGATTCCAGTAATAAGCGCTTCTGAAAGAATTTCCTTAGCAGCTTCGTGTCCTCCAAGTCCACAGATTTCAGGCTTCACTGCCATCACGTCACCATTGATTGCTTTGTCATTTCTATGACCTGAGCAGGTTCAACCATTTTTGGACAGAGCTAGACATAAGCCTGCTGCTGGCAACGAGACCGCAAGTGCTCCCAGTGTCTGCAGATGGACAGACTGGCCCCACGCACCTTGTCCTCACTCAAGGGCTCAGCATTGGATTCATCCAGAATGATCTCCATGATACTAAGCACCTGCTCGGCCACAGCTGCACCGCCACTGTCCTTGCTTTCCTGCTCAGCTACCAGGGCCTGTAGAGGAGACCCAGTCAGTCTGGGGAGAAGGCCACGACTGCTCGCTGCTGCCGGAATCTACTCCTCGCCAATGTCCTTCATGGCCTTACTTGCCAGAGATCTGTGCATGTGGGGGCAAGGCGGTGAGAGACAGCAAGTGTGTGGACATTTGTGGGGGCGGGGGTGAGACAGGGCAAGTGTGTGGACATTTGCACACAATGAAACTGTGCGGTTCCAGATCTCTATCTTGGTTGTCCCGAGGACGAGGACATTACTTCTCCAGGCTATACAGTCTGGGCTGTTTTCAGACACTCCCTCCTGTCTCTGGATTCAGGAAACAGACAAGGAAATTCCTGCGCGTCATGGCAGCAGCACAGGGGTGAACCAGGAGGAAAAGGGACAGTTTGAAGGATGCGTGCCTCGGGGCCAGTCAGCCAGACAGATGAAGGCTTTGAAAAGGCCACAAAGCCTTCTCGTCTGAGCCCGGATGCTCCACCCCCACCCCGGACTCCTGAGGCCCTCTCTATCTTCCGCAGCCCCTGCCCTTTTTACCAGGTTTAGGGTCCCCAGCATGACATTCAGGGTGTTCATTTCCAGCTTGACCAGCTGCTGTCGGTTGACTTTCACCTTCACACAGTAACTGAACAATTTCAGGAGCACCTGACAAGAGACGCCAGTCAAAACCTGTGAGGCTGAGAGTGTGAGATGTGGGGACACACAAGACAGAAATGTCTGAGAGCGGCCATCTACCATCAGCAGGTACGCTTCCCGAAGTACAGGGAACAATAAGGAAAAGTGTTTCCTGAGGGGACGCGGCAAGGCGGGGAAGACTTCAGATCAGGTTGGCATTTTTTAAAAAATGTTTTTATTTTATTCTTGAGAGAGAGAGAGACAGACAGACAGACAGTGCGAGCGGAGAGGGGCAGAGAGAGAGGGAGATAGAATCTGAAAGCAGGCTCCAGGCTCCTAGCTGTCAGCACAGAGCCTGACGCGGGGCTCGAACTCATGGGACCATGAGATTGTTACCTAAGCCAAAATTGGATGCTTAACCCACTGAGCCACCCAAGCGCCCCATGGTTGGCATTTTTAACAGCAATCCTCTCCAGCGGCAGCTCATGTGGCCTTGGCATATCTCTACCACCTCTAAAACTATGGCAACGACACCAATTCCCAGTGGAACAGGTAATGCTCTATTGTCTTAGGGAAATTCCAGCAGTAACCACGGCTCTAGCGAACACTAAGCAGAAAGATCCTGAAGCTGATGGCCTGTGGGAACTCAGAACCATGTAGATCATTTATTTATTTTTCTTTTGTTAAGATACAAGTGGTTTTTTCTTTTATTAAGATATAAATGGTTTTCCTTGTTTTACATTTTAAAATTTTTAATTCCTTTTACCTTCTTTCTTAATTCTCCACATAGACCAATCATTTGGAACACAGATATAATAACATATGTTCTCATATCCTCTGGAGCTGAAATAATAAATAGTGTAGTATCTGTGGTCCTCTACTCCTTAGGAGATAGAAGACGGATGAACACCCAAACCAAATCCTACAAAAAACCCTAAAACGGTTACCTATGAAATCAATGTAAAAAGCAGTAATAAGAATAACTGTTTCTAGTGCAGTTCTGTCAGGAAAGACAGGTACCAGTGTCACAGGTGACTAAAGAGACACCGCAGGAGGCTGCCATCACACCTGAGGCTTCGGGGAGAGCCAGGAAGCAGGCGAGTGAGAAGCTTACAGAAGCAAGAGCTCAGGGAAGCTGCCAGGCCCTCCGCTGGCCTGCACTGGCCAGGGGCCCCAAGCCGCCCTCTAGGGTTACGTGGCACAGCGGCCACAAGCTTCTCTCCACAGCGGCCTCTCTCAAAACCAAGGACTGGCCCCACCCTGCCGCCCCAACTCACAGTTAGAAGGTGGCGTCCCTGCTTGAAGTCTTTGATCCCTGCCAGTCTGTTGAGCATGCACTCCAGGCCCCCACACTGCGCCATGACCCCAGCCATCTTGTACACTTCTTCTTCGTCTTCTTCTTCATCTGAGGGATGAGGGAGGCCAAGCAGAAATGGGGGGGGGGGGGGAGGAAGATACAGATGGAAATAAAACAGATAATCCTCTTCCAGGTTGACAGCTAGTTCCCTTTTTCTTATCTCCGATAAAAGCATAGCAATGACAGGGGTCAATACTGGACATTAAACTATGAGATTGAAACCAATTAAAATGATTTACTCACATACGTGAAAATACAAGCACCACCACCACCATCGAGGAAGGGAAAGAAACTAAGCTAAAAATAAATCTGAACCTGTTTGTTGCTAATTGCACTTTCTTTCCCCAAGTTTTGGGCTGCTTTAGAGGTGTGTGATCTGGGCCATAGATATGTGTACTCTTTCTCAGTTGGAGAAGTAATCTCCCATCAGTTCTGATCAGAGGCACAGGAGAGTGTGTCCAGAACGCCCCTAAGTCCCAGGACGTGGACCGCTCACTGGCCCCAGACCGCTAAGGCAGTGTGCCACAGCGTCCATGGGAAGGGCCTACCTGTGGTGGAGTCCAAGGACTCGATGAACTCCTCGGTGGCATCACCCAACAGCCCCCGCATGCGGTAGACAATCCTCATGGGCTCTCCCTGAGCAGAGACAGACGGAGGAAGGTGCTTATAAACAGGCCCAGGAAATGCAAGGGACTCAACACCTGGCCTCGCTCTTCTATTTCTCTCCAAGGTCCTAACCACAACATCTAGAATCCAAGTGCGCTGCAACTTACATCAGGGGAAGGAGGTTTATTTTATGTAGTGGCTACCACAGGCCAGGAGTTGTGTGAAGCATCTTATAAACACAACCTCATTTAATGTCATTGAAATTGCATGGAACAACCATAATCCCTCTTACTGAGCGTTTTACTCTGTGCTAATAAGTTCTCTGCTAATCAAGAGCCTCATATACCTCTTCAACCAGGGTAAGCAGCTTTTCCAAAGTTATCCAATGACGAGCGCCGTTTAATTCCAAGCTTGTGCTGCCTTCAGGAGCACAAACTCTAACCAGTGGGGACCACTACGCAAAGAATCAGGACAAGTAAGAGCACGGAGATCAAAAAGCTTTGATTCAAGCCTCAGGAATCAAAAGCAAGAGCATAAGCCAATCCTGAGGTCTTCACATAAATCCAGCAAGAAAAGGGTTCTTCCAAAGTGACTCAAGTTAAAACTTCTAACCTGGTGGAATGATTAAAAGTAAGTCTTCTACAAATTAGGAGATTAGAGCACTTTACTAAACTGGAGGATCGTGAGAGGTCCCTACACACCGGGCACTAAAGTTAAGCATTCTACCATCGACAGTATTCTCATTTTGGAGGTAGGGAGCAGGGCTCTGATGTCACTGCGCGAAATGAGGCGGACGAGCCAGGACCACAGTAACTCAAGCTGCCTGCCTCTAAGCCTGTGCTCAGCTTCAGGAGCACGGGCTTAGAGGAAACCCCTGTGGGACAGAACGTGCCAGAAAGGTCAGCTGCAGAAGTGTTCCCAGCTCTGGAAGCCCAGTGGGAACAAAGAAAGAGAACGCCAGAGAACAAGGGCGGAAACAGAGACATATGAAACGGAACAGGCTCCAGTCAG
>CM053570.1:88115125-88146498 GCA_028646485.1 Cryptoprocta ferox | reverse complement strand
GATGGGGCAATCTCCCACGCGACCCTCTGCCAACCGGCCAGTACCCATGGACCGGGATTCCCGGCCCAGAAGAACAGGAAGGAGAGGAGCAAAATCCATGTGACAGAGTGAAGGCCAAGACGTACTAGCAAACGCTACCAATTTAACGTCTGAAACTCTGCAGAAACATCTGGGCCTAAATCCAGAGATGTTCACTGTGCTTCGCGGGTAACTAGTTTGCTGTACTTCAATTACTTACTTGGCTCACTTACTTCACTTGATTCACGTAATAAAAAGACGGGAAGGAAAGGGAAAGAAATGGAGAAGGAGGAAAGGAAGGGACAAGGCAGAGAAAAGAGCAGAGAGGAGGAAGCGGATTATCTGAGACCCTTGGAAGAAGTCGAGCAGCACTGAGGTGGTCGAAGGACCAAAGTGCCATGCTTCCTTTACTCCTGTCCCCCTTCTCAGGAACAGCTGCCCATTTGCGTCCCAGTCTCCCCACTGGTAACAGAAACCACGCCCGATCCCAGACAGCGCCACGGAGACGTTCTGAGTAGGCAGGTCCCTGAAAGCGGAGACTTGGTCTCGGTCTTGGTCCAAAGGCACCACACACGGGAGTACCAGATAGCATGCCCCCCCCCCATCACATGCCCCCCGTCGCACGCCTCCTCTGGTGCTACCTAGCCGGCCCCACGGCCAGAAATGCTAATCCTCTCCTGCAGCTCTTCCGCCTCTGCTCAGATGCCTCAAAAGGTGGACAAGTTGACTGGGTTTCTCCCCAGCCACAAAGAGGGAGGCCCGGCTGTAGGCGTGCGGTTCACCGCTGGGTAAGTGACGATGGACCCCGGCTCCTCCCGCTACGAGTATGCACAAGTCAGCAAAGGGAGATCCCAGCTCCGAGAAGGAGACCAGCTGCATACCTCGTTCGTGGTGCACCAGACCTTCTTGTAAACCTCAGCCACGGGGAGATCCAAACTGATGATCTTATTGTTCACTAGAAGCTGAACAGAAGAGGAGATGAAGCTGTCGTTCCAAATAATTATAAGGCAAGTGTGTTTCAAGATCAAAGGGCACCTCATGGCAGCGGTTCGTAACTCATCATTTTTGCGTCCCGGATCTCTCAACTCTCCCTCTCTAAAAACCGCACGTGTGTGCACAACACAATTTGGGACGCGACTGCAGAGGTTACAAACGCCCGTGACCCAAACCGCAGACGCCAGGCTGAAAATCCCCAGGTGAACGTCCCCTTTCAGGTTGTGCCAGAAAAAGCCAATTCACTCTGTCTCACCCAACATGCTTTTCACCCCGCAAACGTAAGGCCAGACCCTGGAGGTTGTCTGCCAGAAGGCAGGAGATACAGGGCCAGAAATCTGCCCCCGGGCTCCTGTGCCAGTACTGAGAAGCTTAAGTAACTCAGAATCCCTGGGAAATGTCTGCCAGCGCAACAGAAACAATAAAACCCTACTTGGTGACAAGCAGTAGCCACAAACCATTGCTTACTGCATGCCAGACATCGGGCAGAGCCCTTTACAGGTCATTAACCTTAACACCAGGTGAGGCAGGAGGCTGGGGAGCACCGGCCCCACTTGCAGAGGAGGAAGCGGAAGGAAGCAAGCTATCTGCCCAAGGCTAACCAGCTACTAAGTAGGGAGGAACCTGGATGCGACCCCCAGCCCGTGCTCTTAGCCATGGTGGCAACGTCCTGAGCTCGTTACCTCCATCCCACTGTCGTCCTCCAGGAGAGCCACCAAGTCACAGTCCTGGCAAATCTTGTTCTTTATATCCCTCATAAGCGGCCCAATGCCTGGCTCGTTGCTGCTGTAGGGGTTCCCGGGCATCCTGCCCTGTAAGAAGTCTTCTTGTTGGGGGTCCTTCTCCAGGGTCACAAAGAATTCGGTGACTTCATTCTCCTCCTAAAGGACAGAGACAAAGACGCATCAGCAGTGACGGCATAAAGATACTCTTAGAGGGTTGGCAGAGGCCTTTCAGATTGAGACCAGGCCACCTTGCTCCACGGACACTCTGGGGGAAAAATCCAGCCCCTTACACACGTTAAGACATAAATGATAGGAAACACAGAAGTGAGCCCGAATGGACTTCGAACAGCCTTCACTGTCAAGCATCTCCTCTGAAACTCAAGGTTGGAGTAGGAGAGAAAGCTACCAAAACAAGCACTCAGGCAACGTGTGGAAGCTGTGTTACTGTAGCAAGGGGAGGGGCTTTCCTCGCCCTGGTTACCTCAAGTGACGCTAACCAGTATGGAGCTGGATGACTCGGCCACTGAGGACGCCCGAGCCAAGAGGAGGGCGTATCACAGAACACTCAGGTATGCTCAGAACATTCAGTTAACTCGTCGTTAACGGATGATCCTGGCGGGGTCCCTGTACCATATCCTGCTCTCGGATAGCTAGGCTGGTAACACACACACGGGTGTGTGTGCACAAAACACAGGCACGGGAAGAAGGAAGAGAGAGAGCATTTCTGTGTGTTCTGGCTCAATATTGCTTCTTCCACAGCATACTGAACTGGGAAGCAACAGGATCCTGGCAACGGGAGGTTAGACCCGGTTCTTGAGAAGACTGATCTAGATAGACCTTGAACCTAGGAAGCAAGACCAAGGAAGGTCATCTGACTTCCCATCGTTAGGAGCAGGAAAACCATGAGGCCGCTTCTGTGTCGTCGGCGGAGCTTTCTAAAATCTGGCTCGACTGCCCCCCAGCTGGCGAGACGGCCCGCGACCAAGAGGCTTCGCGGCAGGATGGCAGCACGAACACCCTGAAAGGCAGGGGAAGACGCCCGCTTACGGGATAAATGATGCTGCAGAGCCTCTCGAAGATGAAGACGGGGGTCCGGTAGTCATCCAGGTTGTAGCGCTTGGCTGTCTCAATGCACACAGCCATGAAAGCCTTGGTTTCCGATTCTGTACCTGCCAGAAATCAAAGTGGCCACGTCAGTTAGGAGAGAGCTTCACACGTAAAAACCACGGGGAGACTTTCCGTGAAGTACAGTCACCAACCGGGTCCTTCTTCCTGGTAAATCCTGAGATGCCCTACGGTATCAACACTTCAACTGGACACCCGAAGTGGACTGATTTTCATGCTCAGACCACGTCCCATTTGAAAGCCCCAGTGCCCAAGTCAACACAGCCACCTGCGGGTCGGCCATGGACGCTTCTTGCTTCCCCTCAGGATCATAACCTCCTTAAGGAGAGGAACTGTGCTTCATTCAACTAGCATCCTCTTGCCCAAAACAGGTGCTCAAAAACGTCGAATAGTAATCCTGTGTTCCAGGCAAATTCTAGGGCAGCTTTGGTCTGAACGATTAGGTGGATGGCCCTCTACAAGCCAAAGAGACAACTTCGAGTCACAGGAAAAGGAAGAAATAGGCTTCAAAAGGGTCCAAACGGGCTCAGCACAGCATGATGAAAATGCGGAAGGGCCTCTGCGTCTGGCCATACGGCAGACTGCACTCCCTCACCTGCTCCCCCCCTCACCGCTTATAGATAACATAAAACCCTGAATAACGTTTGTCAGTCGACCGCCACACTAGAAAGGTGAATCAAAAACTAAAAACTAAGAGAAATCAGGAACTCAGGGAGGCTAGCAAAACTCTGACGTTGGTGTCTGCCTTGAGCTTTGGTTTCCACAACCTGCCAGGATTTGAGAGCTAGACACAAAGCCCCAGGTCTGCCAAGGAGAACAATCTAGTGGGACCCCCTCCACTCCCCCCCAAAAGTCTGGTGTCTCAAAAGAACTACACCCACAGTATAAGGGTCAACGAGAAATAACTCTACCTTTCCCCTAGGCAAGTCACTGAAACAAAATGGTCTTCCCTTACAATCTGGCACCGAGTAGAGGAGGGAAGGACTCCCTTGAGAGAACTCCTACCAGGCTGCCCCTCACAGGGGTCTGTGGCTCACAAGTCACACTACCTAAAAGTAGTCCAAAACACCTGAAGCTCAGAACTTTGTTGAAGACAGCCGCATGATGCAGTGGTCCCAGATGCCTCGCAGAAGCAGTTATAAATCGTCACTGGAGAAACCCGTATCTGAGTTGGGGCCTAAAGAATTCGCACAGATTGGGGCGTCTGGGCAGCTCAGGCAGTTGGGTGCAGGTCATGATCCCAGGGTCATGGGATCGAGCCCGTCAGGCTCTGTGCTAAGCATGGAGCCTGCTTGAGATTCTCTCTCTCTCTCTCTCTCTCTCTCTCTCTCTCTCTGTCTCTCTGCCCCTCCTCGACTCATGCACATGCTCTTTCTCAAATAAATTAAAAAAAAAAAAATTCCCCCAGACCAATCTCCAAAAAGTGAGCTCACAGTCAAAAATCACAAAATACAAAAAGATTTAAGGCACCATAAGCAAGAGCTGGAATAACAAAGCAGCAGAATCAGATCAACAGATACTTCAATTTTTATAATTATCAGACACAGAAACGTCTGCTCTATCTGAAAATGTAAAAAAAGGGAGAGGGAATGGGAGTAAAAAAGAAGAGACTATGAGATCTGTAGAGAAGCACAAGGACTCAACAGGTAGATGGAAGAGCTAACTCAGTGAAGAAAAATTAAATGAACGAAGAAAAAAACCAAAGAGACCCTCCAGGATCAGCACAGAGAGATGGTGAGACGGACCCCATGATAGAGAGGTAGAGACAGATGAGACACAGTGGGTTCCACAAGAATGAGAGAGAGACTGCAACAAAATCCACTGAGAAAACAAACGATGGCTGAGAATGTTCTAGAACTGGCGAAAGACACCAATCTGAGGACACGTGACTTCCTTCTGTTCTATGAGCTTAATCTAAAAAGTCCAAACGGACTGAGCCCGGCTCTGGAATTTTACAGCTCTGCTTCCCGTCTTTCCTTGAACGTGGAGAGATGCTTGCCACCCCCCTCCGGCAGAAACGGGGTCCCGGCTCCGGGCCACAGGCGGTGCTACCTGTGGTCATGTCCTCCAGCATCTCCAGCAGCATGTCCTGGGTCTCATCGATCAGCTTGGTCCTCTGCACCACCAGCTTTCGCAAGCACAGGTACCCATTCAGCACAGTGCCCACCAAGCGACTTTTAAAGTGTCTTTTGATGGACTCCACCTCGACAAAGGAGGAAAGAAGGCCTGTGGGGACAGGAAAAAGCTGCTGCAAGAGCTCTGAATGACACTGGGAGCAAAGAAGGTCCCCATCTTCCAAAGCCTATGAGCAACTCCAAAGCAACTTCCGAGCACGGAGCAAGTACTCAAGGAACTGAACCGGTCAACAGCGAACGGGAGCTCAGGAATGTAAAAAGCCACCAAAGAAGAAAAAACGACGGAGATTATGTGTGCACCAAGTCAACACAAGAGGGAAAAGAGTCAACCTCAGCGCCCCAGGAACTAAGGGTCAGGCCCCACACTGTACTCAGGGGGCCTAAAGGAAGGGCCTGGCGGCTCTCTCTACCTGTAAGACTTTTGAGGGCGTAGCCCTGCTGCAGGTCAGTGCTCAGGGTGGCCTCCTCCAGGGCCAGCAGGCGGGCAATTTCCTACACGGGACGACAAGCACAGTCAGGGACGCACTGCTCACGACACCGGCCCCTCCACCCACGGCCCAGGAGCCGCAACAGCAACTAGGCGCCCTGCAGCCACACTCGTGCCCCAGTGGCCCCTCGAGCTGCGTCCTGCAGAGCTCCTAAGGCCAGGGCAGTTGCAGTGATGTTCAGGGAAGGCTTAACGGCTGAGAAGAGCTAAAATGCCCCCAACGGGTCGCTATTCCTTACGATAGAGTCACAAAGAGAATGTTTTTGAAAAAGATTTCTTCTCAGCAAACAAAGGAGTAGCACAAAGTTCACCCCAGTGAGTGCAGGCCGAATTGGGCCCGGGCTCTCCTGCGCTCGGGGAGGGTACCTTGGTGATGAGGTTGCCCACGTAGGGCAGGACGCCCCGAGCGGCCAGGTAGACCTTCCAGTGGGCTGAAGTGATGAGCTTCTGGTAGAGAGCCAAGTACTCGGCAGCACACTCGCCTGCTATGCTCAGCTCGTCCAGGTAGCTGCCCCGAGACAGACAGGGCGCCGTGAGGCCTCGGCCCCAGTGGCTCCAAGAGCTCCCCCCCCGCTCCTCCCACCTTCACGTCCTCTGCTGCCCCTGGCTCCCCCTTCCTTCAGAGGGTAGGGGAGGCACCTGAGCAAACCCCAAACTTCCCACTTGGGAACTCCCCACGCTTGGGGACAGCTCGGCGCACACAACGGGGAATGTGATGCGGTAAAACTATTCCCATTTGGAGCAACAAGCAGCAAAACAAAACAGTGCTTATCCGGGGGGGAGACCGCAGTTGTGAATGACGCCCGTAGAAAGCACGTGTACTACAGGTTAGTGGCCGCTGGCGTGGGTTTGGACGTGCACTGCCTGGATTCAAATCCTGCCTTCAGTGGACACACCACCCAAGCGCATCAAGCCCAGGCTGCGGGTGAGGGTTAGAGGACACCACACAGGCCGAGCATTTACACACTCGTGAGACCTCAACAAGCGTCAGTCACTGCTGCTGCTGGGTTACTGTCACTGCCCCCAGCACTGCCACTCAGCTCTCCCTGTTCCCGTGTTCTTCTTCGTAGCACGCGATGGCTACAGAGCCCGGCTGTGCCTGCCGCCACCCTGACCTATTGACTCCCCCAGGAAAACGGGGACCTCTCTCCCGCTCCCCCTCAAGTGGCACCTGGTGAGGAGGTCCAGGACCTGCTGCTTGCGGCTAGGGATGGTGGCCAGAGCTTCCACGATGGTGCAGGCTGCCTGCCGTGCGGCCTGCGTCGCTGGAGTAAACAGCACCTGCAGGACACGGGAGAGGGGCTGAGGCTCAGGTGACAGGCACGGTGAAGTGCTACCCTTCCGGAAGTCCTCTGGGCACACCTCCGAGCACCATCCGCTAAGGCCAGATGCCACTGTGGCAGACTGGGAAAGAGGCTGCTCTCAGGAGTGCCCTTCTGCATGGAGAGTTTCTCCATCAAGGAATCCGGACAACACACTAAAACGACTGAACTAGCAAACAACCGAGCAAGTATTTTTCTCAGCACAGATTTCTAGAACTCTGTAACTCCATTTGGGAGATATCTACCTGCTCAATACTTATGTTTAACCAAGTAGTCCTTACTTTATACGTTAACAGAAAAACGGATGCCTTTAAGTACTTTAATCCTTTACAACGTTAGCTAGAACGAACAGGGAGAGGGCAGCAGGAGGTACAGGAGACGAAAGGAAGAAAAGGGAGGGTAGCACTGAGGCTTAGTTCTGGTAAGCGGCCAGGGAGGAGAGTGGCAAGCACACCAGGCTGACGAAAGGCACGGAAAAATCCTTTCTTGACCAATCTACCACGCTGGTGGCTGCCAACCCAGGACCTCCCCCTGCCTCCCACCTGACAGGAGGCCAGAAAGCAGAGCAGAAATGGGCCACTTGGCATCCGGGGCCGGGGTGGGGGGGAGGCGGTCACTCACTTGCCGCAGCCAGTTGTTATGGCCCAGTTTGAGGTCCAAGGGCGGGGTCCTCTTCCCCCGACGGCTCAGGAACTGCTTCCACCTCCACACGTACTTCTCCGTCAAATAGAGGTGGCGGAGCTCCGACTTGCTGGGCGACTTCCCATTGCCATCTATCCCTAACAGGTGGGGGGAGGCAGTGCAGAGAGGGGTGAGGAAAAGGAAATGACAGAAAAGGGGGGACTGCAGGGCGGTCGGGACAGGGGTCAGCAGGACTGACTTCCCCGGTCACGAAGACACCGACACACCTCTGATAGGGAGACACTTCTTCCAGGCTTCGTAGGATGCTTTGGGGTCTCTCTTGAGCCACAGCTGAGCCTGGGCATGGATCTCATTGCAGTACGGCTTAACCGTGGTGAGGGCCTCAACGGGGACATCCTGCAGGGGAGAGCGGAACAAGGTGGGGGGCGTGCCAGCACACCTGGGCCGCGGCTCCAGGACGAGGGCTCCGACACAAAGGCACTGGCGCCCCAGAGGGGCGTATGCAAAGCAAGATCAGAAGGGTCAACGTTCGTATCATTTACGCCCGAGTATGTGTTCCCACTAAAGGCACTTGGCCCAACTTAGGAGCGGCATCTCCGCCCTGAGCTTCAGGCCGCTGTTCTGACTGCGCAGCAGAGATGCAGCTGGCCTCCTACAGACCGTCCCACAGCCACACACGCCAACTCCTATCCCAGGGCTGATCTGGTTCCCCAAACGTCAATCTATAAGAAGCCACTGGGCAGTCTCTAGAATTTTAGGAGCCATTTACTAAGCAGAACTAGGCTGCGTCACAAAGAGCCCCACACAGCACTCGAAGCAAGCTGTTCTCAAGCTTTTTGGCCTCAGGACTCCTTTACGCTCTTAAAACAATCATCGGGGACCCGAAACCGTTTCGTTTGTGTGGTTCTATCTATTGATATTTACCGTACTAAAAGTCAGGCATGAGAAATTCTTAAAATACTAACTGATTTCACTTAACAGAACAAACCCACTGCCTATTTACCTAAATGATGCTTTTTATATTTCCAAAATGAAAACACTCTAAAGGAGTGACACTACTTTGTTCCTGAGAATTTGCTTGACGACTGATTTAATAAGACAGCTGGACCCTCAGAGCTGCCTCTGTGTCCAAACTGTTGGCGTATGTTGTTTGGATTGCAGTATGAGAAAAACACCCAGCTGCACACAGATATGTAGTTGGAAAAAAGCGTATTTTAACAGCCTCCTCGTGTAATTGCAGGTTTCTTCCTTGGATCCCACTTTCAATAAACGATAGCTTCTTAAAGACTGGCTGTCACGGGGAATCTGAAATCGGCGGACAAACTTCTCCGAGTCCACCGCACCCTAACCCTCTTCCTCACTAAACCACACGTGGTTCGGCAGCACGTGTCGGTCATCTGGGAAATACTGGCTCCCTGAGTCAGGTCAGCTCCTCTGGAGCGATGGATTCGCGTCACTCTTCTTTCAAGAAAATGCCTGCCCAACACCCAGTTCTGAATAAGCACCGCTGGCCTGTCGCACGCCCCTCCCAGAGCACGTGGGGCCCCACGACAGAGACAGCAGGGCCCCACACTCACACTCACGCCGAGTATTAAGAACACGAGCACCCAAGAGCGGAGAGTTCCTAAAACTGACGTGTGCCGCTTCAGCAAGGACATGAGCGAGCGCGCGCTGCCCTTCCCGCAGAGGCCCGGCGGCCGCGCCATCAGCCCCGACATGCGCAGACCATGAAGGCCACGCAGGGTCTTGGAGAATCATTAAACAAATGCTGGCCTCGCAGAGTCCCGGATGGTCCAGGGAACGTCAGGCGCTGGGAGCCCAGTTGAGACCTGCTGCTTTCTCTAGGCCGAGACTAAGCACCGTGCGAGTGTCGGCACGGGGTTCCCCGCGTATGGGGCAAACAACTCTGGGGAAGATGATGCTCATGTGGGGGTGGGGTTCCTCTTCAACCAAGGACTGATTTTTTTTTTTTTTTTTTTTTTGCTGACAACGAGCTCTGAGGGGAAATAAACCTTCATCAAAGGGAAGGCAGATGGGTACCTTTTCTGAGGACTGTCTAGGAAGACTGAGTCAAGGAAAACTTAGTAAACGGTTCAAGATCCAGCTTCTGCCGTAGTGCTGACCACTCACAAAGCAACCTTCCTACAGTGATGAAGACTCTTCCCATCAAGGACTCCTCCAGGGCAGAGGAGGAAGCAAATGTCCCAAGGACCACAGAGAAGGGTAAAGGGACAGAGCCTCGGGCATGGCTGAGAGGAAATGTTATGGCCTGTGTTCTCCACAAGCCAGCACAAACGTTTGGGTCGATCTGGGGCTCAGCTACGTTACGCTAGAACATACACTTGGCTTTCCTCACTCACCTAACCATTTCCCGAGGGGCTGGAATATGCTAGGTAGTATGCTCGGCACTGGACATAAAAACACCACAAAACTGACACCCCTGGATTCAAGGAGCTCATAGCCAGCCCCGTGGACAGCTGGATCTTCCGAGGAGCAGCTAACAAAGAGGTGGGGGGCATCCTACGCAGGGAGGATGACAGACGGCCGCAGATAACATTCACTAAGGGACTAACGTAAGCCAGTGTTCCGAGCACATAATCTGTGTTACGTAACTCATGCCTCACACCACTCCCATGTGTTGTATTCCCATTGCAGAGATGGGCAAACTGAGGAGCCGGAGTTAACGACTTGGCCAAAGTCACGAGGCTAGTAAATAGAAGGGCTGGGATTAGAAATCGAGACGTCTGGGGGCGCCTGGGTGGCTCAGTCGGTTGAGCATCCGACTTCAGTTCAGGTCACGATCTCACGGTTCATGGGTTCGAGCCCCGCGTCGGGCTCTGGGCTGACAGCTCGGAGCCTGGAGCCTGTTTCCAATTCTGTGTCTCCCTCTCTCTCTGACCCTCCCCTGCTCACATGGTCTCTATCTCAAAAACAAAATAAAACATTAAGAAAAAAAATTTTTTTTAAATCGAGACATCTGCTCTAGAGCCTAGGCTTTTCACCACTGCACAATACTGCACGCGCAAAAGCACTGGGGCAGAAAAGAACACGTGCCTTCTGGGAGCTGCGCGTCATCTGACATGACTGGAGGAAGAGCCGGTCCTCCAGTAAACCACCTCGTTCCACGCTTCTGTATTTTCATGTTTACATTATACTCCTGACTTTCCTCTGAGAAACGTTCTTTTTCAAACCTCCCAACTCCTGTCTGCTCGACTAGGGCAGGGGAAGCGCTGGGGCCCCGCCAGGGCAGGAAGGGGCGGCTGCCTGCCCTCCCCTCCTGTACCTTGTTCTTCTTGCTAGTCGGAGCAGGCGGTTTGATGAGCTTCTGCAGGATCCGCAGGCACATGAGGGTGATGTTCTCCACGACCACGGGGGTCTTGATGTTCACCGCCATGAGGAAAAGGCTGAGAGCTGGGGTAGGAGGGACAGGCTGAGCCGCGGTCACCGAGCACCGGCTCCAGCAGGGCTGCCCAGGGCAGCCCCCGCCCCCAAAGGGACCCTAGGGCAGACGTGCCCCAAGCTCACCACAGCGCAGCCGCAGCTCCCAGCAGCCGTCCTCCTTCGAGATGGAGTCTGTCAGCAACAGCATCTCATACTGCAGGCTGCTTGCCTAGAAGGCCAACGGGAGGAGGTACAGATACAGGAGGGTCTGCAGGCAGGAGCCAGGACTGGGGCTTACGTCCAAGCTCGGGGGCGGGGGGGGGGCGGCTCTGGCACCCAGGGACACCATCAGAGAGACAAAGGAGAGCTGGAAACCTCTCTTCCCCTGCCGGCCAACCACCCCATTTCTCTTCTCCCTCTGAGGCTGGCTCTGACCTGTGACAGTCACCCCAGGGAGGCTGGTGGAAAGGAAAGCAAAGGAACCAGAAGGACAGAGAGGGAGGGGTCAGAGGGGCCGCCGTCCTGCTCACCAGGTCAGGATTGGCCCAGTGGCCCTTCAGGGCAGTAGACACTTTGCCGATGATCAAGTCGTTCATTTGCTGGGTGGCTTCTGGATTGTCTCTGAGGAAGGAAAGACATGGGAGTCCTGTTACCCACCACTGGCCGTGTCCTCCCTTCCCACCTGAGCAGCTCAGAGGAAAGGTGTTTGATGCCCAGGGCCACCTGGTCCCCCAGGGGCCTGACTACGAGACCGGCCCCATGAAGAGCCCCAGGTCTGTAACAAAGCGCCCATCACAGCTGCCTGCCCCGCAGCGGTCACTGAGGGGAGCACAGCACCAGCACCGACATCTCCACGTCCACAGCCCAGGCTGCTGAGCCCCGAGGCTCCAAACCCAGGAGTCCCCTGCCAGGACAGGTCCAACACTTTCCTCACCTTCTCCACCGCCTCCACTTCCGCTCCCACGAGGCACCCGCAGTTCCCATCTAAGCCCCGCCATAACGATGCAGACATGAGTCCCGACAACGTAAACTGTACGAGGTCACTTTCTTGCTTCCTCCCCCGTTTTGAATAAAACCCAAAGTCCTCACGATGGCCTAGAAGACCCCCTGGGATCTGGCCCCCGGTGAGTCCTGGTTCTTCCTGTTTCCCGTGTGGCCTCCTTCACTCCATCTGCACGGTTCCTGGCACACCCCGCCACGTGCAGCCACAGCAGAGACATCTCCATGGCCCGTCCCTTTGCTCCCCACGCGTCTCCTTAAGCGTCACCCCCAAGAGATCTTCCCTGACCACCTTCTCCCATGCGGCCACTCCTGCCAGTTGGGGCACTGCCCCAGCTTTCCCGGTCTCCACAACAGAATTTCCTGACGCAGTGCTGTACAAGTGCGCCCCTGCAGTCCCCCCCACCTAGACGCAGGGCTCCGCGAGGGCAGGGGCTTCACCGAGTTTACCACTGCGCACCCAGAGTCCAGAACAGTGCCTGGCACTCACAGACGCTCAAGATACACCTGCTAAGTGGGCGAATAAACGATACAGCAAGAAATGGTCACCCATCACCTAACACGTTCCGGAATCCACGCCACACGCTCTGCAGATGCACCATACCCAGCTCTGGCTACTCTTTCGGCACAAGCTAGGTACTCAACAGATAGGAGTCACCACCCACTCCACCCTCACCACAAGCCTCCAAGATATTTACTCTTGTCAGCATTTCTCAGACGAAAAAACCTCGGCTCAGAGAAATTAGGTAAGCTGTCCGACGCACAGAGCATCAGACGCCGAGTAAGCTCCCATCACCAGGCTCCACTGCTCTACTGGCCTCTTCATGGGAGTCCGGAGTTCAAGTGCCCGGGATCTCCCTTCTCCCTTACCAGAACTCAGAGGGCTGTTTCCTCAGGGAACCTCAATGGAATCAACAATGTGCAAGCCAAGTACTCTATTTACAAGGAAACCTGGGTCTCAAATGCTTGCAGAATTTGCTCGCCAAGACCCTGGGCATCTCCCCCTCTTCCTCACAAGTTAGCCAGCCCGGGAAGCAGCGACAAGCTCTACACTTCGCACCCCTAAGCTCCCAGCATCGCTGCTCCCAGCGGCCACCGCCCTCCCCGCCCCGTGTCAGGAGTTACTGGGCCCACAATCACGCTGCAGGCTCTGACCGAGTCAGCAGGCACATGAGTTGGCGGACCTCCTCCCGCATGGCCGCAGAGCCTCGGCGAAGATTGTAATCGAAGAGCTCCCGGATGAGGCCCTGGGACACGAGGATGTGCCTCAGGGCCGGATTGGTGGCCAGGGCTCGGAGCAGCGTGATACAATGTTCTGTGACGGCCGAGGCGCAGCCGTAGCACTTGGTGGAGGATGTGTGGCCACAGCCCAGGACGGACAAGGCGCGGTACTGGCTGGCAGTGAACGTGGGCTGCACGGAGGTTCGGGACGACTTGGTGGCTGCTTCCCTCTGCTGCAGGTCATATTCCAACAACTCTTTGCGTGAAGCAAAGACTTTCTAAGGAGAAAAAGACAAAAGAGTAAAAGAACGATGAAGGAGGAAGAAGAGAAAGTTAACCGAAAATTAGTTTTGGTTTGAAAAGACACTTCACACGCATTATCCAACTTAACCTGTCTGACGACCCCACCCGTTAGGTACTTCACCCTCATTTTACAGAGGAAGCTGAGGCTTAGGAGGGCTGGCTTGTGCAAGGCAAGTGGCAGATTCAGAACTCAGCCCCCAAACACAGCACACATCCTTAACTCCCACATAACGCTGTCTCATAAAGGACAAACACGAAGATCAGAGACGTCGGCCCATGTAGCAGAGACAACTCCAGACGGGCAAGGAACCGGCTTGTCTGCGGCCAGCCTCCCATCCCGTGGACATCGGGTCGGTGACAGTCCATCATTCGCGCGGCCCACCCTGACTGGAGCCCTACCAGCCTGCAAACGCGACCCTCCAGAAAAGGAGGGAACAGAATCTTGGCACCTGGTTTTTAAAAACTAGCAACCCCTCTACTAAGAGATGGGTTCTAAATGGACCAAGGAAAGCACATCGAATACCATCACCCTCGATCTTCGGGAACAGACTCAGGTCTCTGCCAAGCACCAGAAGCTACGGCAGGAGAGAAGCTGAATGGCACAGCCACTCCGGACCCTGCCCTTTCAGATCGGGCAAGGGCAGCCCGAGACTCAGAGTGCCGGAGGGGGGCGGCAGGACTGCTCTGAAAACTTCACCGGTAATGAGCCACAGAACACTCCGGAGGGGCTCCCGCGTCTCTACCTGGATGATTTTGGAGAGCTCGTCGAAAGAGTTCTTGCAGTCGCCACAGTACTCCTGGGCCAGCTGCAGGATGTACCGATTGACACTGGCGGAGGTAGAGCTGATGCCCCCGGCTGTCCCCGAGTCATCCTGCAACCCAAGAGGTGGGCGGTCAGCCTTCCGCTTCTGCCCCAGAGCCCCTCCACACGCCCTCTAGCTCAGGGCTACCTGCGGCTTCTCGGGGGCTGCCTCGTTCACTTTGCAGAGCAGGTTCTCCAGCTGTGGCCGGTGTCCCATTAGCTGGTGATAGACTCGGTCAGCTTTGTCCAGAAGCGTATTGATGTTGGAAACGGCCTAGCAGGAAAAGGCAGGGGCGTGCATGAAGGCTCCTCGACTAACCCCAATTGCTAACCATTTTCTGAAACATTCCCTGCAGGTCAGGTGCTGTTTCGCGCACTCGTTATTTCTGTTCTTCTTAACAATCTGGGGCGTGAGCACGTTATTCGTAATAACACAGGACGTACAGGAGAATACAACACACACCTAAGTACGCGACGCCGAGAGAAGTCAGAAGTCACCTACAGCAGGTCACACAGCACTAAAAGGCACGGTTGGAATGGAACTTTTGTCCTTCTGACACCACAGCTAAATGTTCTCCTGCTTCTAGCAACAATTCCAATAGCCCCTACTTTGTCCCCTAACCGCAGCCCCCCACCCCTGCCCCGGCCAGGCAGGCGGAGAACCAGCCCCAGGACGCACTGCCACTGAGGGAAGGCCAACAGCTGCAGGACGAAGGCGTCTGTGGAACAAATGCAAGGTGCTCATCCGACTTCTTTCTGCTTTTCCAAATCTAAAGTTGCTTGCTCGCTGAGACATTCTAGCTCGTTATCAACGCTTCTCAGAAGTCACGTGTAAGCCACGTGTTCCAATGTATCGTATGCCGTGTTTTGCTGCCACCCTAAAGACAGGCCCTACAGACAGTGCCGAGCTGAAGAAGACTCGGGCTAGAAGGAAAAGCACCCTGCCCTCTACCAGCCCCTGCTGCCCAAGGCTCGGAGCAAAGCCACTGCCTTGAGTCCAGGATAGATCTGGCCTTACCTTCTTCCGGTCTTCCTCGTTCTCGATGGGATCCACCGCACAGCAGGGCTTGGCATAGAGCATAAAGTCAAAGCGCGCGTATTTGCAGAAACCACAGGCATTGCAGAGGAAGGGATCCTTCTCGTCATAATTGATGGACCTGAAGACCCAAGGTGTCCGGTCAGGGGGCAGGAGAGGCTCAGGGGGTAGGGGGTGGGGGGTAACCGTGAGATGGACGGTGCCACACGCGTATTCTGGAACCGTGTAGGGATGATGCAGGTGAGGATGACTCACACAACCAGGTAACAAGAAAGGAAGACCTGCAACTACACTCAGGGACCCCTGCTCCCAGCCTCCCACAGGACAGGTGCGTGCACACGTACACACACTGCTCTTCCATCCCCAGACTCCACGTACCCACAATCCTCTAATTACTGTGAGGGCACCAGACACTGAAATTGCCCACACTGAGACTCTTACAGGGAAATACAAGGAAAGTCCACGGCCCCGGCCCGGGCAACACGCCCTCACCTGCACTTGTGACACTGGTAGACGTTCTCTCCGCAGTTGCCACAGACCCCGGGGTTGGCAGGGACGGAGGCGCTACAGCGCGGGCACTGCAGGGTCTCTGTGGAAGCCTGGTAGTTTTCATAGAAGTCTGCAAACTCGATCATCAGGTTGGAGGCCACGATGGGCAAAGGCAGGTCGATCTTCACCTCTGTCTGTCCGGGCGTCAGTTGAACCTTCTTGGCTTTGTGCCAGCGAGCCGGCCTACAAGAGACAATGTCAGACAGGGGGGCAGAGGGCCTGAGAGCCACCTGTTTACCCCTCGGCGATGGCGGTCTGAGGAGACGAAGAGTAAGACCGTCCCCATGTACTCTTCTAAGGCAGTGAAGTAGTCACTCGAAGAGAAGAAGCTCTGGCAGATAACAGCAACCTAACGTAAAGAAGATTTTTCCGCGACCCTTTCTCTACAAAAAAGGATGTTAACACTCAAGTGCTTGGAGATGTTACACAGGATAACTTCTCAGATCCTGGAAAAACCACGAAGCACGTATCGAGGGCAGACACTCCTGCAGAAGTATGCCACCCTAGAGCCTAAGATCCCAAGAGGGACTCTGTGCCACGTGCCCAGCAGAGGCGAAAAAAGAAAAGGCATGCAGTAACTCAGGGTAATCACAGTCACCACAGGTAATATTTATCGAGGACTTACTATGTCTAGGCTCTGTTCCCGGCAGGTTACATAAACTAAACTGAACTACGCAACGTCTCCCACGTCAGAAAGACAGACAGTAGAGCTGGGCTACGAGCCCACGGTCTTAGCGCAAGTTCTGAGCGCTTCACCCGCAGCTGCACGGACTCTACGCATCAGAAGATGAACCCCACGTCCTCCAGAAGGGAGCGGGTTAGCCCAACGAGGGCCTCCACTTGCACGTCACCAATGTGAACTGTTCTCCAAAGGAAGAAAACTTCCCACGGGCCGAGCTCCAGGGGGCCATTTGCTGATGTGGTACAGCCTAGCTTCGTTCTGGCCCTTGGAGTAAGAGCAATACTGCCATCCCATGCGGAACAGCACTGCGCGGCTTCCTATTTAGGCAGCACCTGCCCGTGTCCTCCTCTGTCCAACAGGCACGCCTGAGATTTCAACACATCAGTCTCTGTGGGCCAACGCTGTAACCCACACTAACCCACACCGGGGCCTCTCCGGCCCACATGTGACGTGCCCCGATTCAGACACCGGGACACATGAGCTAGAAAGATCCAACACGGGCAGATACCAAGGGAAGGTGCAATGTATAAACTTAAGGACTGTGTACTAGACAAGCTTCTTGAGGGATACTGCCTCTCTGTGAGCATGCAAACAGCATCTTAATCCAAGAAATGACAGCTATTTCCCAGTACAGATTTCATATAAACCCAGAACTGCCCAGATTAACACGGTAGGAGAAGCCTGCAGTCCCCTCGCTCAGCTTCCTCTCAGGGCAGAGACTGCTGAATTGCTTCCTCAGACCCCAAGGGCTCCACCGGACATGATTTCAAAAGAACCTCTGTCAACACCCTCGGGAAACGGTGTTTCACTTTTGTCCCGTCATGACTAAAGTGGAAAGAGAACACACCAGGCCTCTAGGGATGTGCTGCTTCACCCGATTCCAGCAATCAAAACCAACAGCTGGTGTTGAGCCTTACAAGCTGCCCCCCCGCCCAAGCCTGAAGAGCCCGTACTTGTTTTTCAACTCCACGATGGCCTGCACAGTCCGGTTGTTGTAATAGAGGTTGACGGTCCGCACCATCTTTGTCCGTTTCAGATCTCCAATTTTCACCGTCACCTTGCTGATGGTGTGGCTGCCAATGAGCTTCACGACCTGCTGGGTGGTGGTGTACCTCGTATCCACTTTAATGGAAGACAGCTTGATATACTAAACACAGGAGGACACAAAACTGTATCAGTTCAGGAGTTCAGGGCCACCGGCTCATCCTGGCTTCTTCAAAACTGATCACTGGAACCCACTCTCCAACCATGGACGAAGCTTCTATTTGAGGTAGTACGTGTGGCAGGTAAACACTCATACCACTGGTGACCAACTACTGGGAGAGGAACACCTATGTGGCAACATTCAATCTCTGGAAACCCGAAACCCACTGGCTGGCCCTGCAAACCTCACGAATGCCCGTGTTAAAGATGGCACTTACACAGAACGGCACCTCTGGATTATTACACACCAGGCAAGGATCACTCTCCAGGTAATAGCCATCAAACTCCACTAAGCCAGACAAGGTGCTAAGGAAGAAACCAGTCTCAGCATTAGGAACTTTTCATTTTAGAAAACACCGAGCTGCACAAAGAAACCATGAACGCACCACGGCGACATTCTCTAAGGCGAGCCCCACCCTAGGAAGAACACAGGGAAATGTGAGAAATCCCAACAGGGCCTAGAAGCCACAGGAAGAAAATGTCACCCCATCGGCCCTAGATATTTCCTATTTCTGAGCTATCCTGAGGTCAGAGGAATCCTAAAAAGCTACATTCATATTTGACTCAAAAAAGAGTCACAATTAGCTTTACCAAATTTTTTGTATACTTTAAAATAGGTGAATTTTGTGGTATAGAAATCATATACCTCGATGAAGTTTAGAAGAAAAAAGAACAATCGCTCTTAAACCAGGGAAATAACAACTGCTAGTTTAACCGATATGCTTTTAAAAGTGTTTTTAACCTGGCTGTTTTTGGCAAACTTACCCAATTTAGACTCGGACCCCTGAAGTAAGAAACATTCTCAAATTACTGCTTCCCCAAACGTAATTGAGCAGTTACATTTTGAGCGCCCTGTGTGTGCAAGGCCCCAGCTACTAGGAGGGAGTCCAAGACCAATGAGACAGAGGCGTGTTGATTCTCACGTTAAGAGCCAACGAGTGTGGAGAGACGGCACGTGAGCCTGTCTGCGGGGCTCAATTAGGGAGAAGGCAGAATGGGCCCACCTGTAAATGTTGGAGTTGGGGTGGTTGGTAAGAATATGGTTTTGAGTCCGCAGAATCTCCACAGCCTTCTGTGAATATTCCTTCAACTGAAACAGAAGTTAATAGACCAAAGTTAAAGGCCGAAGAGAAGTCTTACTGGAAGAGATTCCTGTCTCCTGCTGTCTAGCTGAGACCGCCGGAGAAACTCCAGGCTTCTCAGCCCCTGGTGCAGAATCACACAAGGTTGGGCCTAACGCCTTCTCTACAAGTTTCCACAGTCCTCGGGACAGTCATCATTTCCGACCCTGGGGATGAAGATCGTCTTTATTCCCACGGAGAGGTCATGAAACAGTTATCCAACTGCAGACACTTTGACGAATGTCATCAGGGCAGCCAGGACACCTTCTTTCCTAAAACAACTTTAATGGGTTGCATTTTCCTCCCCACCTGATGATCTGCTAAGCCAAAGTCAGCCTGGGCTTATGTGCTAGTGTATGTTATCTGTGGCATACATGTTGGGAGTGCTTCACATATCTAATACAAATGTGCCCCCAGGTGGGTCGGTTATAACGTTCTTAACTCAAGTGGAAAAAAGGTCGGGGTGCCTGGGTGGCTCAGTCGGTTAAGCATCCGACTTCGGCTCAGGTCATGATCTCACGGTTCATAGGTTCAAGTCCCACGTCAGGCTCTGTGCTGATGGCTTGGAGCCTGGAGCCTGCTTCAGATTCCGTGTCTCCCTCACTCTCTGCCCCTCCCCCGCTCATGCTCAGTCTCTCACGTGAAAATGAATAAACATTAAAAAAAAAATTTAAAGAGGAAAAAAAGTCAAATGTGGCTAGGTGGCCCCTCTAACTATACATCAACTGTTACCTTCTTCTCCGTTTGTGGGGTTTTCAAGGAGAAATACCCTAGCAGGTCCACAAACTGGGCAGCCTTACGACCATAGGCTGGGAGTTCTGGCCATATGGACCACATCAGATCCAGCAGGAGCTCCTGTTGAGATTTGCTAGAGTTTCTGTAGATAAAGACAGTTCATATTACCAAGGAGCAGAAGACCCTGGAGTCCCTTTTATTTATCAGCAAAGCCCAGGTGCCGTTTCTGTAGCTGTATCGACCTCCCCACAACTAGGGTTTAAGTTCGAATCATTTTGCTGTTCCTTCCACAGCGGATTCTAACAGGTGTATCTTCAGAAGGTGGCCTGAAGAGTCAAGCCTGGTCACTTTACAAACTTCAAAACACAGCCTTCTCAGAAAAAACCGTGATCATCTCTTGCTTACAACATCAGTTTAATGGCTAAGAACGGATAACGTGATGAAGACATCCGTTAACAGTCAAGAGGATCCAGGCCGATATAAATACTGAGACCGAGACCTCGAGCAGGTAACAGAAAGCCAAGACAGAACCACACGGTCCACTAGGGTCCTGGACCCATGCAGACTGCCAAATCCAAGGCCCGGCCCCTACCTGTAGATGTGCAGCGTCAGACAGTGCGCCTGCCAGCGCACTGAGGAAGAATTGGACTCTAACAGGAAGCAGCGCAGGAACTGAACCAAGGTCTCCTTATCTGCGAACCTGTTCAGCTGGTTCACCAGAGCTGTGCACAGCTGGTCCTCCTGGCTGCCTGAGCTCTCACCTGCAAGAGCACGGCGGGACTGAGGACTGGACACCAGGAGGCCCGGTCTAGGGTCCCACAGCTGTTGACATCAGATGGAGAGGGAGGGGACTCTGTCCATGTCAAAAAGTTTCAAATAAATGGTTCTAATTTGAAAACACCTTTCTAGGCTGAAGGCCAGCCCCCCAATGAGACAGACATGCAATAATGCCACCAAAAAGGCACAGGATAAAGGGCCGACGCGAGCCCGGCACCGAACAAACATGGCTACACTGGAGATCAGCTACCTAAAACATCTCTCTGAATCATTAATTGGGAGAATGTAAACCGCCTCCCCTGCTCTCCTGATCACTGATCTCAGGCCTCCAAGGACCATGAAAAGCCATGAAGCAGAAAGGTTTCTGGCTCCCCGATGGTAAGGAGTCCGCTTCCTTTAACTTGTAGAGCATTTAACAGTTTACGAGGCACATTTACGAGCATCATTTACCACTGACAAGCTCCCCACGCAGCAAGTGGAATTTATTATTTCATGGAAAAACAAACTTGGCTTACTGAAAACGTTCAGTGCCCTTTGGCCTTTTTCCTTGGTATGGGAAGTCACGTGTTTAAGGTGTAAAGGAAGATAAAACCGAAACTAGACACTGACACTAGAGAGCATCTGAGTTTTAGGTCCCTAGTAAATCAGCACGAAAGCCCTCTCTGAAGGGAGCATAAACCGCGTGCTCCAAGAGAAATTAGAACACATCGTCCTGGTCGCCAAGATGCTCACCCTCTTTCTCCTTTTCCTTTTCTTCTTTCTTGCTCTTCTTCGTGGACGACTTGGACTGTGTCGTGGCTTGTCCAGAAGCGGCAGCCACGGGGGCTGAGGAGGAGGCGGAGGTGCCAGAGGAGCCTGCGGAGGCCGCCAGAGCGGCAAGGACTTTGCTGCCGCACAGGGCACAGGACAGCAGCTGCAGCAGCACCGGAGACACCCCCTCGTCCACCAGGAAGCTCACTTGGAGGAGGAAGTAGAGGACGGCTGTAGGCAGAGGAGACCGGAGCTCAGTTCTGAGACACCTACCCCAGACACCCCAACCCCCGCCCCCCCCACCACGGGCGCCATGTCTGCACCCAGCCAGGACCGGCCCCACTCCCATCAGCCTGCTTTCCGAGCCCACTCTGCCGGCGGCCGCCCAGAACTGGTGCCTCTACAGAAGCACCTCATCGATGTCTGAACAGCTACCTGAGCCGGATTCTCAGCCCCTACTTCTTCGAAGACGACTCTCTAGACCCCAAAGACTCCTCTTTAGTCTTAGCTCTACAATCTGGAGGTCAGCTACTCTACTGTGCCCCCAGAGCGCCCCAAATTGTGTCCATGATCCCAATTGCTCTGAAGTTCTGACCTGTCTTCTCAGCTAGGCACACTTCTAGCTACATGTCTTGCTCATAGTCTTATCTCTGGCCAGTGCTTGGCACACAGAAGGCCTCACTACGTGGCTCTCAAAGGGACGGCGGAGTGACAGCAGCCCAGAGGAGCTGCGCTGCTTACAGTCGTCTTTGATGCAGAACTTCTGCCAGTTGACGGTCCGCTGGGCAGCAATCTCTGCACAGGCTTTCAGGTGCTCCATCTGCAGTGGAAACCGACGAGCAGAGGTGAGCAGCCCCAACCCGGTAGCCCGCACCTGACGGCTCGCCGTCCTGACTCCGGACCCCAAACTGAGCACAGCCGCCCGGGCCCCGGGCCCCCCCAAGCGCACACACCGCAGCACTCACAGAGCCTCCTCCGTGCTACACCGACCACACGGACGCCCTGTGTTTACAGGGACCCCGCAGGCTGCTCAGTATACACAGCGGGAGAGAGAGGCCGTGACGGGAAACTGCAATCCAGGTTACTTTGTTTTCTTTCCCCCACCCCGACTTTACTTTGGTTTTGTTAAAAGCACCCCCAGTAAGGACACTAGATTAGGAATACAGAATACCGAAGACGCCCTCTTCTAGAGGCTCCTACACGATACATTCCATTTGCTCCCGAAAGTCCAAACCATCTTCAGACAGTCACACGTCACCTCTTTAGTGCTAAGGACAACACTCAGAGGCGTGCGAACTTCTGGTGGAGCCAGCGACACGGGTAAGCTCACGCCACTCATGACGTCAGGTGGGAGCAGGAGTGGCGACGGGGACACCTCAGGCCCTGCCACCAACTGCACTGGACATACAACATCACGGATTCGTCCTGAGCTCGACTGTGGCCATAACGTCCTCTCGAAACTGAAGAGCCCCGTTCCGCTCCAGCCTGTGGCCCCGCTGGCCGAGTCGCATCCCTCTGCCCCAGCACGCCCCCTCGGCCCCGTACCAGGCTAATGAGCGTGTCATACTGCAGCGCAGAGCCCGAGCTGGCTGTCACCACGCTCGCCCGGAGGAAGATGCCCTGTTCCTCCAGCAGCTTCTTGATCCCGCGCACGTGGGAGTCCAGGGTGTGCAGATCCCGGAGCTGGCGGTACTTCTCCTTTGATCCGCAGATGAAGAGCAGAAGCTTGCGGACTTGACGACGTACAAACGGAGTCTGCTGGATCATCAGGTACTTGAGGGGAAAAGCAACACAAAGAGTCACTGACTCAGGAACTGCGCCAGCAGCGGCACCCCAGCTTTTCGTGAACTATCATTAAAAACTGGTAAGAAACACAAGCCAAGCGATTTCCGCACGGCCAAGCCAGCCTCCCGTGAACTTCCAATATTCCTTACAGAAACCAGAAGGAAGGCAGGCATGGAAAGACAGACGTCAAGGAGGAGAAAAACAGCCACACCCCCACGCCCCTCCTGGAGTCCTTCGGAATCTACAGGGAGGCTGGCCTCCATTCCGGCCCACTCAGAGTGAAATGATCAGGAAAACATATTCAGTATCTCTCTTTCAGGCCAAAAAGTGGAAGAGGTTGGGCAGTTACATCTGCCCAACCTGAAATGGTCATCTGGGGTCTGCGAACAGGTTATTCTTCCCAGAGTTATCCCCAGGCTTGCCGTGATGGTGGTTGATCTTAATCTCAGCTGGCCCCAGACCCGCCCTGCCACACACTGCCCTGCAATGGCCGGTTCAGAACCGCACTAACTACGCTGCTTGTCTGCCAGCTGCCTCCCCCTCTAGCCCCGCCAGCAGGGAAAAAAAAGAGATAATGGAGGGCACGAGCAAAAAGCACCGGCTCCTTCCTGTCTGCCTGCTACCCTTGCAACGGCCCTGCACTCCGGCAGCCTCCGTCATTTCTTCAGTACCCAAGGACAAACCAAAACTAGAGTTGGTTCTAATCGTCAGCTTCTCTGCCTACTTCCAGAATCAACCGCACCGCAGCCCCTCGGAGCTCCTGGGGCACCGGAAGCAGCACCCCCACCTCGGGCCCACCCGGCCGACTCCTCTCCACACACGGGCTGCTGGTGGCTGCTTCCTGCAGTTACTGTCTCTGGGTTCCCTATTTTCTTCTTGTTCTCCAATGGCTTGTTCAACCAATTCCCTATATTAAAATCTCTAATTTAGTATATTCTCTTATTTTCCAGAATCTAAATTATTAAACTTGTCTATTCCCACCATATGCAGAAAGAGTTAAAAGTATGGACTCAGAATCGAAAGCCATAGCTTGCTTGGACAGCCATCTTCCACAGCTTCACCACACAGGACACCCGCGGAGCAAAACCGACACGGTGTGAGCAGCGCTGCTGGGGCACACACCTCCTGGGAGTGAGGACAGAAGGGGGCCATAAAGGCCGTCACGGCCGATAGGTCCTCTCCTCAAATGGCACGCTGCCTGGAGCCTTCACTTACCTCTGAGAGAAAGTAAAACCATGAATGATCAAAGACAGGAGGGGGGATTCGAGAGTTGGCGTCGGCGATCTTCTTGATTTGGTAAGGAAGCCGCAGGACCATCTCCGTTAGAAGCTGAGTGTAGGCCTCAAACACATCAGCGGCATGGCCCTGGAGAAAGACCACCTGTGTGAGAGCCTGGGACAGGCAGTTTTCCAGGACCACAACTAGGGAGAAGGCTGGTTTACAGCTCGTTAGATACAGCTTATGTTGGAATTAGCAAATGGCACCTTTCAAATGGGAGCCATCAGCGCCTGACAGTTGAGTTTAAACCCAGCAAGGCCCCAGGCTCCTGGGGGCAACTCTGTGACATGCAAAGGTTACAGTGGACACAGATTTCGCCTGTGTTCAAAGTTCCAACATTTCACTCTGTAGATTTTGACACTGGACTGTGCTCTGCTTACACAAAAGCTAAACTTCTAAAGGGAAAAAAATGGAAAAACCGGTGGTGGGGAAGGATTTCTGACTTCCTGTTGAGACACAGTCCACTCCCTAGAACCATGTCTGCGATGACAAGACATTTCGATAAAGCAAGGCAGGCAGATCACTAACAGGCAGCCCCTGGAGGCAGGGGGACGGAGGGCTGTGGGCATGGCAGAAGCAGCAGATACCCGGTGGGCTGTGTGGTCCCCTGGGCAGAGCCTGCAGGAGTGTGGGGCCCAATGTGTCTCGTATATTCAGTCACCAGTTACTCATCGGTCCTTTGCCAAGCATGGGAGGTGCAAATAAGGACAGGACGCCACATGTGTGCACAGGGCGCTCCGGGGACCCGGGGAAAGGCCTTCTCCATCCGACTTGGTAGCAGAAGTGAGTGTTGGGGAGGGTTTTCCCAGGATCCAGTGAGTGAGCCAGGTCCTGAAGGACTAGGAATTAGCTTAGAAGGGAAGGAAGCGATGCAAAGGGAAAGAAGATCAGAAAGACAGCGGGTAGGAAAGTGGGGTGCCACATCTGGGGAAAGGTCAGGGGGGCTACGTGCCAGGATGCATAGCGACACAGCTAGAGAGCTAGGTAGACAGTTGGGTTCTCAGAGAACTTTTTGGCCTAGAAGTTAAGGAAGCCCAACAAAGGGTTAAAGACAAGGACACGGTGAGATTCACATTTTATGCCTCTTCTCTCCCTGAACTATTCAAAGCAGTTTGGCAAGTGCAGTGGGGAGCACAGGGGGTACTGTCCGCACAAGGCCGCCGCCCAGATGCAAATGGACAGCAGCGGACGAGACGATGAACACAGTGGGCACCGGAGTGCGCTCAGCGCTGGGCTGGACTGCGTCACGCCACTCAGTGCTCACGACAACCCACACAGCTGACCCTAGGCGAGCGGCGTTTCCCAGTGTGCAAACTGAGGCTAAGGCCACACGGAACCTGTCCGAGCTTCGTGGCTCGTAAGTGGAAACGCTGGTTCCGAAACTCCCGTGACCGGAAAGCCCGTGTTCTGAACAAGCCCACTAAAGGGGCTCTGACGACCACAGGGGGAAGGGTCTCTGACACATGCAGCAGGACGTGGTCACTACTGATGCTACCCTGTGCCTTCTGACCTTTTTCTAAGGAGCTGCACTTGCAAGGTCGCATCTGATTTCACTCAGTTCCCCCGCTTTACAAAGGGCAGGGCTCTGCACCCCAGTAGGTCGGGAAGAGCGGTCACTTGCTAAACCACGCCGAGAGTAAAACCGCCAAGGAGCGCGGGCCCTTGCCCTCGGCTGCTCCGGCCCTACTCACAGACAGCGAAAAGGAACGTGCTCTGGAGGAGGGCAGGAGCCGTTCTTCGTCCGGGGAATGGCCTCCCTCACCTTCACGTACTGGCGGAGGAAGAACGGGCTCATGTCAGGTGGGGAGGACGTTGTGTGTGGCTTCAGCAGCTGGCTGGCAGCCACCGGCTCCTCGTCGTTCTGCTGGCTCTTCCAGTACTCCAGCAGGGACTTGAGCACATGCAGGCAGTAGTCCACGGCGCCGGAGCTCAGCAGGGCCGCTGCTGTGGCGCTGGAGATGAGGGATGAGGACTGGGGAAGACAGAGAGGAGGTCAGAACGGCTCATGAAGCAGCTGGGGGTGGGGGAGGGGTGGGGGTGGAGAGAAAACACCACGGTGACGTTCTCAGGGTGGCTGTCCAGGGACTGAGCTCGCCTCGAGTCCGAGGTCCCCCGACTAACTCAAACACCCCCCAGCTCTTCCCAACAACGGCAGGTAAGAACCAACGAACCCCGGTTCCCAGCCCTACTCCCCTCAACACGTGCCAGAGGCCAAGGGGGCACGGACTAGATAACCTCTCTACCGGGAGGGGCGGGTTTCCTTCCTCCCTGGGCCCGTTTCAAGAAGGAGAGGGAACACTTCCCATTGTCAACGCTATACAGCGACCCCATCCTCCCAACAGGGGCTCTTCCCACGGAACGAGCTTCTAAAGGAGATGGGTAAGTGATCACGTGAATAAAAAAGCAGGAGAAAAGCCACTGTAAATAAAACCATTAGGAGAGCCTTGCAAATCCCAGCAAGCCCCACAGCTCATAAGCTCATTAGGATCGGATACAGTTCAGCCTCCGTTTCTGCCTTCTCTGCTTTGTGTTCATCTTCCTCCCGGCGCGCGCGCACTGCTGTCTCTCTGCTCTATTGCCATGCCTGACAGCAACACATGGCCGGGCGTCCTCTCAGCCACCTCCGCCCTTGCAGGACAGCCCCCTGCTTTCGATAATGGAACTTCCAAACCCTGGAACTGCTCCACTGGGAGGGACTTGTTGGCAAAGGTCAGGACTTGGAAGGGACTCTGAAAAAGGGTGGAGGCTCCGTTCTTAGAGAGGTGACAGCTTAGAAGAATCTTTCTCCTCTAGAGCAACAATAGACGGTGGCCCTTTTCCAATGACCCCCTGCACCCTCGGCCCCCCAGTACCAGCCAGACACTCCTCTCCGTACACCCGCAGGCTCACGGCGACAGTACCTCACATATGGAAGACTTGGATCCGGATTTGGTCCGGGACATGAAGACACTCAGGAGTCTCATCACTACTAGATGGACTTCGTTCAGGGCGCTGCGCTCGTTCTTTCGGGAGACGTCCTGCAGGCAGAAGCAGGGCCCAGAAGCCCACACTCACTCTAAGCTCGAAGCGGCCTCTCAACAAGACTCCTTCAAGACTGTGGGCCCCTCACACGGAAGCACGGTCAAGACAAACTCCGATGTACCGAGGACGGCACCAGGATTACCCAGTGCCTGATACGCTAAGAGGCCGTGTTCAGATACAAGTAGCTCATTTATTGTTTTTAGCCTGTGGAACTACAAAAGGTCCATGGGGGCAGAGACCTGGTCTGTTCCTTGTTTACGTGCAGACCTAACAGCACCTGGGCCAGAGCAGGCACCGCCTACTGCTGCTGTTGGATCTGCAGAACCAGAGCCCCCCTGGTCAGGAGGTTTTACCCCCTGAAACTCAGTGAACTTCCTCTAAGAGAAGGATGGTGAGCTGCGAACGGACCTCAGCCCGTCCCCGTTCCTCACACAGTATGACTCTCCGATCTTACCTTTTTGTCCATGCCCAGTTCAGCAATTAGCTGGGAGAGCAGGTTGTCCAGGGCTCCCTTGTCTTTCTCATCTTCTCCATCCAGATCTGTAGTGAGCATCAGGATGACCTGGAAGCCAACAGAGAGATAAAACATGAGGACCAGTACCCTAAAGGACAACTTGAAACACAAGAATCCCAACCCACCCGACGCCCCTGTCCATCGTAACTATAATCCATGAAAAGGTCCTAAATCTCAAGGTGTCCAAAGTTTAAGCGTCCTGAGTCAAAAGAGTCAAATTTTGGTATATGCCACACTTGACATCACAGGGTATGTTTTGCAAAGAGTTTGCAAAACGAATCCACTGAACTACATTATAATCAACCGAAGTGGCTCAACAGAGGGCAGTGTGCTGTGCTCCAAAGTAAAGAGCTTTCTGCCGAAGACGAAGGCAGTCAGTGGGAGAAGAGCTACCAGACCACATTCCAGCACTGTGTTAATTAAGACTCACTACCACCAAGAATCTGTGCAGCAGACATCTGCTCCTGGCTCAGTCACTAACTAGCTAGAGGACTTGCAGACCTCTCTTTAAATTCTCTGACCCTTGGCCTTTTCATCGATAGAATTTAGGGCCATAATTTGCAGTTCAAAGCTGCATTCCATTATTCTACGACCCAACACCAAACAAAGCCTTACAGAGCCTCTAGAGGAGAGATGGGAGCATGCGTAAGGATAGTCCGACCGCAATGTGACAGACCTGGGTGAACTGAGGGATACCTGCATGTATGGGATGGCCCGGACGCCTCCAACATTTCGTAACTGGGGCAAGGTCTGCAGGAGTCTCTCCAACAGCATCAGACGGACCATGTGCAGCCTAAAAGGCCAAGGAAAATACAGGAAACGTGAGCTAGTTCACAACCACTAACTGGCTGAATACAGTTCTTTCCTCCTGCCACCAAGGTAAACAAGGAGCCTGCTGCTTCGGAACAACCCTAACGTCAGCAAAATGTTCAGAGATGCCTGTCCGGCATACCAGCAACACAGGAGAACTCTCGCTCCATTAAAAGGAACAGACTCCTCCAAAATACAACTGATAGCCCTGAAAACTTGCTACAGGAAAAGTTACAAATATTTCTCAAGCAATCAGACCCTAGTTTTCTCAGTAGCAAAATCACACCTTCAGGAATGCGCTCTATGGCTTTTTCTAACGCGTGGCCCCATTCTGCCCCCATGCATTATCTTCTGGGATTCCTCCACCTCCAAAGTCTGCACCATCCAGCTGCACAGGGACCCAGGCCTTTCTTTTCCTTGCTCCTCAAGTCCTCAGGAAGGCCCAGCACCGCTTCACCCTCTCCACTCACCCATCATTTTTCCTAGTGTAAAATTCAGTTTCAAAACCACCCTTTCCACCGGACCCATGAGCTCGCCCATATATTCGGTGAGGCACTAACTAGCCTTCTTCATCTGCAGACACATGGCTGGACTTCCCTATCATATGTGTGCCTCGGGGTCTCTAGTGAATAGGCTGTTTCGAGACAGGACCAAAATGAAAAATAATCAATTAGCATCTTATTAGTCCAGTTGGCAGCCTCATCTAACACTAACACACTATCTGACACAGGTTAACTGTACATCTGCTGAATTAATGGATTCACTCTCATAGTACATAAACTGTTCTTGCTTCATTTTACTTTTCAGACTGTATATACTAAACCATATCCCTACATACACATAAAAAAAGTGATTTTTCAAGTATTACATACCATAGGAGATATCCAGAATATATTCAAAGCAGTAAAAGTTTGAATCGCAGTATGGGATCTTACTTGAATGATAAATGACCATGATTCCAAATACTCACTCAAAGGAATGAGCTAACAGTCCTTCAGAATACAGGCATGCATAAAAGCTCACTTATGCATCCAAGAATAAAGCAAGGTGTGTGGGGAACACAAATGAGTAAGAATTGCTCAGGAATTCTGACAAAGAGACATAGCAAAGAGAATAAGATGACAGTAGCAGTTCAATACTTGCAGGATAAAACATAGCAAGCTTTGAGATGGGATTAAAATCTTCAGATCTGCAGAACATACTTGTGAATACACATGTATGGAAAGAAAAGTCAACAAAATGAGCAGAGTCTGGACCTGGACCAAGGTGTTGACGGACTGTTGGCTTTTCAATCTCTTAAATGGCAAGCCTCACAAATAAAGGGGACACCTAGGGGACTCTCAGTCGGTTAAGCAGCTGACTCGATCTCAGCTCAGGCCTTGATCCCAGGTTCGTGAGTTTAAGCCCCACGTTGGACTCTGTGCTAGGCATGGAGCTTACTTTAAAAAAACAAACAAAAAAACACCTAGCCAAAGAAACAGTAAACCCTATATGAAAACTTGCAACTTTTTTGTCTTTAGTGACTTAAAGTAAAAACAATTCAGTTATTGAGGTGCCTGGTGGCTCAGTCAGTTGGGCTGACTTCGGCTCAGGTCATGATCTCACGGCTCAAGAGTTCGAGCCCCACGTTGGGCTCTGTGCTGATAGCGTAGAGCCTGGAGCCTGCTTCGAATTCTGTGTCTCCCTCTCCCTCTGCCCCTTCCCCCCCTCTCTCTAAGATAAACCTTTAAAAAAATGTTTTTAAATTCAGTTATTAACATTTAAAACAGGTCAGGGGTGCCTAGCTGGCTCAGTTGGTAAAGCATGCAACTTTTGATCTCGAGGTTATAGGTTCAAGCCCTGCACTGGGTGTAGATTACTTAAAAATTAAAAGTCTTTAAAAGAGTCATTTAACAACTGCTCAATTAAATTATCCCTGAAAAAAACAAAAGTCAACTTAAAACCACTTTAGAGATTTCTATTACTAACATGGCTAGATTATCTAATATCACCTTCCTACTAAAAACACTAAAAATACTAAAAAGGTAAAACATCATTTTAGAAACAATGCTGAGGGGCACCTGGGTGGCTCAGTCGGTTGAGCGCCTGACTCCTGATTTTGGCTCAGTCATGATCTCGCAGTCATGAGATCGAACCTCACCTCGAGATTCTCTTTCCCTCTGCCCTTCTCCCCACCTCGTGCTCGCTCGCTCTCTCTCTCTCTCTCAAGATAAACAAATATTTAAAATAAAAAAAACTAGAAGAAATGTTGAGTCTCAAGAAATTTGAAAGGATTGAAATCACATAGTATGTTCCCAACCACAGTAAATTAAACCGTAAGTTAGTAACAGAAAAATAATTAGAAAATCCCCCAAAGATTTGTAAATTTAGCAACATACTTCTAAATATCCTATGGGACAAAGATTCACTTACAACAGAACTTAGAAAACATTCTGAAGTGAATAGCAATGAAAATGCAACACATCCAAATATATGGGCTCCAGCCAAAGCAGAATTTAAAGGGAAGTTTCGAGAGAAGCATATAGCTTCATTAAAATGAAAGCTGAACATCAATTATTTAAGTTTCCATCTTTTTCTTTCTCTGTATTTTAGAAAGAGAGCAGGAGTGGGGGAGAGGGAAAGAGGGAGGGAGGGAGAGAATCTTAGCGCTTGGTCCAACCCTAGAATCATGACCTGAGCTGAAATCAAGAGTTGGACGTTCAACCAGCTGAGCCACCCAGGCTTCCATCTTCTTAAGCTAGAAAAAGAACAAAAAATTAAACCCCCCAAAATAAGGTACAACAAATTTAGTAAGCAGAGAAAAGAAATAGTAAGAGTGGAAATAAGGGGCACCTGGGTGGCTCAGTCGCTTAAGCATCCGCCTCTTGATTTCGGCTCAGGTCATGATCTCATGGTTCGTGGGATTGAGCCCCAGATCAGGCTCCATGCAGACAGTGCAGAGCCTGCCTGGGATTCTCTC
>CM053570.1:88076567-88114625 GCA_028646485.1 Cryptoprocta ferox | reverse complement strand
AGACTGGATTCAAAAGGTCTTAAATAAATTTCAAAAAACAAGAAATCACAAAGACCACATCTCCGGACACGTGGAATTAACCTAGAAAGCCCATTAAGAGAGAAAAATGATGTAGTAAAAACCCCTTCGTGCTAAAAGACAAACTCTAAATATCACACTCCAAATATCATCAGCTAACTGAGCCAGAGGTCACTTTTGTCAGAGATTCTCCAAGAAGTGAGGTTCAAGTGGGAGGAAACAGGGAGTATGGGAGACACTCACTGACACCCTCTGAAAAAGTCCCTGATGCCTGGTAGGTTCAGTGACCTTTTGTAGAAATCAAGGAGTTCAAATTGCCAGTTGATTATTTCTGCACTAATGTGATTAACTGCGGGCAGTTATCTACCGACAAATCTAACAAACATTGGAACACGAATGTTTTATGTCTCTAGTTACCTCCCAGTTAAGGTGACATTCACTCCACCAATCCAGTACCAGACACCACCAAAACTCCTTGAGGGAGACGGATCAGGATTTTATAGATGACTTTCAATCTGCCAAATGCCCTACCACTGGCGTTTCCAGATATAAACACATATTTGCCCCGTCACCTTATAAACATGCTGAACATGGAGCTACTACTTCTAGTACATACCTAACAGCTACAGCTGTTGAGCCTAGAACAGTGCCGCTTGTAAAGAGAGTGTTACAAAATGGGTTCACGGGTGATGAGGAAACAAGAAAGATTTGAGCAGGAAGATACACATTTTTATGAAAATCACTTTATAGTGACTAAGGGATATTGGGGGCTTAAAGAGAAAAACTACTTTCTATTCTCTCTGCAATTAACCTACACTGATGTAATCCTAATTAGGATAAAGAAGACAGATAAAGAAAACAGACCTAGAAGGCTTCCTAAGACCTTACACTCTTTCCTGAATTCATTACCTTTGTATTTCAAGAGAAATATGCTGTTACCATCACTCCACCTCCTACGGCTGGTCCGTTATCCTACTCCTGGAATCTTCTCCCACAGTCTCTTGACTGCAAATGACCAAGTCCTAACCTGTTGCTAGTATGGACATCTCCTTCTCCTTCCGCTTCCCCTTCTCCCTCGGAGCCATCTCCTTCCTGGTGCCCGGTGGTGGTGCTGATGGCGCCAGTGCTTGAGCTGACGCTTCCGGGCCCTGCTGGGTGCCCCTCCACCGTGGCATCACCGTAAGCACTGCTCCGACCAGATACTAGAGGGAAACGGTTAAAAAAGTGTGTATTAACCCCCCAAGCGTGACGGAATCCAGTGCGTTCTGAAGTCAGCAATAGTTAGGAGATGACCAGTAGCATTAGAAAATTTTTTCTTCTACGGGAAGAAGACAATAAGGAGGGAATTCAAGATCCTGGCCCCATCGCACTATGTTAATAAGACCCCCAGGGCAGCAGTCACTCATCCTTCTACGGTATAGAAGATCCACCTACAAGAATGATCTTAATCCCTGTTGCTGATAAATTTCAATCTCGTAACCCAGAGAACACGCACACTTGAACTGGGAATCTAGAAATTATCAGCTACCCTTGATCTCTTCCACAAAATATTTTCGTATCAAATTTTTAGCCACAGACTGGTTTATGAGTTCAAACCAAAATGGCATGCTTTCTCATTCTAGAGCCCTGTCCTTTCAGCCAGTAGACTATGTGAACACGTCAGGTCGTGAACAGGAGGACTGTCCAGAACAGCTTCCCCCGAAACAAGGGGGATGGACTTCAAGGTCGTACCATTAACTGTTTTGTTTTAGGTAAATAACGATTTGAGATTATGCACATCATTGCTTTCTTCCAAAAAGAGACAAGTAAACGCGGCCTGTAAAATACTCCAATATTAACCATCTGCTGCTTCAGCTGTTATCACCGAACATTTGAAACTCCAGGGCTGAGGTCAAATGAACTCCTCAAGACTTTCAGTGAGCCCTCAAAACCTCCCTTTGCTGATGCCAATCCCGAGGACCCAGGCAGAGATTCCTAGTGTGTTCCCGCCCCTGCCCAGGGAGCTGGGGCCCCCCAGCCACATTACCACTGTGCTCGCCAGCCACCGAGTCCACGGCGCTCCCCCCGCTCTCCGAGCCCACGCTCCCGCCATGCTCCGCAGGGGAGGTCCGAAGGGTGGAGCCGTCAGTCGCTGCCGTGCTGCCCTCATCGTCCGAGGCTGGGGCTGAGAGAGTAATGAGAGCTGTTACAGGTGAAAAACCCCTCCTGGGGGCAACAGCATCAGACCACATGGCGCAGAGGGACACAATGCGGTTGATACATCCTGTCATCAAAGGAAAAAGGGAGAGATTTGCTTTTGCTGGTCAATCACCAACAGGAACAAACACTGCACATGGTGCATTGCAAACAGTCCTTGGACAGAAGTGAAACCCCAGTTCGCTGGGCATTTCCTTCGCTGCTATATTAAAGCGCGAGAAGACAGTGCAGAGATCCAACGAGAGTCTGCGGTGTGGACACTCAGATTTCTAGTGAGAATGCTTCATGGTCACCACTGTCTAGGTGTTACTGACACCTGCTGAGATCAGAGACTACCCATTACCGTTCAAAGCACAGAACTCTAAATTTTAATGAGATTTGTTTTGCAATCAGTTCATTTGTGCTTATGTCAGGAAAACGCTTGTCATGAGCTCTTGAGTCAACTCTGTTTTGTTTTGTTTTGTTTTGTTTTGTTTTGTGATCAGGTGGTCCAGAGGGGAGCTCACTGGGAAATGTCACCCCTCCTGATCATCCTCATCAGACACTAAGAACGAAGCAAGGAAATTCCCCAGAGACAGCCACAGCATCCAGGGTCAGGGCTGAGCTGAGACAGGAGGAAAACGCTGGATGAGATACAGAGGGGAGGAAGCCAAGACAGCCACAGAGCACAGAATGAACACAATCGGCACAGCGCGACAGCCACTGCCAAGCCGGAGAGGACAGCGAACTAGCGAAACTGGAGAAAAGCGACACGCCACGGCAACAGGTGAGAGGGACAGCCAATTTCTCCCTTTCTCTTCTATCCAGGGGAAAACTCCCACAAGAAGAGAGAGAAAGAAAAGAAGGAAGGAAGAAATACAGGGAAGAAGCACTGTGGAAAACTCTAAATCAACCCTGACGTTACGCTGATTTTCTAGTGGATCACTCGGTGTCCCATCCTCCTCCTCTATTTGGTTCAACTCTCCACTCAGGACATTTTGTTTTTTTCTGATCAGATCAGCAAAGAGATGGAGCGCAAAGACAAAACGAGGTTGGGCGGGTTCCTCTGCACTGCCGCCCCCCACCTCCCAGGCTCACAGGTCCCTGGCCAGGGAGCCACACCGACCTGAAGAACAACTCAGCTTCTGGCAGCTTCGCTTTTCTTTATAAGTGAAAACAGTTAACGGTATGAGCTCTATCTACTGCTTGTCTCCCTTTCCATGCTGTCGAGAGCGTGGGAACTCTGGCGAAGAGCCGTGAGAGCCGTCCCTGGAGCCCTACAGCTGACCCCCCTGCAAGCCGCTCTCTCGGCCTTTCCCTGGGAGACCTGCAGGAGCCAGGCAGCATGCAAAAGTGTCAGGAAGCGGAGCCACGAGCGCCTCTGCCGAGCGGCATTGCCGTGCCCTCCACGCCCACGTCTCTAAAGCAAAGGCAGAAGCAGGAAGTCCAGAATGGCCTGTCGAAGCAGCTGCCCGTTCCACTCTCACAGCACCGGAAGCGAGGCTGGAGGGTCCTGGGGCCCCAAGCCGCGCTCCTTGCTGTGGACAGTTACCTGATGCTGTGGTGTCAGAGAGGGTTCCTGCGTCCAGAGAGGAAGAGCTGGGTGCCTGGCCGGACAGCCCCAGGCTCTGCAGGCCCAGGGCACTGCTGCTGCTGCCTGGGAAACAAGTGGAGAGTGAGCACAGCGTTCCTTCCAGGCCCCGTCCACAGCGCTGCTTTGGCCACCTGCTGCCCTCGGGAATCTAAACTCACCGGCGTGTGCCCCACTCTGGCCTGGAGGAAGTTAATCTACAGCCAGTGCTGTCCACCCACCACGTTTGGTTACAGACATGGAGGAAGGCTTCCCTCAGCTCAGGCAGGACACAGGCCGGAGGAATCTTAACAGATTTGGGAGGAAATGCTCCAAAAGACCAAACTAACGGAAACGAGGAGATTGGCTCCCAGACCACAAATCCCACCCCGACCCTGTCACTCTCCACCTGTGTCTCTGAACAGCTCTCACCCAGATCCACCTCTCCCCAAATCTGGGGACAAGCTAAGTCAGCCGGATATCAGTAACTGCCAGACCCTCTCTGCTGCTCGAGGCCGCCGGGCGGCTCTGTTCCCGGCATAGCCTTCTACCTTGTTGGTCCTGCTGCAGGCTCAGGGCAATGGCTAGTTCAACCATGGTCTCGTCGTCTGCATCAGGCGGGATGTCCAGCATGGGGGGAAAGCCCTCTGCACCTGCCAGCAGGGCCTCCAGGGGAGAGGGGTTGCCATTGTTGACATTTTCAGCTGTCTCCAGGACCATCGACTCGGACTGCAGAGAGAAAGCTCTGTCAGTGTCCTGTAGTAAACGGCAGCCTTTCCAAGTCCACAGAATGAGAGCTAGAGGAGAGCTAAGAGACTCTTCCTTCTCCCCTCTCCTGCTGCCGGAGACTCACCACCATCTCAAAATCTCCATGGTCCACCTCACTCTGTTCCTGGCTCTCCTGACGGATGTGACCGGCATTCGGAATCCCTGATGACTGCATTTTCTCATCTGCATCATCATCATCATCGTCATCCTTGTCTCCTGAGCCAAAGAAACCCCAGTCACCCAACAGCACCGGTCCTCCCCTCCCTCGGCATGTGGTGTGCGGAGTCACACAGCAGTATAAACCCAGGACGGGCTACCAGCCAGAGCCCTATGCTTTAGAGGTAAGCCACAAGGACACCCCAGCTTTGTCTCCCACTCCCTGGGCCCAGCAGGATCTGGGGAATAGGGGGACGGCAGGGACAGCTTGCCCCCTTAGGAGAAGACTTTCCCAGCTGATGAAGCGACAGGACAAAAAAACCAAAACCGAAAACAAAATGAAACAACAACAACAAAAAAAAAACTTGGATTCCACGGGCAGAGAAATCTAAGACCAGTAGGCCACAAGAGCTCCCGCCACCACAAGACCTTGGGCAAGACCGGGAAAACGGTACAACTGAGATGTATATCTGTGACATCATGGCAGCCCGAGTATCATTTCACTCCTGTCCAAAACAGCCGTGTTGTGTGATTTTCATTCTACATAACCGTTTCGAGAAGAACCAGAACTAAAACGTGCAACCATCAAATAGAAACGGAGGCCACCGCTACAGGTCCTGCCCAGGCTGGCTTCTGTGTGGAGTGGGGAGCCTTTCTGATAAGGGAGAAGTCGGGTTGAAACCCCTAACTGTCAGAAGAGGGTGGAGCCCTTGCCTTTCACCCATTGGGTTGTGAAAGCACGTGACAATGGCCTGAACTGGAAACATCTACTCCCTGTACGGTAGCTTCTCACCCAAGAAAAGAGGCACAAACTGTCGCCTAACTCAAGCTTACGCTAATAAATAATGTCCAAGGAAGATTATCTGAAGACCACCAAGTTGCACACATTCCAACAGAATCTGCAACTGTACTACAAGGAAAGCCACCAGCCACGTGTGGCTGCTGAACAATGAAAATGCAGCCAGTCCAAAGAGAGGTGTGATATTAGTGTAAACTACACACTCCGCTCTGAGAACAGTACAAAAATCTTAAATGAACTATTTCATTAGTAAATTTTTATACTGAGTACGTGTTGAAATGGTATTCTTTACATACCTGACTTATTTCTATGGAAAATTTGAAATTACGTATGTGACTTTCACTGGAAACCAGAGTTACGTAATAATGCTACTATTTAGACATTTTGTAGAACTGTTTTTACTAAAATGTTAAATATTATGCCCTTGACTTGTGTCCAAGCATTTCAGGAGGGAGATGTCTTGTGGTATTTGCTGTCAAACTTACTGTAGGTTAAATCCACTGGGGATGCTACCCCTAAGGCAACAGAATGGGCCCTTAACGAAGAGCTCTCATGCTAGGAAAATACAGTTTTCCTTAAAAAAAGGCTGTTTTTTGTCTTTAGTCATTGTGACTTTGGTTAAGTGTTCTTATTTTTGCTATAGCTCTTGGGAAGCTTTCAGCCGAAGATAAGATCTTCACTCGGGAATAATGCAAGCCACATAACAATCTTCAGGATAGAAAATTTCTATATCCTTGGCTCACTTTCACCATTAACCTTTCTTTGTTTTCCCATGGCCTCAATTTTATTTTTATTCTACTCACCATATGCATATTTACGTGCCACCTTAAATTCTTTATGGAACAAAGCAGGGTAAGACAAAGGATGCACAAACAAAAGTTTCCGGGACCTTGGTCAACATGAGCAATACGTCCTAAGGCTATACCTCCCTCCCACTGCCCCACCACGTGCACACGCACGCCTAAACCCAGACTTCGCATTACCCATTGGAGTGTTGCTTCGAGGGGAGGATGGCAGTGTCACATGTCTCCGCTTGTTCCTGGGCCTTAGGACTCGGATTAGAGCTTGTTTACAAGAGAAGCTCACGGCAGGATCCTGAGGTTGAAGGAAAAAAAAACAGCTAGCATACTTGGGTTTTATATCATTCACAAAACTGTCTACGAAGAAACTTTCCTCTCTTGGTCAATCACTTACGTACACGTGGAATACCCACCTGTTTACTCTCACCTGCAACCAACTCTGCTGATCAAATTCAGTAGTTAACCCCATCTCCAGACCTGGTATATATAAGACGCATTTCCCACCTTCCTGAATCTCAGGTCCTGGTAACAGACCTGCAGGTCACAGTGGCTCTCTACAAACGGATCTGGCTTTTCATCAGATCACAGAGGCTCCTCTCAGTTCTGGGCTAAAATCAGTCCTTCTAACGCTGAGCTTCTCTGACACAGTCACTGGAACTAGATCTTGATGTTCATTCACACACGCATTTAACTGACACGAACTCAGCACTAACTACGTAGCAACTACCGGTGTATTCTCTGGGGACTCGACATTCGACAAGAAAAACAAAACCCTGCTCCATTTCAAACCTTTCTCTTGCGTGAAATGAGTGAAATCATAAAGCTTTCACTGACATTCAAAACCCTACTTCCCGTTACCTTCCTTTAAGTCTATTGTATTTCTTAACAAACTTAGGGAAACAAATAATAATTCCAAACTTTCCCAGGCCAGTGCCAGACGCGTGGGGCTGGGGGTACATACGGGACACAGCAGCATCTGCATGTAGACCTTGGACGCTGTATGAATGCAGTCCAGCTCACACGTGCAGTAGCCATGGATAATGTCCACCAGGGCGTTGACAGTAGCTTCGATATGAGTCAGGCCTACAGGGGAGGAAAATACGGTAGAAAAACATCTAGCTACTTGAGAATCTAAAACAAAAGGACCAAGTCTTATCCCCACATAAAGGTCAAGCCAACAAAAACTGGCAAGTTCTGCACTCAGCAGAACAAACAAAACACACATACGAGAGGTGCGGTGTCAACATTATTTGTGACTGGCTTTATTAACAGTCTCCTAATCTCTCAAACTGTCCTCGAAAGCCTTTTCAGACATTCTGCGTCACGGAAGGAAGGAGGTGTCTACTCTTAGAAACCAAAAGAGAGGGTAGGAAAGTAGGACGAGATGAGCAGATTCTCCTTGTCCCCCACAATCCTCAGACCTCAGGGGATGATCAACTTCACTCTGACCCGCCTTTTAGGTTTACTACCCATGCGACCTACAAACACAAATGAGCACCAGGGCTCACTCTACTTTCCAAGATTGCTATTCGGATCCTTACTCTTCTCTTCGGAGAGTGAGAAGTTAGACGCCAAACACAGCAGCAGCTTGGAAATAAAACAATTCTCAAGCTGATGCTTCACTTCTCCCTTCTGAAGTGGCTTCGATCAAGCTTTCAACAAAATTTTTAAAGCAATTATAACGGCCACCAAGGACACACAGACACACAAAAGTGCCTCTTTACAAGAAATATTCAACCCCAGGGGAAGAGGTATGGCACGAGAAAAATCCCACTCCTCTGCCCCACTGCTGAATTCCTGTATCAGAAAGAATGCACTGATCTCAAAGACTTCTATTTCCTGACTGTTAAATCTGGAAGAAATGGATGGTGAAGGCTAAAGGCTGAGGGCTCGACCTGTTCAAAGGCAGAACTTCGATCGGGCCTCGAGTATCCCTTTTAACATGGTACCTGGCAGGCAGGCAGGCGCCAGGAAGGCATTCCTGGGTTTGGACGCATGGAGTCTCCAGAAGTGGCTCAGCAGCTGGGTGAGGAAGCCGCAGCCTCCTTCCAGCTGCTTCTGAGGCTCTCTCCCCTCGTCCGCGCCTTCTACGCAGGAGACACAAAATGATTAACGACGGTGAATCCGACATGGAAGTTAATTTGTTTTAAGGTTAACTCAGGTCAAGGAAGCTTGCCTGGGGAGGGAGTTTCAAGTGGGGCCCCAATCAATATGCCAACTATCCCTAGACTCCAGCAGGCACATCTAGGAAAAAAACAGTCTGGGAAAGGAATATCACAGAAAACATTGTATGTTAGAATTAAGTAGGAAGGGGAGCGTTCAGGATCTTTACAGCCGACTCCGAGATCTCGGGTCCAACTGCTCAACTTCTAAAAACTAGGGGAACATCTGAGATGTTCTGGAATGATTCCTGGATGAGACTATGAGGAAGAGGAACCGGATGATGACAGCAGACGGGAGCACGTAAATGACAGAGAGTTGTAAAAGCATCAATAAACCGTATTTGACAAAGCAAAACAAGTTAGGTACCCAACCAACGTGAGAAGAGAGCAGGAAAACACAATCAAGCACGGAGAAAGGCCACTGCACGTGTTGTTAATAAAACACCGGCAAAAGAAAAGCACGAAAGCAAGATTTGACCCTATTACTTTAAAGCAACCAGGGCCCAAGCTCAGCTCTGCCCCAAAGATCCTAAGAGGTAGTTACTTCAGATACAGGCTATACCTGACGTCCAGAGCACCAAATAAACTCAAGGATGATCGAAGGGGTAAGCAATGCAAAGAGTGTTTACTTAAATGGTATAATCTGAACGTCAAAGCCCTACAAGACAGGAAGAGGAGGATAAAACCCGAGTCTCAGAGCATGCGGTCAGGCAGGAGACAGACAGAAGAAGACGAGAGTCAAAGGCTATAGAAGGTGTTATGAAGCAGATTTCAGGACCACGACCGGGTAGGCCAAGTTCACCTGTTTCCATCGGGGGCAGCTTTGACTCCGTAAAGTGGACAAGGTTGTTAGGGCGCATGATGGCAATGGAGCGAGCTGTGATCACCAGCCTCTGGAAGACCTCGGGGTCCAAGTCCTTGCCTTCTTTGCTGGATGAGTTGAGACACTGCACAGCTTTGCTCAGCAAGGCCTGATCCTAGAACAGAAGTTATCACAGAGGATGAACCAGGGCCAAGGTGCGGCTCGGGTGCCCGAGCCAAGAGGACGGGGCAGTTGGCAGGTCATCAGGGTGGCTCCCCCGCCTCCGGAAAACAGGTTAGTTACCGCCCACTACCCGGAGCAAGTTTTCAAAGCAGCCCAGAAACTTCACATAGGAAACACTGCAGGCACAAACTTCCGAAGTCATGAAGCAGGTATCAAAGTGTGACAGGAACATGTGGAACCACCCGATCCTCCAGGCCTGCAACACCCACGACCACTTTGCTACAGCAGAAGAGCCGTTTCTCGGCGAGTTCCTTTTCCCCAGAGAGTCTGCTTCGAAAACTGCCTTTCCGCAAGAGGTTCAGCAGGTTACGCCTGCGTCTCTCAGTGCTCTAGGCTACAGGCGCAAAGCTAACCACGGGATCTGGGCTGCTGGCTTCTTCCTCCCTGACCTGTCACCTTTCCACCTGTGGCAACTGGCTGGGCTTACTGTCTTCCGCCACCACTTACATTTACAGGTGAGACCTCCCCGCTTCTCTCTTCCCCCTGTACCCCTACCCCCACCCCCAGATCCCCCCCCCCAGAGTCTCTCCACAACCGTTCAGTGCAAACCAGGGCCCCATCCAATGGCTTGTCATCAATTTTGAGAGGATACTCATTAATCTCCCAGGAGAGACTGGAGATGGTGTGGGTCTCATCCCAGTGGGGCCCTTTCCCCACCTGAGTTCATACTCCCCTCCTCACTTCCCACGGGAAAAGCCAGCTCACTTGACTCCCCGTCAGTACCACAGCTTCCACTTCTGCACAAGGCTTCCTGGGAGGGAACGGGTACCTTGTGGCTGTGGTAGGCCGAGCGGCTGGTGTGCAGGCTGGCCAGGAGGCTCTTGGACTGCTGCTGCACACTGGCGGGGGCTGGCAAGGACAGCAGCAAAGTGGCAAGCTCCTGGGCTGCATTCTTGTTTCTCTCCTGGTGCAGAAGATGGCAGGGTTACCGCCAACTCCACCAAGCCCATGCGGAGTGAACGGTCTACACTCTGCCCTCCCCCTCCCTCTTTTCAAGGCCACCGGAGCAAGGTGATGCTCCACGGACTGTCAAGAGCAAGGTGAAGACATTCAGAAATTATAGTCCTCCCACAACACGGGAGCAGGAATCGAGTCCAGGCCTACGTCTCCTGGAACAGCGTTCTTCTTACCAGCCCTCGTCCTGTTCTCTGCCCTCCCTACGGATCCCCCCAAAAGTAGGACAGAAGGCCTTAAGCCAAAGACTTCTCTGGAGCTTCTTTACCAATCAAGATTATGCTAGAAATATTCTTTAGCTGCGAGGCCTCGGGCCTCTGACAACTCCACTGACTTCCTGCCTCTTCAGAAAGCTCCCATACGCTTTGAAAAAGTCACTTGCCTTCTCGATGATTGGGCCCACAGCAAAGCAGCTTTCCAGGGCTTCTAAAGAACTCACAACCAGCCTAGGGAGACAGAAAAGCTGGCTTGAGTACAACGGCCCTTCTCTCCGATTGTGCTTTTAGCCTATGCAAACTACAGTCGGGGGACCTTGGGGACAGCTAATGAATGCCAAATACAAAATCAAAGCACAATAAGGCCTGCCACAGGCACCATGCATATCGCTTCCTTGTGTGACAGGCCAGGAGAAACCTGGCTCCTGTTTGGAGATCAACCTGAGGCCATGTTCATAATCCGGAACTGAAAGACAGGGCTTTTCTTCCTCAAAGCGGATAAGTGTGCCTCCTTCTGCCGCCTGTGGCAGGGATCACTGAGAGGGGCTTAACGGTCTTGATGCAAGGGGACCTGAAGCTCAGGTGCCCGTACATCAGTAGGCAAAGGGACACACAAAGGGAAAAGTTAAAGCCATCTGCTTCTACTGGGAAGGTAAAGATTGTATTTTATTTACACCTCCACCAAAATGCACAAAGGCACACTCTCCAGGAGGCCCTGAGTAGGGGGAGAAAACAAACGGCGTTTTCAGGAGCATGCCAAGTGCCAACATTCAAAGGGTACAACAAAGCACCTTTAGAAAACGGAGCCATGTTCTCCTGGGAAAAAGGAAACCCAACCGTGGAAGGGTACCCAGCAACATGCTCTCCAGGCCTTATTCCTGTGAGTTTGGGGGGGAAGGGGGGGCGTGGTAAAAAGACCAACAACCTGATGCCGAGGCTCTGGGCAGAGGGAAAGGTACAGAGAAGGTAGCTGGAGAGAAAAAAGGTCAAGGGGTAGAGGAAGGCAACAGAGAGCCAGGAAAGAGGGACCTGAGGTGTAAGACGCGGTTGGACAGAACAAGTTCTCCACTGGCTTTTCAGACACTAGGACTTCTCTGCGGTCCTACGGCCCGCCCCCGCCCCTGCGCGCCCACTGTGGAGACGGAACAGGGAGGAGCAGGGTACAGAAGCAGACACTAAGAGGTCCCAGAGCAGCCAACACCAAGTGTGCACGCACAGCCCTCCGCATACTCCGCTCTCACACGGGCTAGCCCGGCAGCCATGCAGGGACCAGAACAGAAAGAAGCAGGACTCGTCCACAGAAGCAGGACCAACGCAAAGCCACACCATCGGTTACACTGCTCTCTGACACACACTCACCCGTGCAGAGAAAAGAAAGAGGGCATACTAACCGGTCCAGCTTGGTTAGGGACTCAGTTTCAGAACTTGGGGGAGAAGCAAAGGAAAAAAAAAAAGGAAAAAAATGTGAAGCTCAGAGAAACCTGGAAACACATCCTAAGCAAACAATATAAGAAGAGGGGAAGGAAGAAAAAAAACAGAGAGAGAGAGAGAGAGGGAAAGAGAGAGAAGGGAGGGGGAGGCTGCTGGTGGGAGGCAGTGATTCCAAGCCAGGCTACTGTTTCTGACTTACGATGTAAGAAACTCAGTGTCTTACATCATGAGTCACTCCATCTACCGCGGCAAACCAGCGGCGCCTAGCACAAAGAAGCCAAGCGCAATGCTTAAGAAGGCCACTGGGGGGCGCGCCAGGAGGCTCTGAACCCCGCCGCAGGTGCAGCAGACCGGCCCTCGCCAGCAGCGCCGTTACCACCTAAGTAGCTGCTGCAGAGAAAGAGAAGACGATGAAATTGGAACGAACAGGAAGATTTTCCCCTATAATCTCAGCAAGACTGGACCCAAATCTTTAACGCTGGCTTAAGTATCTTCTACTCGGCAGCCTCTGGCTACCCCACAGGACACCTGAGTGTTAAGAGAAGGCACAGACGCCCCCCCAGGGCAGACCGGAGTCCGATGGCCCTGAGCAGGTTTCCCAGCTCCCCCCGCACACGAAGGGGGCACGGAGCGTCAGGCGGCTGTGTGACAACCTGAAACTCGCAGGCTAGACCCGGGGCAGTTCTGGGAGACTCTCTCAGTACAGGCTGTGCCGGGAGAGGGAAAAACGGCGAGGGCCGGAGCCACGGCCTGCCGGGGCCGGTACCTCTCCAGGACGGTTCCACTGGTGGCGGCAGGGGCCACGGAGTCGCTGTCTCCGGTGCCGTTGCTCTGGCTCAGGCTGGAAGGGCAGATGTTGCTGACAGAGGCAGAAGGGAACTCTTCCGGGGGCTCGTCAGGCCAGCCGAACTGCTCCTTTGTCTTGCCGTAGATTTTTACAGCATCGATCATGGTGACGCCTGCTGGATCCACTGAGGCCCCGACTGCAACAAGTGAGAGAAGCCTCTAGGAAGCACATTCTCTAAAGGGCCAACGTGGCACCTCCCACGACCAGACAAAGCAGCAAATCCCGTGGATTTTCGGTACAGAGGGACTCCGTCTCCTGAGGCTCGAACAGCACTTTAACCCTGAAGAGATGCGGACGACGCGGGAGGCAGTCCCTCCCTGTGACCGAAGGCCTAGGAAGTCCACTTCTCAGCAGAGCCCCTGGACAGCACCGCAGGAATCCTCTGGTGCTAGAGGGGTTCCGGCATCGGCCGCCCTCTACCCGCAGGGAGCTCCAAGCGCTCCCTCTGTTCAAAGCACAAAGTGTCATCCTTCATACTAACAGCAACTATTTCCAGGAACGAGAGCATCCCATGGGGCCAGTAAATGGCACAGAAAAATGCCGGACTTGTGAAAGGCTCGCGGATTTGTACTCTGAGAATTTCAAGCATTTGACAGCACAGCAAGGCCAGGCATCTGTGCTCTGAGAGAGCCTGGTGAGGGGTGCCTGGCTGGCTCAGTGAGTGAAGCACGCAGCTTGTGATTTCGGGGCTGTGGGTTCGAGCCCCGTGCTGGGTATAGAGATTACTTAGTAAAACCTTTAAAAAAAAAAAAAAAAGGAAAAGGAAAAACCAAGCGATTGCATGTTGATCTCACGTGCTCTCTGCCCTCCCGTGGAGGCAGCCGTCTCAGCAAGGCTGAGCCAGCCCCCAACAGAAGCTCACCCTCCCCATTCTTGGACATCCCTCCCCCCGCCCCTTGCGGCCTTTCCATCTCCAGGGAAGCTTAGGGTTTCAGGAGGGCAGAGGCCACTGGGATGCAGAGAGCAGAGGGTCCTCAGAATCCCGGAGAGCCACGGAGAAGTGGCCCCCGGGGCGGCAGTCAGATAAGAAGGGCAGGCCATGCCAGGGGCTGGCGACTCACTGAAGAGGCTTAGCTTCTTGTCAGCCTGCAGGGCTTCTTCCCTGGTGAAGGGGAAGTCAAACCAGCGCGAGCGACTCAGGTTGAGCTGCATGGTTCTGCCGAAAATCTCAATGTACGACGGGGCCCGTTCGATGGCCTGGGTCCCGATCTGGATCCGCATGCCTGTCATCACCATAGTGCTGTTGTTATTGCTGATCTCAATGGTGAAGCCACCAGGCTAGAGGGAGCAAAGGTGCACGTCAGAGAAGGAACACGCATTCTTGGGGGCAAACGCGTAGCCCTCCATTTGCTGGTGCCGAAAAGGGGGAGACCCCAGGCGAGTCCTTCATCCTTCTGACGCCTTGGTGATGACTTGCTTACTTCCGAGCATAGGAAAATAGAGGCAGGCAGTGGACAGTCTCCAATTTCAGGCTACTTTTTCCCTGGCATTAGCCACCTCCTGCTGCCCTCTGCACAGAGACCCCGTGGCTAACATTGGGTCGGGAGCCCTTTTGCGTGGGAGTAAAAAGAGCCACTTCCTCCAGGGACCGGTTTAACTGGAATCAAGGGTTGGTGACTGTAAGTATCTATTTTACACTCGCGTTCTAAGAGAGGACGTGTGTTGGAACCACACTGCTTATGAGTCCTTCTACCCAGGCAGCGGCCCCGGCCCAGCGCTGCCCTCACCTTGGTGTTGGCCACATACATGCCGGTGGAATTCAGCCGGTGCTTGATCTGCTGCGCATTGTAGACCTGCAGGAGGTCATTACCACCAAACTCCACATCTGTCAGCTGCTGGTTGTGTTCAAAGAAGTCGATGGGGAAGGTCACCTGGCTGGACGTCCGGGTTGCTGTGGGGAGCAGTACCAGCGCACAAGCATCAGTGCGCATCCCACCTCTGCACCCACTCCGCAAGAAAAGCACCTCCCAGCTGAGCCCACACTCCAACATTCTAGCCTCTCCAGGACAACCGGGACCACGTGTGCCTCAGCCCGCTGCCCGCACAGGGCTGGCTGTCCAAAAGTCACCACCCCTAACCACAACTCCACCGCCGGGACAAAGAATCTGGCTGTGGTATTGAGTACAGCTCGTAACAACAGGCTCCCTCGGGCCTGCTTTATTTAAAGCAGATGAAAAAAACTATTTCTTTACGGGAGCATAAACTGCATCGTCATCTCAAACGTGGACTCTAGAAGAGACCTCAGTAATGAGACGACCCGGCAATGGTCTCTGCTGAGCCGGAGTCACTCACTCTTGAGTTTGAGCCTTCGCACCCTCGAGAGTCCTCTATCAGTCAGGAGTGAGACTCCCGGCTCCAAGATCTAGGATGGATTCTTCACCGCCTGGTAAGGAACTGACCAACGGAAGCCAATCTCTCCTCCGTCAGTTCCACCCTCCACCTCACGTCAGGCAGGCCAAGTTCCCAAACCCAGAGAACAATCTCTCCAACGAGGTCCACAGGCTCAGTCTTTACCAGACACTAAGAACCGCGGGCCCAAAGCGGAGAGCCAGCGAGTGCCTGCAGTGCAGGACGGGCGTCTCAAAGCCACGAAGAACACTGGTGGCCCCGGGAAACCTGGCCCTGCCTTCGGGAAATCAGCCAGCACCCATCTGTACCCTCATAGAACAGGCAAGCAGAACAGTTCCCGTTTCCTCACGGGTATTTCTCGCGTCTAGAACACCGCCATCCCCATTCCCCCACCAGTCTTTTCAGGAGGGGCCTTACTGATGGTAGCAGTCTTGCGCTTTCGCACAGGCTTCATGACGCTGACGACACTGCTGGGCTGCAGGGCTGGCTGGAGCCAGTAGGAGGTGTTCTCCACGTTGGCCATGTAAATGCGCAGGCTGCCATCCTCACACAGCAGGATCATCGTGGTCCGCTGCTGCTCGTTGCAGGCCGTGTGCCGAATGGCAACCATGTCTTGGATCTGGCAGAGGGAACAAAGGAGGGTGTGAGTTCCCCCAGCTAGAGATCAGAACCTACGGAAAAGAGGCCGAGAAGCAACTAGCTCCACGGTCAGTTGGGGGTGTAGAAGAGTAACAAAGAAAAGGCATCTAGCAGACAAAGGGTGAAAATTCTCTGATGAGCCGCTTCTACTCCAAGAGCTGGAGAAGCGACATGGCGTGCAAATATAGAGAAACAGAAAATGAGACCGGGTTCACAGCCAAGTGCTGGGAGAATCTGGCACTGACCTTTGCTTTAGCAGGAAGAGTCTTGATCTCTTGGATAAGGAACGTGTCTGGCTTCACCATAACCACAAGGGGCACACCGGTGGTTTGCTGGACACAACACACCAAGCCAGGGTGGTTCATCACCTCGGACCACTGGCAGAGGGCAGGGGACGTCTTACTGCCACCATTGGAACTGCAGACAACAAAACCGGTCACAGTCGGGTGCCAATCACCATCCTTCTCTTGATTTACAGGCCATACCAACTAAATACCTGATTCCCAGAGCAATGTGTTTGTCCACGGACTCAAATTACCCACGAGTCTCAGTTTTATTCTGAGCCATGTTTATACTCTCCTATACCCCACGGTGTACCCCTAGCCAGAGTCCTGGGTTAGAAATCTCCCCTGCCAGGTTCCACTGTCTGAGGGAAGAGGTGGCCCCATGTGTCTAGAAGCTGCTGACTGACTGCACAGGCCGTGGAGCTGCCTAAGGCATGATCCTCCCTGGTCCTAGTAAGAAACCTCCAAGCACATCAAGTTCTGTGTGAACAGGATCCATCTGACTTCATCTCCAACGAGCTAACGTTTCACAAAACAGAGGCCAGAGAAATGGTGCCCACAGCACTTTTAGGGCTCTTCAACGGCAGACAGGAAGGACAGAGCTGAAGCCTCTTCTCCCTGCTCTCTAACTAAACCCTCAACACCTTACACAAACCTCTATTATCGGGACACCTCATGCAAGCCTCTACCCCCACCCCCAACCCCAACTATGCTCCCACTGCTGACATCATATTCTGTTTACTGACCAACTACCCCAGCAAGGAAACCGAAAGGGCAATCTGGCGGCAGGGTGTCTAGAAGCAACCGTTCCCTTTACAAAACTCAGTCATCATGCTAAAGTCAGATTTGCTGCCTTGACTATAGCTTTTTCCTTCTGAGTGACAGCGGTCCCCACACTACTTCCCATGGCTTGGGGTCTGCGTGGCAGAGGACAAGCCGACAGCCACCCTGCCGACACTGGGTGCCTCTTGCTTATGAAAGCAAAGGGCTTGCAGGAGAGCAGTAAGTTTCACCAGACCCCTAGCAGGTGCCAGTACTGGGCCAGGGCAAGCTCTGGCCAAGTGCGGGCATCCTGGAAGCTGAACACGAAGGGCTCCTTCCCACCTTTTGATATTGATGGAGAAGAGCTGCAACACCTCCAGAGTCGTCCTGCTGATGGTGGCTGCGAACGATTTGCCTTGACAATAGCTGAAGAACAGCATCTGCAGCACATGGGAGTAGTAGACGGACACACCGCCACCTGCCACCTGGCTGTTATTGTCCTGTCGGGGCAAAGACACACAGCACCTGCGTTAACCTCTCACGGTGCCTTTAGGGACTGGACCAGCATCCAGTTCTGCCCATTATTAGTTTTAAATCATGACCACGGACTCTCGTAATCTGAGTCCCTTGGGTAAATCTTAGAAATACCACGAGAGTCAAGGAACTTCACGTTCAATCAGTTTGGTCCTAAAGGACAAGGGTTTCCCCTATTAGGAAAAAAGAGACAAGAGAGAAAAGGACAACAGAGGAGCTGCTAGGCTAACTCAATCTGGAGGAGGAGAGGGCAATGTCTAGCCCGAACCTTCAGGTCCTCGTGGTTGATTTCCAGCACATTGGTGACATAGAAGGGTCCCTGCTGGGCACTACTGGCCTCTTCCATGAGCTGGGTATAGATGTAACCAGCTGAAGACATTATAACGATGATGTTCTTTCCCTCTTCGTTGAAGAGGAAGGTAACGTCTCTTATCTTGGAGCTCGGCAGGAGAAAGTAGAAGGTGGGGCTCAAGGCATCAACAGATAAGTCGTAAATCTGCAGGACCGAAGGAAGGAAGATCAAATAAAGGAGGTCTGTTTTAGTCCACCCCCAAATTACCCTGGAGAATCCAAAGACCTGCCATTGGTGTGTAACAAGCATTCATTCTCCATCCCACAAGCACCTGTAAGCGTCAGGCACGGAGCAGACAAGGACGAGCCACTTTTTAACTGTCCCTCGGGGAATGACCAGAGGAAAGGCACACATCTACAAATTCTGTGACAAGTACAGTAATAGCCGTGCACTTGGTACAACAGGAGTAGAACCAGAATCGACATCAGACAGCCTACAGATGGAGAGCTCTAGCTCAGCACCACAACAAAAGGCAACACAGCGTTAGGGTCGCTTATCTTTAATTTCTGGGAGAAGCCGGCACACAACGGAGATCAGACGTCCTGGATTTAAAAACCGAAACACCCTGGGGCCACGTCACCGAGGAGCAGTACCTATACCTTGACAAAGTCCGCAGTGACGATGGCCAACTCAGTCTGTGAACCAGGTAACCACAGAGCTTTAATGATGAAGTTGCCCGTTGCCAACTGGGGGTGTAGCACCAAGTGATCCGAAACAGAGCCTGAGCTGCTGAATGTCAGCACGTGGCAGTCCTGGAGCAGGTTTAGGGAACAGATGGGTTAAAAGGCAGTGGGAAGGAGGCTAACTCATTTCAGATCTCTCAAGTCTTCCCTAACATTCCCTGCCTTCAGGCAGTATGCACACTGTCCGATAACATATTCAGGTTTCAAAAGACACAAAAATCATTTCCAATACAAGAGAGATCTGGAAGAAATTCAGAGAAAGATTTCTTTTACATTCTAAAGGCTTTTAAGTTTTAACCTTTTTTTTTTTTTAAAGGACTCTCCTGAACAAAACAGGAGAGTTTTTTTTAGAGTTTTATTTACTTTGTGAGTAAGCGTGCACGTGGGAGGGGCGGGGGAGGGGGAGAGAGGGGGAGAGAGAGAGAGAGAGAGAGAGAGAGAGAGAGAGAGAGAGAGAGAGAGAGAGAGAGAATCCCAAACAGGCCCTGTACCATCAGTGCAGACCCCGGTGTGGGGCTCAATCCCACGAACTGTGAGATCATGACCTGAGCCGAGATCAAGAGCTGAACGTTCAACCAACCGAGCCACCCCGAAGTTGTAATCTTGACAGTGACTACGAGACAGCGGTACTGAGAGCAGGGGAGAGGACTAGGATAGAAAGCGTGAGATCGAACCTGGACCCGACCCTTACCTTGAGCCCACAGACGGCAAGGTAGTCCTCCTTGCAGGGATTGCCCGTGAGGCTCAGCACAGTAAAGGGGACGGGGGCGGAAGCCAGGCGGGTCAGAGTCAACTTCCTTTTGCTGGAATCTGCTTGCTTGAGGAGTGCAGAGAGCTGCAGAACGGTGATCTGCAAGGGGACAACCGCCAATTTATTCTTATCCCTGTCCTCTTAGAGGACGCAGAGCCTGACAAAACCTCCTTCGATGGGGTACTGGGCCGCAGTCAAGTCTCTCAGGAGAATCCTACACCAGCATCAGCTTCTCTTTCTCCAGGCTGAGACATGGGATGCCCTTCCTTTCCTCTGTCCAGTCACGACAGAAGAGACGAGCAATGAAACCACCTCCTCCTCGTATCTTCAGTTCATGAAAATAATTAACCACTTCCTGCGTACTAGCATCCTTTCTATAAACAAGTCCTGGAGTTTTTTTTTTAAAGTGTTTTAGAGGGACCTTATGGACTGTTTGGATTTCTAGTTTGTTTTTCACTTAAAGTTAAAACAACTTTCCTGGTGATGAAGAAGCCAGAATCCAAAAAACAAATGTTGAGTTTGAGTTAAGATACCTACTACCCTTCTGACTTCTAACTAGTTCTATCAAACGACATAGACTTCCCGGTGTCATTAGTGGGCCGGGGTGGGGGGGGGTGGCAGGAAGAACTAAATAAAGAACATGGACTCTTCCCATGAGGACTTTTATCTCTTGGCTTGTGCCCTCCCCTCCAGCATGACCGAACCAGGCCAAGAACGGGAGCCACGCTGGCCTAGGTGATCGCTAGTCATTACCTTTCTCTGAGGACTTGAAGGGTAAGGTTCTGATGGGGAAACTGCTCATGAGAAACAGCATCTTTGTTCTAGTCACACTGCTTCTAAGTCTGATCAACAAACTCCGGGTTCATGCTGATTGAGCTGTCCCCTAAAACGCTATTGGAACCCAAAAGACTTTTTCCCCGATAGCCAGTCTGGGAACGTCTCCCAGAGGGCCAATCGGAACAATCTGTTTTGCGTACGCACTTCAGACAAACGTGACCTAAAATGAGCGGAAAAGAACCGGAGACTCACCTTGCCTTTCTCGTGGCTGACGGCCAAATGCTGGCGGCGCCCGTGCGGGGAGGAGAGCACGCACATAGCCACCCGCCGGAGCACGTGGGCGCTGACGAGCTGCCGAATAGTCTGGCCCTGGTCTCCACTGTAATTCATCCGAACGTTCTCAAAGGCCCCTTCCTGGGAGCCTAAGGTGGGAACCTGGCAAAGAAGGAAGCAGTAGTCAGGCAAAGAGATCAAATGGATTCATCCACTATTCACATGACCGAGAAACTGCGCAACGCAGTCACTCAAAAGTAAGATTCCAGGCTCTAAGCTATGGACAAAGTTATTGCCAATCCATTAAGAACAAGATAGTGAATGTTTCATAAGGCTAAATTTAATTCATACAAAGTACTGGCTTCCAAAAATGTTAAAATGTCCCCCCCCCTTAAGTCAAAGGGTGGTAATAACAGATGAAATGTTTTTTATTGCTCTAACCTGGTGAAACTGAGTCAGCAACTTTGTGGATCACAAATACGAATCCAGTACTTTTTAAAAAGCTTCATCTTTAAAATAGTTAAGTCTAAAAACCACTAGTGTAAAACTGACTCGTTTTCAAAAAGACACCAGAAGATATGCGTATATATACTTGGGTCTATTTCCAAATGACTGTTTCTCCATCAAAAACAGTTCCCTTGTGAGATCTATTCCTAGACCTCGTTCATTTGTACATTTCCCTTTCGAAAGCACAGTTTACACTATTTTCCACTGCTTTACACTGCTCCTAAAGAGAACAAGCAGAACACACCAGAAATCCTATACTCAGGGCTGAGCAGTAGGTTTTAAAGTGGATAATGACTTACAACTTCTAGGCCACTTCATATAAAGAAATAAAGAGAGTTGCCTAAAGGGCTAGAAGCAGAAGATGACAAACACTATTTTTGCAAGCCAGCGGAACCTTAGGGGAGAAACGGTCTTCTACTTTATTATACGGAAGAATCTTCTAACTATCATAACTGCCCCCAGTGTTGTTCCTCGTACCTGGGGGGCTGATACAGTTCTAGGAACTGAAAAGGGGACTTATTTACGGGGTTGGTCCAAATGACCTTTTGTGTCTTAAGACACACTTCACACGCCGATGTCCATGCTGGATGGCCAGGGACTGACTATCCCAAAGGTCCTCCTCAGAGTACCCTGCGCACCATGGCGTCTCTGTAAAAGTGCTGCTCTTGACACACTCACCATCAGCTGGTCTGTCATCTCAACCACCTTGTCCACCGTGTGCAGCTCCCGGAGGGCTTGCTGAGCCCGGCTGCTGCTCCCCACTGCTGAAGCCTGCTGAAAGTTGGTCTGAATGGCATCCATGAGGAAACTGAGCATGTCTAACACGAGAGGAGCGAAGGAGAAATTGGCCTGAGAAGAATCCAAATACACAAGTGAAAAAAAAAAAAAGAAAAAGAATGGGTCATACTCATTATAATAATCTTGCCAGTTAACTACCTTCAGAATCTAGAATCTAAGCTCCTCACTTCCAATTTGATCTTCCAGCCATCTGTCTCCCTCTCTCTCTCCACGATATTGGATTTGTGTTATAAACTCTAGAGCAACCTTTCCAAACCGGGAGTCCCGTGTATACCCCCTAATGCTAGAAAGCATCCATCACACCTGTGATTAGTTATTCCTCTCTGGCACATCTAGAATCGTTCTAGTTATGTGCCATCCTGAGAAAACTAAGAAAATTACGCACTTAAATCACTTTCTGTATTCGCTGCTTCGGATGAGGAACCCTGGCCAAGAAAGGTGCTCTAGAGTTATTACCCCACTAAAACCCCCCTCCCCCAAGCCCCCACAGCACCCCTCAGTCCTTAAATCCCTCCCCGTGAGGCACGGGCTGACAACATAGCCTGCTCACACCCGTCCTATGAAAATGAGTAACTCAGAGAAAGGAGAAAGCAACTCGCAGCCCCACCAGGGGAACAGGGCAGCTGGCGCGCGAACCAGCCTGGGGAGCTGTGCACTCCGCCCACCGCCCTGGGCACCCCCAGACCCGCACCTGGTTCTGCAGCTCCTCCCGGCAGCCCTCCACCGTGCGGCACAGGCTGCTCTTCTTGGGCTTCTCCTCGTCGGCAACCTTCCCGTCGCTGATGGTGACTTTGGCCTTGTCGGCCGGGGAGGTGCTGCTGTGGCGCACCAGGCTCTCTGAAACCCTGGGCTCGCTCTGAAACGCGGACTCCTTCATGGTGGAGCTCATGCCGCTGCTGGGAGTCCGCTTCACCAGCGCCTAGGGACAGAGGACATCAGGCCCTGAGCTCAACCACAAACCCTGCCGAAGACCGTGGAGGAAAATCTGGACACAGTGGAGAATTCGGCTAACCATTGAAATGATAACCCCATGCCCGATTTCTCATCCTCACCTAACATCTAATAGCTAATATCCAGCTAACAGGTGTCCACCTAAGGGGTCCTTAACCCGCTCACAGCAATAGGTCTTGATACAAGATCTGAACCTGTGGCAGGCCTTCGGGGAAAACCGCAAGATCTTTAAGGACACGGCAAGGTCTAACATTCTAAGTGAAGTGCTTAGACCACGATCCATGACAGAACCGGGACTTTCTCCTAGACCTGGGCCACCATGAAGGTGACATGGGAATTTCCGTGTGGCTTCAGCAGTCCCGTGTCACTAACAAGTCACCCATCATAGCCCAGTGACTGTTCCCAACTCTCACCAAACAGCTGCCATCTTCCTTGGCCCCACAGTCACAGAAGAAGGACCCATACTTGGCGTAGGAGATCTCGTGATCCTTGTGGCACACCTTGGCACACACTGTGCACACACCCACCCCATCTACCATTTTGCAGGTGTGACAGTGGTACCTGCAAAGAACAAGTAGCAGCAAGTGAGCCCAGCAGGCCCAGCAGCCAAGGCCCCGCAAATCCTCACCTTCTGAAAAAAAGAACCACTCTTACCAATGCTGGTTCATGAATTCTTTCTGAGTGATCGTGAAAGTGCAGAGTTTGTTGCAAAGAGAATCTTCATCCTTAAAAGATAAATCTTTTTAATCAGAAATATACCCTTGCTTCCACACAGGCCCCCACAGAAATATACCCTATGGGGAATAAACGATCCCTTCAGAAATGACCAGTAAAACTTACCCCTGGAAATAACCTACAGGCTATAAATGTGCTACAATTCTGGATGAGAGCTTACAGTTTTGTGGTTAGAGAAAAAACTAATAAATCTTATGTTTTCTGTCCAAGTGAGCTCACACGAGCCCCAAGAAGAACTCGTCTCTAAGACTCCATTTAGGAGACAAAAGCTGAACAACTGCAGGGTAAGTGACTCTGGATGAAAGAAGGCGTGTGCTTATTAAATAGTCTCTTCCCCAAGAGATCAGATGCCTCCAGCCTGCTCTGCAGATTGGAACCTCAGTCTGGCATTAGTCATGTAAGCTGGGAGAAAGCAGGCAGGAGCAGGAGAGTTTCGAGGCTCACAGGAGCCATAAAAGAGTTGGGCCAAAGGCTTACTGGCATGAGCTCTGTCAGTGCCTTGAACGGTTACCTGGATGGTTATGCGGTACTTACTGAATCCTCAGCCTGGGAGTCCTCCTCTTCCACTGCCAACTCCTCCACCCAGTCTGAATCCACTTCAATGGCTCGCTCCTCCCCATCCACCGAGAGGTGACTTGGGCCTTGACCATTACTCTGGCTCAGGGCATTGGTGACATCAGCCAAGTAAGACATAATGTGGCATGTGCACTCCAGGACTATCACATGCTAGAAGAGAAGACCACCACCCCATCACAGAAACTTCAGTTCTCCATATTTGATTCTCAGACTCTTCCCAATAAGGCCCAGGATTTTTTAAAGAGAAATGGTATAAAAGCAGACCAAAAAAACCCACGTGCTTTAATTATCTACTTCTCTGAGCACCACGGCCACATGTAGCCAGTCAATACACTGTACTGAATTAATGGGATTCATTCAGCCTTAAACACAAAGACAACCCTTTACAAAATACTATATAATGACGTAAAACTGTCATCAGGAAAAGAGAGGAAACGTGGAGGCAAAGATCATTCAAGAAAAGACTAGACTGATACAGAGAACAGACTGGTGAGTTGCCAGAGTCAGGGGAGCGGTGGGTGGAGAATGGATGAATGAAGTTCCAAAGACACAAACTTCCAGTAATAAAATAAGTCACAGGGATAAAAAGCACAGCATGGCGACTATAGCTAACAACACCGTTTTACATTCTTGAGAGCTGCTAAGAGACCAGATCTTTAAACTCCTTACAAGGAAAACACATTCTGGAACTATGTGTGGAAACAGATGGGAACTAGCCTTATTGTGGGGATCACTCCACAACACGCCCAAAGAGCGAATCCCTATGCTGTGCACCTGTAAGGAATACGGTGTTACCTGTCAAGTATAGCTCAATTTAAATGAAAAAAAAAAAAAGAAACAGACTAGATTAAAAGTATGAACATGCTCTCACTGGCTTTTTTCCTACCATTAGCATTTTTTTTTTAACCATTAGTGAAAGACATTTAAATTACTGGCTTTTAAATTAAAGCAGTAAGGGCGAAACAACTTCAGAAATCAAGTGACAAGTTTTCCAGCAAACCGCTTGCTCGTAGCTCATGTTTGCCTAAGAACCCAGCAGCCTGGCATCAAGACCAGCTGACAGTTCAGAGCTGAGAGGGGAAGGACGAGCAAGAAAGACTGAAATTACTGAAGTTTAAGTTATTTCATTACTGAGAAAGAAACAATGCTGTGCTGGGTCTCAGAGGCTGGTTACCCAGTCTCAGTGACCTACGGCAGGTTCGTGGTGGGGTGGCCGAACAACCCGAATGGGGAATTTTTGTCAGTTCCAAACCCTTCTCAGCAGTGCCCTGAACCTTCAGGCAAATTAAACTATTCTAGCAACTGGACTAGAGCTGAGAAGGCAGTCATGACCGCATAGGACACCTACCCAGAGCACACGGCTCCAGTTCTGCAGCACACCAATATCTAACAATAGCAAGAATTCACCAGGTTTTAAGAAGGATTCAGCTGGACGTTGTTTACCATATTACTTCCTTCCTATCATTCCTCGCCACCCGGCAAAGGCCCAAGGGCACATAGTTCGCAATTACACACTCCCAGGGCTTTGAAATTGTAGGCAGGCTGGCCAGGGACAGAAGACCATCGGAAGGAGAGCCCTCTACGTGACCACAAAGATACGGATCGTCACTCACCGAATGCCGTCACTCTGCACTTTGCTTACCTTTCCATGCATCACATTGGCATTCAGTTTTTCAACCACATTCTTCTGTGATAGGTATTTCTTGCTGTCCCAAAGGAAAAAAAAAGGGGGGGGGGGGGACACAAAATCATCTATGGAACCAAAGAAAAGGAAGTAGCTTCATGAATCCTGCATCAATTTGTAGACACTGAGAACCCAAAGCATTCTTAGAAATCACTGCGCTGTAGGCTGCTCCAGTCTTATCCCTGACACTTGATACACTTTCCCTAAGACTTCTCCTAGGGGTAACGAACAGGAAACCCTACTAAGAATATGACAAAGATTGAGTCTAAAGTGAACAGTTACAGGGGCGCCTAGGTGGCTCAGTCGGTTAAAGCATCCAACTTCAGCTCAGGTCATGATCTCACAGTTCATGGGTTCGAGCCCCACGTCGGGCTCTGTGCTGACAGCTCAGAGCTTGGAGCCTGCTTCGGATTCTGTGTCTCCCTTTCTTTCTGCCCCTCCCCCGCTTGTGCACATATGCGCGCGCGCGCTCGCTCTCTCTCTCAAAAATAAACATTAAAAAAAAAAAGCTTAGGAACTGATGGATTGTTTTTTAAAAAAAAGTGAACAGTTACAGGCTACTACCTCAATCCCCAATAAAAAGGTAGAGACTCAAGTTTCTTCTATACTCGCTCTGAGCTACAAAGAAAATACCTTTCAATTAATGATCTATCCCCCCTTTTCTCTAAGAGCAATGGGCTCCTCCAGATCCATCATCTTACCATCTACTCAGCCAGTCCACAGCAGCATTGTGGAGCTGAAGATGGCCAGCACCTTGACCCGCACTGGCCAGGGTGGCCATCACGACCATGAGTTCAGGGAAACCAGTCCCATCACCATTGGCCAACATCTCTGTTGCCATGGGGATCAGGGTGCCCAGAAGCACAGCACACACACCTTCCCCAACTTGGCTGTTGGAAAAGAAATAACAGACTGGTTAAGTAAAAGACAGGATTCTGTACTTCTCAATTTACAGGAGTCATTAACAGACGCTGAAAATTAAACCTTAAATACGTGACTCCCTCCCCCTTGCCATATATATGCACCCAGTTTTGAACTTCGGCTATCAGAGGACAAAACATTTGTCTATGTGACCACTGACAGGCCGAGTCACTGCGAAAGTTGTTCCACGGGAAAAATCAAGGAGCTCTACTGGATTCCTTAAGCCTAGTGAGGGGAGCTATGGAATCATTCAAAATGCTAAGGACCAATGCCCGAAGGAAAGAAAGAAGCAAACTCGCTCAACGTTCATCTGGGGCTTTTCGTCGGGACATGTGACCTCAATGCACGTGTTCTACCTGTTTTCCCGAACGATATACGTAGTAAGTAACTGCAACAGCTGCCGGTTCTCCTGAATCACGTCCAGCTGATCAGAATCTTTGGGGGGTGACGTAGTCATTCGGGTGAGCCAGGCCTGGAGACGCACAGGCTCCACACACGCCAACTGTGCCAGAGAGCCACAGAGGTGCAGAAGGCTCGGGTTCGGATTCTTCTCGGCTACGGACAGACCAAGAGGCTCCGGTCAGTGATGGAAGGTGAGGGAAAGCGGGGGCAAGGCACAGACTATAAGCCAGAAAAGGGGGAAGGAAAGGCCCCGAGCACGTTTTCAACTTCCTTCCACACTTCCTCAGAGGGATTCTCTGCACTTGTTACGCGGTGGTTACACTCGGGCAGAAGATATGCACGGTATTAGCCGGACATCAAAGTTCCCGTAAGAAGATTACCAAAAGCTGTCACTCACTCAGCTGGAAGAGTTTGGTGAAGAATCTCAAAACTCGGTTACAGAATTTAGCAGACAGGTTCTCATTGGCTGTTGCCATCATGATCTGCACCAGTTCCCCGCTGGGAGGCAGAAGGGGGAAAAAATGGAAGAATCACATTAAGCCTCACATAAAAGGCATCTGCTTCCGTTTCTTCATAATGTCGTCTCTCCTAGGCGAACCGATCACTCGTCCGTGAACCACACTAGGTGTTCACGAAGTCAACCGTCTCATCGGTAACCTGAAGGAGTCAGCAATGAATGGACGTCGTGCTCACAGTGCAGGTACTTAGGCAGGCCCTGGGTGTTCCCTGAGAAGAAACCCCTACTACTTTCAGAAGGCATTCAAAAACTGTTCCCCGAGGACAACGAAATACAGCTCACCTGTCAGAGAAAAACTCCTCCATAGCTTTACGAGCCTGGCTGCCTTCCAGCTGCTTTTCCAAATACTGGAGACATTCCTCCAAGATGGATTCATCCAGTCCACTGAGGAGCACAAAGAAAAGTCAACTACCAGAAATGAGGTCTGTTTCAATGGCTTCCTAATATTAATTTTTAAAAATCCAAAGTTTATCACTAAACCTCAAGGGCAATATTCTACTTGTTTTTCGAAACTTCTTAGCATAAAGGCTGGCTGTGCAGTAGGAGCTCGGAGCGTGTTTAACAAGCTGAAGTATAATAAAACAAAGAAGTTACTAAAACCTGAGAGAACGGATGTATTCAATCTCTAAAAGTCCACAGAATCATTGCTGCTGTTTTAAATTATAAGGAAGGAAGGAAGGAAAGAAGTAACAAAGGAAAGGAGGAAAGGAGGAGAGGGAAGAAGGGAGGGAAAGGGAAAAAAAAAAAGGAGCCTCTGATGAAACCCTGGACTGACCAACAACAAAAAGACCAGAAACCTCAGTATTTGGACCCTGTATCTGTCCGGTTCTCAGTGGGACAAAACTGCAACTTACTCCACTGTTCCTCGGGGTTCGCCTACATCACTCTGACCTAAGCTACCAAAGTCAAACAGTGGTGAGAGACCCCCTAATTCCACACCACCCATCTCAGAAAGAAGCAGGGTTACAAAAATATTAGAAATTTTATGAAGCTCCTGTATACAGTTCATTACATCTAATACAGCACCCGATAAGCATCCATCCAATTACTTCAACAAGTTTCCAAATATGAACCATGTAAGCCTTCCATTTACTCAACGCTGATTCCTAAGAACTAATCGTTAAGAGAGAACTCCTAATAATCTTTCACGCATGTCCACAAGAACGTAAAATGCACATAAGCACAGAACTTTCGGTTAAAAAGTACAAGCCATGAATTAATAGCATAAAGAAGCCAGCATTGGTACATTTCCCTGGAAACAGCAGGAGGTCACAGGAACCTGATGTTCCCCCACCCCCCATCAGGCTCACCTATTGGGATCTGCATGGTTGGCCAGAATGTTGTAACAACCGGTGATCAGCTTCTCATATACTCGAGCCAAGAACTCATCAGACTCCGCAGGGCCCAGGATGCGCTCCAGGGAGTTACTACTGATCTCGGCGACGCTCTCGGTGCTCGACTCCAAGAGAAGGGGCAGCAGGGTCCGAATTACCTGTGGCGGGTTCATCTCATCGGACCAACTTCAGCAAAGAAAACGGAACCATGTCAGTGGATATACTCCCCCAAAAAGCTGCAAAGGCGAGGACCGGGCAATTCAACCATTTATTGAGGGGTGAGAGCTTTTACCCCAGGCTTTTTTTCCCTTGATAGTTACTTTTTACATAAATGTAATCACACAACTTCATATTTTTTTCTTTTTCATTATTATATCAAAAACAAAAACCACTTCCACGTAAAAAACCCATTTATTAAAATGTTAAATCGTTTAAGGTGTATTTTATATAAATACTGAGAAAAGAAAATAAACTGAAACCTAAGCTAGAAACCCAGACAACTCTTCTAAAACTACCAGGAATCTGGATCACGTTTAAGGCGATGCGATACGGAACTTCACCTGTGACCTATGTACTAGAAGACCGAGCATGCCTCCCCTGGCCTGCCCCAGGCCCCATAACAGCAGAGTCTAGCTCCCGTGATGATGCTGGAGACCCGTGAATTGAAATACATCACTGCCACCTTCAAATTCCAACCCAAAGCACCTCAAAGTTACAATATGATTTGAAGCCTGCATGGCCTCTTCCGCAAGAGGGGAGGAGGTATTCTGCTGCCTTTCACGTCGCGTTCTAGGTGAATGCTCACACTCTACTGACTCTGAAACAACACTCTCTCTGCTCTCGAAGCAGGCAGGAAGAGCATTATCACACGGCTCCAGACACCGTCTTCCTGTAGCTGCGACAGAACATAGGCACGGTGAGCACTGAGGGCTCGGCAGTAGGTACTCACACAATGAGATCTCCGGTCAGCCGGACCAGTGAGAGGAGGGTGTGCTTCAGGGAAGCAGCCAGGGGCAGACTTTGGCCGCAAAGCGTCCCCAGGTGAGCTGCCTGCACAGCACTGATGTAACTCTCTGAAGGGATGGTGTCATTAGCAAAGGCGTTGCGCTGAAAGGAAGCAAAACAGACATGAATGGAAAGATGGTCTACCTATCTGGGATAAACTCTCATGCGGGGGAGAAAAACCAACTGATAAAAACTAAGACCCCCACTGAGGTTTCTAGACAATGGCTCCATATACACTATTATTCATCCTGGGAAGCAAAGTGGGGTGGAGCATAGGAAGCAGTTAACAACTTGTAGTCAGGATGAAGGTAACTTAAAATTTAAAAAGTTAAAATGTTAGTACAAAGTTAAGATACCCAGTACTGGGTTTCAAATAATTCGAACACGTTATACCTCACATTAAAACTACTGTCTCTCATAATTAAGAAGGATCTATATTTTCAAAGCACCAGAGCCTCCACTAAAATATCTTCATGATCCTTCTGCTATAGCTCCGGGTAATGTAAACAGGGGTCACTATTACACAGTAGGATAACAAGATTATAATACTAGGCTTTTCCCCTAGAACTGTGACAACGGAATTATCTGTTAATAGAGATAATTTGAGTAGAGCATACACAAAGGTCAAGTAAACCAACAGAAGACTCTACAGTCTTCTAATAGCCTACAGAACCTAAAAAGCTCCCCTATAAAATCATTACAAAAGGAGCAGGTCCCTGACATTTTTCCTAAAAAGAAAATGCAACGGTTCATATTTTCTGTGAATTCAGGTGCCAGATACTGTCGGCACTTTACACTTAACACGATTCATCTTCACATCCCAGTCTTAAGCAAAGAAACTGAGACTCACAGTAATAACGTGGTTGCCCTGTAACAGGGTAACACAGACTTCTTAACAAAACGACCACCTGGGTACCACTTGGGTAATTCAAGGCTTTGATTAACGATTCAAATATCGATTATCCATAGCAAATATATTGCCACATACCAAGACCTTGTGGCAGCTAGTTTCAGCCTACGGGACAAGAACACAACGCAGAACGGCCAGTGCTCCACATTTCTATGCCCGGAACACACACTCACCCAGGAGCCAATGTTGGGAAACTCGTTGGTGTTGATGTTGTTCCAGGATTCACACACAGCCTGCACCCAGGATGGTAAATTCTGCACCAGTGTGGGACCTGGAGGCGACAGGAAGGATGAGGACTCATCACAAGAGGGAAAGAATGACACATAGTATGTTAAAGCCAAGCCCAAATGCAGAAAGAAACACCACTGCCCAAGCTGTCAAAATAATTACGAAGATCGCTTAGATGTGTATTTCCATAGCAGTACTATGTCCAAGAGCTAACTAACTGCTTAATAGCTAACAATGTCAATTATAAGGTTTTCACTTCCCATCACATTCACTTTCTAATCTTGCAAATAAAGACGACAACTGAAAACAAGAAGCAAAGTGGGGGCATGTCGCTACAAGTCAAGCTAGGACCGCTCTTCAGCCTCTGCTGTGCCCTCCGTGGACAGGTAGCACTTTGATCTCTTTTCTCCTTAAAGCAAAGCTGAGGACAGGGATTCTTAATCCGCATCAAGAACAGCATTCAATGAAGTAGTAGAATTTAACTTCTTCCAGTGAAGCAGACTATCTGAACACTGAAACGGTACTGAAAGCTTACAATTCAGGGAAATACAAATGGCTATAAATTTAAAGGGTAACTACTGCCCCTCACTCCAGTCCTGCTCAAGTCCTTTTGCTTCCCCATCCTACATTTCTACCAGATCATTCCTAAAACAGGGAAGAGGTTTGCCCGGCACAAAGGGACAGCTTGCTAGTCTTCCTGATCTCTATAAATGACAAAGAGAACAGGGGTGCGTGGGTGGCTCAGTCCATTGAGTGTCTGATTCTTGGTTTCAGCTCAGATCATGATCTCATGGTTTTGAGTTCGAGCCCCGCGTTGGGCTCTGTGCCGATGGTGTGGAGCCTGCTTGGGATACCCTCTCTCTAACCATCCCCTCCCCTGCTCATGCTCTCTGTCTCTCAAAATAAATAAAGGAAAGGAAAGGAAAGGAAACGGAAAAGGAAAGGAAAGAGAAAAGGAAAGGAAAGGGAAAAGGAAAGGAAAGGAAAGAAAAGAAAAAAAGAAAAGAAAAGAGAAAAAAAAAAAGAAAAGAAAAGAAAAGAAGGAAGAAAGAAAAGGAGAACAAAGATCTGTGCTAACAGCAACAGTTTAATGCTTTAGAACCAAATGATGTTGGTTTGGACCAGCTTCCACATCTTGCAAGATGTAGGATTTTGGGCAATTTAACTTCTAGGACTTTATTTCCTAATGAGTAAAAGGGGACAGTAACACTTCACAGGGCTCCTGAGAGGACTGACACACACACCCATGTCTGACACACAAAAAGGCTCCAGTGAGTGGTAAATGTCGGTAAGCAGGCAGGGAAGTGGTAGTACTCATCCTAGCAGTGGTAACAGCATTTCCAAATTCACTTACCCAGAGTGTTGGCCTTGCACCTACTAGAGCCAATAGCCAAAACAGCAGCAAAGCCATGCAATTTCTCCTGGGAAGGTTTTTCAGTGGATCCTTCTTCATTAAAGTTCTGTAGCAAATAGGCTCTGAAGAAAAAAATAGGAGGGATACATGAAAACTGAAGTAATCTACTCCCGTCATAGGAGAAACTACCCTGACAAATTGAAACACCTGTATCTCAGTTTCCTAAGCTATTAAATGTAGTTGAGAGTAACTGCCCATTTCTGATGTGCTAAGAATTCCAATAGGCAACTGCTACCCAAAGAATATCCCATTCTCTGAAATGTTCCCAAAACACAATTCCAAGACAAATGAGCTTGGCAAGCATTGAACACTATCTACCCACCTCTCCCTGGCGTTGGAAGATTGGCAGTGTATATGCTGAAGGCTCTGAGAAGTACCGTTGACCTTGGAATGACATTGAGTTTTAACAGCGCAGGTCCACTTACACGTGGGTCATTGTCAATAAATACAGTACAACAGTACAGCACTGTAAATATATTCTGACTTCCTTACAGTTTTCCTAATAACATTATGTTTTTACATTTTACAAATAGCTCATTTAATTATAAGAATATGCGATACAATACGTTTATGAACAAAATATGTGCTAATCAATTCTTTATGTTACCAGTAAGGCCTCTGGTCAACAGTAGGCTATTAGCAGTTACGTTTTTGGGGAGTCAAAAGTTGTATGCAGATTTCTGACTGCATGGAGGGATTGGCGCCCCTAACCCATGCTATTCGAGGGTCAATGATACTCTATAATTCTTTCTCGAAAGCTGTTCAATTATATTCACTCGGAACTTTCCAAACTTACTTGCCAGGAACATTTATTAACAGCTTAGTATACAAAGTGTTGGGATTAATCAATGGGCCAGATTAGAGCCCACAAGCTCTCAGAGGGTAGTGACCTGGTCACCGTTGCTCCTATGATACCCCTGGCACCTAGACCAGTACTTGGCACACGCAAGCACTCACATTTGCTATCTTGCTTATGGCACACGTATCATCAAAGCGTGTGCCTCCACCAAGAGTCCCTGCTCTACTTACTACAAGACAGTTGCACTCAAACATTAAACTTTACAACAATCCAAGTCCCTTTCAGCACAAAAGTTCCACAGAACAGGAGCTGAACAGTGACATCCTATGGGGACCAGATAAAGCACATGAGCATAAAGCGGCCTGGTGGGCAGAGCTACAAGGGGGTAACCACTCAACTCTAGTGTGCTAATGTCATATGGGGCATCACGCCCAGTTCTGCCAATTCTCCAATGTAAGAAAAGCCCGAAATCTTGTCTTGTGAATAAACTCCCAAGGTTTCTACACTGAAAATGAATTCCACAATATTTAAACATCATGCGGAACAAGTCTACAGGGCGTGCATTTGCAGTGTTTATTACTTTAGAAAGGACTGGATTTCAAAATACTCCCTAACTCATTAGGAAACTTTTTCCTCTAACTCCTACCATGAAATTTAAAGAACATTTAAAGCTTCATCTTAGTGAATAACAGAAATGACAGTTCTGGAGAAACTGTGTTATCTTTCCTTACATCCTACAAGGTAAACGCTACAAAATATTTAAAGATTTACAGAAATCACACTTCTTGACTCTTCCTGAACTATTTGAAAATTCCCTCATCAGGCACCCCTTTATATTACAGAAGAAAAGAGTCTACCAAGAGAGAAAAAAAACAAAACAAAAAACCTAAGCTGACAAAAATAAAAATAAAAAATATGTAAAATTCTGAGTCCTTTGGGATCTGCACAGTGAACAGCACCTAGAACCACAAAGTCCAGGAACGCCTAAGTGGCTCAGTCGGTTAAGTGTCCAACTTTAATTTCAGCTCAGGTCCTGATCTCACAGTTTGTGAGTTTGAGCCCTTCAGTGGACTCTGCGCTGACAGTGCAGAGCCTGCCTGGGATTCTCTCTCTCCCTTCTCTCTGCCCCTACAGCGCTTGATCACTCTCTCAAAACAAATAAATAAATTTCAGAAAAAAAAAAAAAAAAAAAAAGAAGCACTAAGACCAATTTGAAGACTTTTCAGGTCTCTAAGGAAAGTAAACAACCCAAGGATCTAAATTCCCCATCCTGACATCTGTGGGCAGGCAGCCCGTCACACCTAGTGAACGATGCATAGGTGTCAATGAGTTGTAGCGTAGCTGGAAGCAAGTTCTTGGTGACCTCAGACGACTTATGAGGATCGGTCTCGGCGGCCATCTTAGAGAAATGCTCATCCAGAGAGACCTGGACCTTCGAGATGGCAGCATCAAGGGTGTAGATGGACTGCAGACTTGGAATTTCATGGAGTTGCAAGATGGTGGTACAGTCGATGCTACAGAACGATGAGATCTTTAAAAATACCCAAGATATTAATGAGCTGTGGCAAAAGGCTGCAGCAGAAGCTAAATCCTGTCATTATGGACCCCAAACTAACCTACCTGTCGAGCAAAGTACTCCTCTACAATTTCAACGTCATACTTCACTGAGCTGCACTTGGTGGAGGCCAGTTCTAAGAGAGAACCGGCATGTTCAGCCTTCATGCCCTGTTTGATAAGGTGATCCTAGGTGGACAGCAAGAACAAGTGTTCAGGAGCTTGATACAGAATCTAAAGCTTTCATGACCCTGACATTAACAAGGTCCCACAAGTACAGGGCACGGTGGCTTTGGACACCCTTTGGCAGCAAGGCCTGTGTTACACTGTGGTACCTTTATCCAGCTGACGTAGGAGCTGATGCGGAGGCGGGAAGACCACCGCAGGGTGTGTAAGATGTCACATTCACTCATCTCAGGGGAGTTCATGGCCAGCTGGTTCATATAAGTCTTTGATGGCGGCAAAATCCCTAGGATCCTCCACAGTATCAGGAAGTAATACTGAAGGGCACAGGCCTCCTGGATAAAGCAAAAAGAGCAATCACAGCAGTAACACTTGCTATTGCCTCACGAGCTCCCTGACAGTGAAAACTGTTCCAAATACAGTATTTTTAAGATTTATTTTTGGGAGAGAAAGACCGAGACAGAGACAGAGCTTGAGTGGGGGAGGGGCAGAGAGAGAGAGAGAGAGAGAGAGAGAGAGAGAGAGAGACACAGAATCCGAAATAGGCTCCAGGTTCTGAGCTGTCAGTGCAGAGCCCAACACGGGGCTCGAACCCACGGACCACAAGATCGTGACCTGAGCCGAAGTCGGATGCTCAACCCACTGAGCCACCCAGGCGCCCCCAAATACATTTAGAGCAGACTGTGTGGAGTCCTGATTTTCCACTGAGATTTGGCCCTTGAGCCTGCTCCCCAGGTCTTTATAGAAAATACATCCAAAAATAAAGCAGAAATGTTAAAACCCCCATATAAATAATGTGCTCCATACCTGCACATCTCACAAGCCAGAAGACAACTCGGGCTACCCAAGAATATACCAAGTAACCAAAAGAGAGCAGGACATTCTGCCTGGCAGGCCCATAATCAGGTGCCCCTTTCTTGTGGTCTTAACTGTTATCAGAACTTCTAGAGGTACAGAGACACACTGATGGGACCACAGGAAAAGCTCCGGTGGGAGACTTGCAATGTGACCTATCAACCACCATTCACTGAAGGTATGAAACAGATAATTCAATAACTAATGAGATGGCAGGAAGAAATTTCTGGCAGAACTGCCACCAAATTATCAAACACATCCCCAACTCTTCATCATCAGCCTGGGCTCCGGCAGTCTTACCAGGGCCGTTACGTTCTTGTTTTCCTTTCTCCTGACTGTATCAAGCTGGGATCCAGCCGCGAGCAGGGATGTCAGTGCCGTGTAAAGCTCATCATATTTGACGAGCTTGGAGAAAAGAACATCACATGCCTGATATTGAGAGAAAAAAATCACCTCGTCTTACTTTTTAGAATATTTTTCCTACCACCCATACACTACCATTTAACATCAGGACTGGCAACACAGCTCATTCAAATTATAGTTATGGATTTCTCACTGCAGCAAGATTCCCACTCAGGGACCTCTCTCAGTCGATGGGTTATGGTGAGCACACAAGTGCAGGCTGTACAACGAGGCAACTATTTTTGTTCATTAAAATATCTGCGTGTGAACAAGCTAACAGAGACAGGAAGAAGGGTTCCCTACAGCAAAAGTAGAGCCCAGCAAATACATCTCAAAATAACATTGTCCTTCTAGAATAACCTCAAATCCTAAGACAGGCCAAATTCCCTCATTAAAAAAGCAAGTCATTCCCTCTTCCCCTGCCAGCCAGGTTTTGGTGGAAACCATCTGACCCACACGTAAAATGGGGTTTTAAAATTCCTGGTACCACAGAATCGAGTCGGTTCAAATCATCCTCTGAGGCTTCTGGGGACAGGACACAGTAGAATCTGGGCTGTGGGACAGCATCTGAAAAACAATGGGCTCGTTAAAAGAAAGGTCTCGTTCTCAATTCTGTTTAGCAGGTATAAAATGTAAAAATTAAGAAAACACTTTGGACACTTGAAAACACAAACAACCTTGACCCTATGGACTTTGGGGCCACACAATTCCTTGCTGTGAGAGGGCTGTCCTGTGCACGACAGGTAATATTTAGCACCCTTCCAGTTTTGACAACCAACTAAGTCTCCAGACGTTGCCAAATGTCCCTTCTGGGCATGGGGGAGGTAACAGAGGTGGTCTACAATCACTGAGTTAATCCTCAAAATTGGGGATCGGTAGACTAACTGCATTAAAAGCTTAACTGCTGTCTCCCCAATATCAACGGGACTAACTAAGAGGTCCCAATGACAGGAAATTCATACAAAGGTCTGATGAGTTTCCACGAACTACACTCAACAGCTTACACTCCTCAGGATGAGCTCAAAAAAACACTAAAGATAAAAACACATGAGGCATTTCATCACAAGAATGGACAACTGCTCTATGAGAAACACTGCAGAGAAGGTCATGGCTCCCAGTATTTTCTGAAGAGCATCCCACCATGACCCAAAAGGAAATTTAGCCTGTGGGTTAGAACCACATTCCTACGGGAAGTTCTATGTAATCGCTACAAGGGGCAAAAATACATACACTCTGTGAACACACACAAGAATTCCTAATTCTTAGGTCTCAATATTTTTCTTGAGTTTTGTTTTTAATCAACGTGCAATACGTAACAGGCTATTTCTGAAAATGTTCCGAATCCATTGGTATCTGCCACCTATAAAGCATAGGCTAAACCTTCAGGGGTCCCCAAATACCAAATTCAATCCCCCCAAGGAGAGCCAATGAGTCAGCTTCTTACTGACCATCTTCTTTCTGACCTGATGAAAAATGCTTAGACCAGTTTTCTTCTACTTCCTTGAACCCATGATAGAGAGGGGCGGTCGCCCGGCGGCTGCTGCTGTCCTGGGATCCACTTGCCCACCCAAAAGGAGGACTCAGCAAGTTATGCTGCACCTTTTAAAACACAAATGCTCAAATTAAGAAAGATACATGGCCACATTCAGCGTCTCACTGCAGGCATCATAACTGATCAATGTATCAAAGACTGGGAAACTCACAAACCAAAATAAAAGTCTTCGATTTTTTCTGTGACTTCTTTGGGGAACATCTTTTTTGCTGAAGTTTAATAGGAGCAGTGTTCAAGCAACCATTTTAGGAACTGCTGAGTAACCCTTAACTGGCCCTCCCATCCTGTGTTGGATCCCTAAAACAAAACAACTAATCCATAAAACCTACTGCTTGACCATCATTCCACCACTAACAAATATTCACGGGGGGGGGGGGGGGGAACGGA
>CM053570.1:88007150-88076067 GCA_028646485.1 Cryptoprocta ferox | reverse complement strand
CACAACCCCCCTTCCCACCTCCTGGCTTTTTTTTTTTTTTTTTTTTTTTTTTTTTTTTGCAAGATCCCACCAGGAAAAATACAGTGGGTCTTTGGCACTCAGGGGGGTTTAGGATTTCTCAAATCCAGCTTTAGAGCTATTTGATCACAGAATGAGGAAGAGAAAAGCAAAGCCTTTCAGGAAAACAAACTGCTTTGAAGGTTCCTACCATGTAAACAAAAATGGCAAATATAGGTCCGTCTAAAGAGGATTTCGATGATTAATCTGAGTTTCCCCCCAAGTAAAGAAATTCTTTAAAAGTTGTCCAAAAAAAGACTGCAAGTCACTCTGGTGGTTTCATGTTGAAAACAAAATAACCAGAGACAGAGCTGGCTTTCCTGTTCCCTGCCTTTCAATAAATCAGGACAGGATAAAACTGGTTACATGCAGGAGTCAGGCTCCACCCCGCCCCCCCACACACAGGGCAACCAAATTCCCCCACGTGCTCAAGGATGATTTCGTTTCCAGACCATTGTTTGTTTTTTATTTTATTTATGTAATTAATTTGGTGCCCCTGTTTTTTAAACAGCACCTCTTCCCCCAAGGCCACCAGAAACACACTCCTCCGCCCTCACCAGTTTGTGCTATCAGATACCGCCTCAGCGCCACAGACTAATGACAAAGAAGTCAAACAAAACAGAAAAAGTACGTAACGTTCTCTGCAGGGCTTTGCCTGGAGTTCTCTTACCTGTCCCAAACTTTAAGGCATTCAGGGACATCCGGATCACCTTGAGCACCGGCTTTATGTTGCCAGATGAGCAAAAGGCGTGAAAGCACAGAGAGGCTTTGAGGGTGAATGTACAAGGGCCAGGGGCCCTCAGAGAAAGGAGCTACTCCCAGCTGCTGCAACAGCGTGTTCTGCCAGGAAAGACACACAAGAAACCATTAGGAAAAAGACAGGGAATGAGGCCAAAGGGTACCAATGAGCCCTAAATGTTACTCTTGAATGCTGGAGGAGTACTGTAAGGAGCACACAGAAATTCAGATTTAGACGTGGTTTGTCGAAAGGTCATTTCGCTCAACAAACAGGAAGACTATCAAGGGAAAATTACTAATCTAACCCCATTCACAACTATAGTTAGTTGGTATCAGAAATGGGGTCCTGAAAAAGGAGAAATGCACGGAGACAGCAGAATCAGGATGATTTTCCAGACAGGTAGGACGTGAAAAGTCTTCCCTTCAGAAGAAAACTTCTTGAACAATTTTAAGAGCTGACAGTTTTGCTTTCCTACCCAGTTATATACAACAAGCAACACTCAGGGTGGGGCGGTCCCGCACTTGGAGGCCCACCCACTTGTATGAACGGTATTAGCAGAGAAAACTCTGCCGTGAGATGTCAAGGCACCTCCAATTAATCAGGGCTGTGTCTCTGCCTCCAGTTGTAGCGTGTCTTTCAAATGAGCTTGACTTTGAGCTCCGTTATCTAAGCTGCAACTTATCTTCTCAAACACACACACACAAACTGAGCAGGATGCCAATGGAATACCAGACAAAGGCCTGGGCTCTCACTTGGCTTCAGAAAACACAAATCATAGTTACCTCAGGATACAGGATAAATTTCTAAGTCTGTCAAATTAAATTATGTTCTTATATAACATCCCAGAGGACCTCGTTCCTGGGAAATAATTATTCAGAATGTCACAGATACCAAGAGTGGCTCCCATGTACTGGGCAGTTATCACAGGCTAAGTGCTACACACCAACTGTCACACGCAATGCTCTGGGCAATGACATTACGTGGGTATGCGCTCATTTTTACTGATGCAGGAAACAGAGCTCAGAGTGGTTTAAAAACACACTAAGCCACAAGACTACCAAGTGCCCAAACCAGATTTATCTCGAAAATCTACATTCTTGGGGCGCCTGGGTGGCTCAGTCAGTTAAGCGTCCGACTTCAGGTCAGGTCACGATCTCTAAGTTTGTGAGTTCGAGCCCCATGTCGGGCTCTGTGGTCACAGTGCGGAGCCTAGAGACTGCTTCAGATTCTGTGTCTACCTCCTTCTCTGCCCCTCCCCCACTCACACTCTGTGTATGTCTATGTGTGTCTCTCTCTCAAAAATAAACATTAAAGAAAATTTTTTTAATTTAATGGAGTAATATTTGATACAGTAAAACTTGAAAAAGCAGAAAAAAATGTATCAATGTTATGATTTTAACTGCAAAACTGTGCAACTACACAGACAGGGACTAGAAAGAAACATGGGAAAACGTAAGCCATGAATTTGGTGGAAGAACTTAACATTATAATGGTCTTTATAGGACATTTTTTTAAGGGGGGTTGTTTTGTGTCTGGTGTTTCACGCCTCGGAGCCATAAAAAATGACCATCCGTTCCTCGGAACCTGGATTAGCCCTAAGAGGGCTTTCTAAGAAGTAAAATGGAGCCACAGCCCACCAACAAAAGCCTAGCTTGAGGCGCTCCCTTCAGCCCCCCGAATGGCCCGTGCCCACCCTTGGTTAACGCCAGCTCTCCTTGGCTTCCTGCCCCAGCCCTCGCCACTCCTGCCATCCAATGACTGCTCTTAGTGGATAATTCCCAAAGCTATATTACCAATCTTCATTTAAGTTTTGATGTTCTGACTCCCATTTCCAACTACTTTCTAGATGTTTTCATCCCACTGGCACCTCAAAATGTCATATTTAAAGTGATTTTTTTTATTTTTTAATGTTTTTATTCATTTTGAGAGACAGAAAGATACAGAGCACTACAGGGAGGGGCAGAGTTGAGAGACGGAGACGCAGAATCTGAAGCAGGCTCCAGGCTCTGGGCTGTCAGCACAGAGCCCGACATGGGGCTCAAACCCACGAACCGTGAGATCATGACCTGAGCCAAAGTTGGACGCTTAACCGACTGAGCCACCCAGGTGCCCCATAAAATGATTTTAATAGTAGTAGCGGTAACCGTTTAACTAAAAGCATATGATACACATTCTTATATAGAATTCTCACATGGAAAAATATACAAATTATTTTTCTAATTGGATTGAAAGGGCTATGAAATTCAACATTCTGACACAGGAAGCAACATAATCACATCAGTGAACTGCTTTTCGCTTAGTCCATTAGAGGAAAGCCTCGGGGACCTGTTAAGCTCAGGTCACAATCTCACAGTTCGTTTCTTGAGTTCGAGCCTCGCATCAGTGTAGAGCCATCCTCGAATCCTCTGTCCCCTTCACTCTCTGCCCCTCCCTTACTCGCCCTCTCTCTCAAAAATAAACATTTTTAAAAAATACATAAAAAATTAAGGAAAGCCTGACACTCAAGCTCTAACTGCATAATGGTTTCGAGGCTGGCCGACCACAGCTGACTGCCAGACAGTTGTGCTGGTAAGCTGACAGTGTTGGTTTTTAAAAACAAGAAGAGAAAATGGCAAAATGTGCCTCTTGTAGCTCAAGAACCCAAAAGATCATTCTGAGCAAAGGTGCATAAAATAAGTGATCCACGAATACACACAGCCTCTGAGCTGCCTCAAACCCAGGACAGTGAGCTCCCTGCACACTCAGCACGTCTCCTCTACCACCAAACTAACCCTTCTTGCCCGTGGCCCCTTTCTATGAAAGGCGGCAGCATCCTTCCAGTCTCATCTGGACTATAAGCCCAAGCGACACCTTAGACTCTCCTATCCGTGTTCTTTACCCTATTCAAATAGCTTCCCGAGATCTCTATCTACCATGGGCCCTTTATGCACACAGTATCTCCCTTTTCTCATGATCCCGCACTAACTCCAATCACCTGGATTTCTCTACCTGGCACACAGCAGGTGCTCCATGAATACTCTGTGAATGAATGAATGAACCTAGACCACTATGGTAATATTAAGTTATTACAATTTTATATGCAATAATAAATATAATAAAAAATAACTATAAATAGAATATTAAATAACAACAGTAACAAGGACGCAGCTAACCTTTAGGAGGCAGTAATACTATGTGCCAGGTATGTTTCTAATTTTACTTTTTTTGTGATACAAACTGTAACAGAAAACTTACCATTTTCTAAGTGTACAGCTCTGTGGCATTAAACACAAACACACCCTGCAAACATCACCACCATCCATCTCCGGCACTTCCTCATTTTCCCAAACTGAAACCCTATACCCACTAAACACTAACTCCCTGTGATACAGGGACGTAAGAAGAAAGGTGTATTCGGTCTTTGTCCCATTCCTGGCACCAGAGCTCCTAAAACTCTCATCATTTCCTGACAGGGGTGAGAAGAACAGGTTTTGTTATTCATAACAAGCCCCTTTCAGCAATACCTGTGTGTAGGAGGCCCCTCGGCGGCTTCAGACCAGGGTCTGGCCGCCAGTGGAACCAACTCCATGATTAGAGGGCTGGAAATTTCAGTGCCATCCCCAACCAGGGCTAGAGTTAAGAGTTTATCCCCAGTGGCCAGTAGAGCAGGACGCCAATGGAAAACCAAACAAGACCTGCTTTCTCGTTTGGTTTCCAAAGACACAAATCATCTTAGCAGACTGCTCTATTAAACAAATTTGAGAGAAAGAACAGAGAGACCATGCCAACGAAGCACATGGCATTTCAACAGAAAGGCCTCTTCTCAAGATGTTCATCTGCCACCTTAAATAAGCTTCACTTTCTCCTACAAGTAGGGAATAGGCCTCCTGGTCTTCCCAACTCAGAACTGGTTTTTTTTTATGAACCTGACAGGTGAAGACAATTTTTGTGATGAAACTTCTGTTTACTTTCACAGACTGGGCTACAACCTGTTAACCTGCCTTAAGGACACCATGTATGTCCTGCAACAGAAGGCAGGCACCTGCAACAGAAGGTACAGAACTCTGTACATGATCCCGGAGAAACAATATCCAGGGCAAGGGAACTCAATAGGAGGTCGTTAAATTACACTAACCGTCCTTCACTCTCTTCCATCACAGCAATGAAATTTGGGGGAAGAATTTGAAGGCTCATGTTTGGAGTTGGAATGAGGGAGTTTTGAGGATTTGTTCTGCATAAAGTCAGTGGTTCTGGGCAGACAAGTTGCATGTCCACACAAGGTCTGGAATTAGTTATTTAAATGCTACGAGAGCAACATCATTACAGGCATCTTAAGAACTCCTATACTCTACAGAAAAGTATTTCTTCCTCCATTATTTGGACAAGCTTCGGCAGGAAAAGGCCCAGTCTATGAACTGTGAAACTTCCCTAAATGACCTTAGATCTGAGCAAGGAGCTCGTAACTTTGCCACGACCTCCTGACCCTATATAGTCTGATCCTATATAGTCCTGATCCTATATAGTCCTGACCCTATACAGGTGCAGTCTTATATACTAACTGAAGCATTTTCTTCTCTTCATCTCAGGTAGGTCAACAACTTTACCACTCCGTTTATGTTCCCTTTCCTGCCAAAAAAAAAACCCTTTATTTCATCTAACAGGTACACATAAATAAGTTTTATAGTTCTTTTTTTAAACAATGAAATAAACTCTTTTTAAAATGTTTATCTTAGAGAGCGCAATTGAGTGGGGGAGGGGCAGAGAGAGAGGGAACAGAGGATCCAAAGTGGGCTCTGTGCTGACAGCAGTGACCCCGATGTAGGGCTTGAATCCAAAAAAAACCCACAAGACCATGACCTGAGCCCAAGTCAGACGCTCAACAGACTGAGCCACCCGAGTGCCCCAACAAAGAAATACATTTTTAAGAATTTCTCAAATAGGGCCACATGGGTGGCTCAGTTGGTTAGGTGTCCGACTCTTGGTTTCAGCTCAGGTCATGATCTCACAGTTTGTGGGTTCGAGCTTTGCACTGGCTCTGCGATGGCCCCATGGAGCCAGCTTGGAATTCTCCTTCTCCCTCTCTCTGTTCTTCTCTCTGCATCTCTCTCCCTCTCAAAATAAACAAATTTTAAGAAAAAAAAAAAAAGAATTTCTCAAATGGCCTGGGATTTTAAGAATCAAGTTTAACCTCTTGAAATTGCTTCCTTGAGTTTGTCCCTTTGGGGCAAGTGCAATCTCTTCAATTGTTTCCTGATTCTGAGAATCCACTGACATAAGCTTGAGAATAACAAAAAAATTTTCAAAACTATTGGGAAAGCTACCAAATTCTTCTGGGGGGGGATGAATGGTGGCCTCAACTAGGAATCTGCATTTTTTTAAACAAATTCCCCAGGAATCTTTACACTAAAGACTGAGAACCACTAACTCTATGTTTTAAAAAAAAAATTAACAAAAATAAAAATAAAAATAAAAGTTATTACCAAAATATGACCTTGTCAAATGTTGGGAGAGAAAACGAATCCACAAATCTCCAACACATTGCTGGTGATGGTAAAACCTGGTGGAGGTCCTTTGTTTTTTTTTTCTAAGTAATCTCTACATCTAACATGGGGCTCAAACTCACAGTCCCGAGATTGAGAGTTGCACGCTCTCCGGACTGAGCCAGCCAGGTGCCCCATGGATGCAGCTGCTTTAGAAAGCAGTCTGCCATTACCCGCTCACAGTCACATACTCCATATCCTGCCAATTCTACTCCCAGCTCTTTACCCAAGAGAGCCCCTTGTGTTATCACAGGAGACATCTACCTACAAGAAAGATCACAGTAACACCTGGAATAGCAACAAAACCTGACACAATCCAAAGGTCCAACTGGGGGAGCAGAGGGGAGATTAATAAACTGGAACAGTCCCAAACACAATGGGATAGCAGACAGCAGTCAAAGCCAGACCTTGAGAGTTAGCAATAACACAAATGAATCTTGGCGGGGCGCCTGGGTGGCTCAGTCGGTTAAGCGTACAACTTCGGCTCAGGTCATGATCTCACAGTTCATGGGTTCAAGCCCCGTGTCAGGCTCTGTGCTGACAGCTCGGAGCCTGGAACCTGCGTCAGATTCTGTGTCTTCCTCTCTCTCTGACCCTCCCCTGCTCACACTCCCTCTCTCTCAAAAATAAAAATTAAAAAACACTAAAATAAATAAATAATCTTGGCAACATAATGCTAAATAATGTTAAGTGAAAAAAGAAAACCTAAAAAGATTATATATAAGATGGTATCATTACTATAAAGCTTAAAACAATCAAGTAATTTTAAATTTTAAAGACTACAAATGTAAAAATAAATACACAGAGGGGCACCTGGGTGGTTCAGTCGGTTAAGCATCAGACTTCGGCTCAGGTCATGATCTCATGGTTTTGTAAGTTCAAGCCCCGTGTCGGGCTCTGTGCTGACAGTTCAGAGCCTGGAGGCTGGTGCAGACTCTGTCTCCCTCCCTCTCTGCCCCTCCCCCCCCACACTGTCTCTCTCTCTCTCTCTCTCTCCTTCAAAAAAAAAACATTAAAAAAATTGTTAAATAGGGAGAGAGAGAGAGAGAGAGAGAGAGAGAGAGAGAGAAGGGGGAGCGGGAGAGGGGGAAGAGAACACTAATGAAAGGAGGAATTTGAGATGCAGGATTCAGAACACCACCTACCAGCAGGGAGAGAAAACCCTAAGATTTCAAAATCTTCAATCAAGCTCTTAGGCTTTATTTTGGTGGTGAGTTTACAAACAGGAGTCTATCTGAGAACACCTACCTCCTGTAATTTGAATTATCATTTTGTTTAAGTTTATTTATTTATTTTTGACAGAGAGAGCAAAGAAAGTGCACTCAGGGAAGGGGGAGAAAGAGAGGGAGAGAGAATCCCAGCAGGCTCTGCACTGTCAGCACGGGACTCAAACTCACAAACTGTGAGATCATGACCTGAGCCAAGATCAAGAGTCAGACGTTTAACTAAACGAGTCACCCAAGCACCTGAATGACTCTTTTAAAACACACATTTCAACATGTATTTCTTAGATTACTAATGAAGTTAAGCATTTCCTGTATTTGTCGACCATGTACATTTCCCTTTTCTATCAACCGCTCTCTTATCTACTGTGTCTGCTTGCCTACTAAGACAGTCATCAGGAGCTGTTTACGTCACTTTTCCTTTTCTTTAAGCTTACTGAATGACTTGGAGATAGAGAATACATTTTCTCTTCCTTGAAATAATCCTAATCAGGGCAGTAGGACATACTAGAATAATCTCTCAATACTCTCTCCAGTGAGGGGGTTTCCACGGTAAACTGCTCCTTCACAATCGGAATGCTACAGCCTACGGGGAGCTGACACAGATAGCGCTTGGCCAAAGGGTCACAGTGCACACAAACCTGCAGGTTGGGAGACTGAAGGTCAGAGGTTACCAGAGAATGGTTGAAGTGATAGAGAGCAGCAGCAAACTCTTCATCTGATGAGCCTTGAAGGCAAATAAGAAAAGCAATTATTCAAGCAGCCACTTGATGCATTACACTGCCCTGCCAACAGCCAAACCCCACTCGGGAAAAAACCCACCAGGCCCCAATCCTGTCTACTGACCCTTGAGTCCATCTTTGTCCACTTCCTTAATGATACTGGCCAGGGTGGCCATGTGGTGTTCTGAAAGAGACACACTCAGGTAGTTTCGGATAAAATTGTTCCGCGAGTTCAGCATGGAAGAGGTAATGAAGTTCAAAATGTTGGAAGCCAGACCTAAGAACTAGAGAGAGCACAAAGAAGGTCATGTCAGGTTCATAAGCCCAGAGTGCCTCAAAATCCTGAATAGAAATAAAACATGCCCATGGATCTGATGGAACAAACGCAATGAATTAGAGTCACAGTTTAAATCCCCTACAGTGGGACTAAGTTGAACTATGACTGTCATTCCCACATAATTCTTCCAGTTACAAAAAATGGCACCAGCTGAATACAAGAGACTTCCAAAAACACTGTGTGAAGACAGGGGCTTCTAGACAGACAGACTTGCTTCTTCCATTCCTCTAAGGCCCTGTAGTTGTTCAGCTCAAGGACGTTATTGGAATAAGGAATTCTGAAGCCTGTGTGATCATTATACACGCAGAGAATTCCCAGCTCCTTACTGCTCTCTCAAAATGAAACTGAATTACGGTGTAAATGTTTCATACCCACAGCCTTGACAAGACTAAGCTGTATGAAAGTGAGATCCATATCTGACTCGTCTGCTTTAGAACAGGGCTGATAAATAGTACATCATCTAAAAATACTGTTTGAACAAATAATTAGGGAGCACTTCCCGATGTACTACACCTATGCTAAGGGCTCTTTACTGCTTCACAACACCCTTGAAGGCAGGTACTATCACTCCCATATGACAGAGAACAAAGCTGAGGCCTAGAGAAGTTTAGATTCTTGCCCAAAGTCTCAAAGCCAGTGAGTGTTGAAGGAGCAGGATTCAAACTCACTTCAAACTCCAAAGGTTATTGTTACTAACGCTCAATCAGAAAAACAGCACCAAGAGTACAAGTTATTTAATCCAACACAATCAGTACACTTAAGCCCTAAGTGAAAATATCTTTAAACATTACAGTTAACCAACCTCCAAAACATCATAGTTCCAATGATCTGCTTTTCGCACCCCTTCTTCCCATTTCTCCCTCCCCTAAACCTCAGAGATCCACTCTTACCAACTCAGGATCTTTGCGACTAGCCAAAATGTTGCCCTTCTCACCAGGGGCCTGTTTACTGGGGCTTTTAACTCGAGGTGAGCTCTCCAGCGGAGGGGGCGGGGGAGGAGGCGGAGGCGCCACTTTCTCTTTACTGGGGGAGATGGTCTCCTCAAACCATTGCCCCAAAATAGGCTCACTGTCATCATCTGAACAGAGAAAGAGACAAGGAATACAAATAACACATGAAAAAAATGTGAGTACACCTGCTTTGTAAAAATGTCTACGTCAAGAGGAACGCGAGGATATCTTGATTTGGTGGTAGTTACATGGTTGCATAAATTTGTCGATACTCCTCCAAGTGTGTAAGTAAACCAGAAGCATTGTGTTGCACATTAATTATACCTCAATAAAGCTGTTATCTTTTTAGAAGAGCCAATGAAGACAGAAACCACCTCACCTTACTGGCAACGAGCCAAATGTTTTGAAATACAAATTTACTCGCCCATGGGTTATAAAGCCCAAATTAAGAACTGCACCATGGGGAGCCTGGGTGGCCCAGTTAAGCGTCCGACTCTTGATTCTGACTCACACCATGATCTCACGGTGGGTGTGGAGACTGCTTAAGATTCTCTCTTCCTCTCCATCTGACCCTCCCGTGCTTGTGCACGGGCGCACACACACACGCTCTCTCTCTCTCTCATAGGCAAGAGACAGAACACACACACATTCTCTCTCACTCTCACAGATAAGAGACAGAGCGCACACACACTCGCTCCCTCACAAAGAAAACTGCACCTTTCACAACACTATACGTTGGTCCCACAAACCTGATTATAATGAACCTGAGATATTAATCTCATTCTGTCTCTCTCCAAACTAAGGCAGAAAGGCATGTTCATTTTGCCCTGTTGTTCACTGCAATAGAGCCTGGGGTTTCTCTCCCTACACCTCCCCGCACCACACATCTACGACAACAGCCAAACCAAACACCTTACACACAAACAGGTCAACCCAAAGAGAAATGTGAACCGACATGTATTTTGATCTTGGAGGGGAAGGGATGAAAAGCAATCTGGGCTTCCCTGAGAGTAATTTCCACCTTTCCTTTTTCAACAGCTCAACTTACTCTTGAATAACAGGTCTCCTTGGAGGCCACAGACAATCAGGATCCATGCTAGGCAGGTGACAATGGCAAAGAGGAAACTAAGGGAAGCAAGGGGGAAAGTTCCTGTTGCACCTATCTCCTGGGAGATGGAAAGGCGGCCTCTACCTTGGCTGCTGTCCTCCTCTGTGCTGCTGAAATCATCCTCATAGTAGGTGTTTGAGTCCGTAGAGGCACTGGCATCGCTGCTCATGGAGCCCTTCCTCTGACGCTGCAGGACACAGGCCTAGGGAAACAGCAAGGTTTTGTAACTGATGGTCACAAAAGTGGAGCCGCCCTACTTCACATCATTCACCACGTAAGACATTTTCTCCGTGTCTTTTCCTTTCCTCGAAATCCAAGAAGCTCTCTCGGGGCGCCTGGGTGGCTCATTCTGTTAAGCTGCAGACTCTTGGTTTCGATCAGGTCATGATCTCACGTTTCATGAGATCGAGCCCCGCATCAGACTCTGTGCTGAGAGCGCGGAGCCTGCTTAGGATTCTCTTTCTTCCTTTCTCTCTGCCCCTCCCCTGCTTTCCGCACGCGAGCGCTCTCTCTTTTTGAAAATATATAAACATTTTTTTTAAATTAAAAAAACATGACAACTGTCACAAAGAACCAAATAGCCACGTGTATCGCAAAGCTGACAATCAATAAGAGATTCACATGTGGAATCACTGAAGATTTCCTCTCATCTTCAAAACATTACCATAAATTTTGAGTTTCTAAAAGTCATGGCGTACAGGCTTTTTCCTTTTGGAAGGGTTACATAAGATCTTCCAAATTATCCATGGCATGACGCGACCCACCTTTCTGTAGGAAGTTGACAGTAATGTCAACAGCAGGTTCGTCAGTGGGACAGAGTCAATCAGCCGCTGAATCCTCTGGATGGAGGTGCTCTGGGCCATAATGCTCAGGACGGCAGGGGGACCATCTGTCTCCCAACCCTGAAGGGAAGCACAGCAAAAGAATTACGGCTCCCACGCCGCAGGAAGGAACACCGTGATGAGATGGCTCCGGACAGCCTCCCCAGGAGCGAAGGCAGCAGTCGCCATGCTGACCCCCGCGCGCACGCGGTCCCTCGGTCGCTGCGCTGACCCCCCCGCGCGTGTCCCTCACCTTGTGCAGCGCTTCCACTTGCAGGTCTTGAAAGAGAGAGGTTAACAGCGTGACAGCATGGTTTGCCAGTATTACGGAGAGCACCCCAAATCCCTGGTGCCTACACAAAGAAAAGGAAAAACACAACAAACTCACAACCTCGAAAACAGAGGATCTTGCCACTCGGGAGGTCCTAGACCCCTTTCAGAATCCATGACCCTTCCCCAGAGGGAAGAAAACGCACACACATCTGCATATAATTTCAGAAGCTCGGTCTCCCTGAAGCCCAGCCACAGCCCTCGTGAGGATCCACAAGCTTCAGGTTCAGAACTCCAAGAGTAAGAGAAAGAGTTCCAAATACACAGCATTTTGGAATTTAAACTATTAGTTCGAATCGACTGGGTAATGGATGTAAAGATGCTGACATTCAAAGGCTGGTCGAATATTTTAAACCATTCTTTTGAGAAGAAAAAGGTTAAAAATTGCCAACTTCTATAAAATATCTGGGCACAAACCAACGAGAATAAAAAAGTTTTACACGTTCAATGTGAGTAAAACTTTTTCACTCTGTCAAAATGACCACATAACAATCGGTGTATCTAATATTCAAAGAGCTCATGTGAATCAGTAAGAATAAAGGGCAAACACCGAAGAGAAAACCTGGGCAAAGGACGCAGGCAGTTGCAATGGCACTAACGCAGAAACAGGAACAAGAGCAACATAATATACCACCTTTCTCCTTTGACGCTGGGCGCCCAGGTGGCTCATTTGGTTGACCGTCCGACATTGGCTCAGGTCACGATCTCACAGTTCCCGAGTTCGAGCCCCACATCAGGCTCTGTGCTGACATGACAGCTCAGAGCCTGGAGCCTGCTTTGGATTCTGTGTTTCCCTCTCTCTCTGTCCCTCCCCTGCTTGTGCCCTCACTTGCTCTCGCTCTCGCTCTCTCTCTCTCTCAAAAATAAATAAACTTTCTCCCGTAACATCAGAAAACGTGAAAACTAATGATGCCCACTGTCAAAGAGGGCCTGGGGAATGGGCACGTGTGCACACACAGCTGGTGAGAATGCAGTCAGAACAGTCTGACAAAGCATTTCAAATTTTTACCTTAAGTGTGCCCTTTGTCCTAACAGTCCCACTTCTGGGAATTTACCCCAAGGGGATAATTAAGCAACGGCACAAAGATTTGTTTTAGAAGATTTATCAAAGCACAGTTTATCAAAACAAGAAATTTAATACACCCTCAATAAGGGTTTCAATAAGATCATTATAGTTAGCTAGGACATGTTTACATAGTGGAATAAATACCATCAGCCATTAAATACAGTGAACCCCTAATACTGGCCCTGAAAAAATGCCTACAACATTTTCCAACGGCGATCCTGTTTCTGTAATCATGTACATTTGGTATGCGTGCCCAGAAAAACATCTGGACGAACGTTTACCAATTTGGGTGGTAGAATTTGGGATGATTTTTCTCCCCTTTCTTATAGGTTTGTAACTTACACAAGGTACAGGTTTTCTTCTCAAATCTCAAGAAACAATAACCTTTTTTTTACACATAACTGCTATTTTTTTTTAAGTTTTGTTTATTTTGAGAGAGAGAGAGAGCAGAGGAGGAGGAAGAGAAGGAGAAAGAGAGGATTCCAACAGGCTCAGCGCAGAGCCTGACGCGGGGCTCGAACTCAGGAAGCATGAGATCATGACCTGAGCTGAAACCAAGAATCTGACACTTAACCAACGGTGCCACCCAGGTGCCCCCTAACTGCTACTTCTATGCATAGACCTTTTGGCATCTTCCCACTTCCCTCTACAGTGCTAAGGGCACAGACACCCACAAAATTACAAATTACTCTTCTTTCTAGTGGGCTTACCTCCCTTCTTTGCCTACTATCTACTGTCTACCATCCCAACTTCTATTTCAGATTCCAGTTCATTTCTCACAAGGAAACCTGCCTTGATTTCTCTGACCAGGCCAAATGCCCTTATCGAAATACTCTCTAGATACAATTTGACATCTCTCTTCATTTCTCGGAAATGTGTCCTTTTTGTTTTTTTGTACGTCACAGCATTCCAGAACGGACACAGAGCCCAGGACAGAGAAGATAACTCAGTGAATAGTTAGTTGAATGAGGTCCCGAACTTGACTCCCTCCTTGGACTCCAGACGCCCATGCCAACTGCCTCCTCACCATCTCAAACTCGGCATGGTGAAGATGACGTTCTGTATTTCTTCGCCTTCCTGCCACCCGGGCTACTCCTAAACTGGTATTCTCAGTCTCCGTAAATTATATTCCTCCCATCAATTATCCAATTTTGTGTCTCACGCCAAAAGATGTTGAGGTCATATTTTTCACACTCAATATCCAAGCCATCGGCAAATCCTACCAACAGTACCTTCAAAACACGCACTGCTTTGACCCCTCCTCTCTGCCTTTCCCACCAGCTCTGTCATATCCGCAGTAACGCATCAGCTTCCCATCCTCCCTGCTTCCTGCCTTACACCCCCCCAGTCTATTCTCCTCATAGAAGCCGGCTTCTCACGTCACCAATAACTAATAAATCAGATCAGATCACTTTCCTGAGGAAAGTCCTCCACCACTTGCAGATTACACTTGGCCCGAGGAGATCTGGCCCCGGGCTCCCTCTCTGACTTAGTTTTCTACTGCTCTCCTTCTGCTCTGCTCCAGCCCACAGGGACCTTGCTGATCCTTAAAAATGCCAATCAAATCTCCATCTCCAAATCTGAACAATTCTACCCCCAAAGTTTGCATGGCTCACTCTGTCACCTCACATATGTTCTCCCCATCTTTTCTTCAGAGCTCATTCCTCACCATCCTAACTAAAACACCAGCCCCCTGTCACTCGCTATCCCCTTGCTCTGGCTTATTTTTCCTTACAGGACCCCCGTGATAAGTTATCATGAACATATCAGTGGATTTGTTCACCACCGCTCCAGTTAGAAGAGAACCTCTGTCAAAGCAAGGACACTGCTCTGAAGTGCGCCACGTCCTCAGTGCCCAGCACGTGGTAGGGACCGAATGAACAAACAAAACCCAGAAATGCCCGGGCTCAGAAAAGAGAACCTCGAATCACATGGACGTCATAATGTCTAACTTGTCTCCTAGCAAGCAGGGCTTACTGTCCAGACTTCGTGCAAACGGATGCAAATGTTTCAGGAAGGAAGGCAGGGGGACCTGACAGAAAGAACCTTCTTTAGAGGTTAATGCAGTGAGTCATCAACTGCAAGTTAAACAGGCCCATTTGACAAGCCAGAAGTGTTACTTTCTGACTGGACCCTCATAAAAATCCTTGAAATAGGGGCACCTGAATGGCTCAGTCGGCTGAGCGTCTGACTCTTGATTTCGCTTCAGGTCACGATCTCACCTTTGTGAGTTTGAGCCCCGCAGCGGGCTCTGCACCAACAGCATGGAGCCCGCTTGGGATTCTCTCTCTCTCTCCCTCGCTCTGCCCCTCCCCAGCTTGCACACACTCTCTTGCTCTCTCTCAAGATAAACAAACATTAAAAAAAAAATACCATAAAAACGTGAAATACGTTACACAGACATTTTTCCCTCTTATGGATAAGAAAACACGATCAGGAAGAACGAGCAATTTATCCAAATTGACAACAGCTATGACGTAGAGGGAGTAGATGATGGTCATCACCTTAGTCATTAAATTCAACCAAGCACAGAGGCAAACGTTTCTACGAGAGGGGTTACACTAGTTCCCCATCAGGATAAAATGGCAGGGACACCAAACAAAACACGAGTAGCGATCGAGTAGACACATACCCTTTTCCAGGCCCCAGCTTAGGAGAGCCCACTCCCTCTTTTGTGCGAGAAAGGATGTCTCTGACTCGGAGCGCAGCCAGTGGGTCTTTCTCTTTCCCCTTATCAGCCAAGGCAGTAGGGCTGAGGTTCAATATGAGGAAAAGACTGTTTAACAAACACCAGGCACCCAGCAGTTGGAAGTTCTGATAGTGCTGTTGAAAAGGCACAAAAGCAAAATGTGAACACAGAGATCCTACGGCCTGTGAGACAGGAATGCAGCAGAGACACGTTGCTTACCTCTCCACCGGCCCGGCGGGAGTTGCTGATGGCTTGTCCAATCATGTCATAGATTTCAAGCTGCCCAACATCAAACACACACACAAAAAGCTGAGCAGGCTGACATATCTCGTTACCAATGTGAATCCCACCCACACTGAATTTGCTTGCAGATTAAATATCCTCGAGGCACTTTCTAATCATCCAACCCCATCACACGTCCCTCGACCTGCACGTGCTGTTGCCTACTCTCTACATCCAGCCCCGTGTCACCTCCTCGGGTGTCCCCTCCACCCAATCTAAAGCAACACCCCAGGCCCACGTCGGGTCACGGCTTACCACGCTGACTCGCCCTACATGCTTAGCATTCTCTGCGACTATGTTATGTACCGTGTGTCCACTCAGAGTGCACTGACACACAGCACGCCCTCAACAACACGTGCTGACCGAACGCCTCCTCGCTCGCTCACAGGGTCCACTGCCACCACGAAGACGCAGTGTTTTCTGCAGAACCAACCAAGCTGCCAAATAAACACGCCGAGCGCCTACCACTCAGACCTGTCACCCGAGGGGCAAGGCTGGAGAGCACTCCGTGTCCTCTCCTCTGCCCGGGAAGAGAGGGGGCCTGGCCCTATCTCCTCACTGAAAAATGGCGGCGCCTGGGTCCAGAGGGCATGGCTTACACATTTCTGGACGATCGTAGCCGCGTCACTCTCGTAGTCGTCTTCTTTGGAGCTCGTGGACCCCGTCCGCACCTGCTGGGCACTACCCACATGCAGGATGGCCATGCAAGTTGCCACACTCACGCCTGGAGAAATAAAAGGAAGATGCACAGATTCCAATCAGGGCAGTCCCAGGAGGTCACCAAAACAGAACCATGAAACAACCCGCCCACAGACAATTTCATGATTTGATCACAGACAGTAAAGTCCGCAGGGCAAGACTGAACAGTGAGACCATGCGATCCAGCATACACTCAGCTGAATGAGCTGAATACTTCTATCCACATAAAAGCCTGCACACAAGTACTCACTGCAGCCTTATTCATAGTTGCCAACAACCGGAAGCAATCACGACACCCTTCAACAGGTGGATGCCGCACCACAATGGCACACCCAGACAAGGGATATTATTCGGCAATAACAAAAACGAGCTATCAGGTCACAAAAAATCATGGAGGAAACTTAAATGCACGCTCCCAGCAGAAGCAGCCAGTCTGAAAAGGTGCCATTCTATGTAACTGCTTCTAACTTTACGGCATCCTGAAAAAGCGAAAATCATGGAGACAGTGAAAAGATCCTTGGCTTCTAGGGGCTGGGGGTAGGAGAGAGGGATTCCTGGGTGGAACACAAAGGACCACGGAGCAGTGAAACTATTCTGTGTCAGCGATGACAAATATGCGCATTCCGTCAAAACCCACAGAACTGTCTAACAGAGAAAACCACAATGTAAACTATGGACTTCAGATATTAACAGCGTATCAACAGGGCACTCACCGATTATAACAAATGCATGTATTAATGCAGTATGTTAATGACGAGGGAAACTGTGCACTGGGAAGAGGAGGGAGATGGGAACTCTGTACAACCTGCTCAGTTTTTCTGTAAACCTAAAACTGTTTTAAAAATAAGTATCTATTAACTTTAAAACGTCGCAAGATGTCTTTCCATTTTTTTCAAGATCACAGGGAAAAACATTCCACGCTTGGTGTTCCTCAAAGACCTCGGAGCCAAATGCTTGTCTTTCAGAAGTCAAATCCCAGGCCGTCAAATTTCAACAACCAACCAACTCTGGGATCTTTAATCCGACTAAAAAATTTTTAAGGACCATTCAACCATTACTAACTAAGTATACTGACAGCCGTGTGATATTCAAGAAATTCCCTAAAAAGTGAAATAAAGCCCAACTTAACAAACTGCAAAAATCTGGGGCGCCTGGGTGGGTCAGTCGGTTAAGCATCTGACTTTAGCGCAGGTCACAATCTCGCGGTCTGTGAGTTCGAGCCCCGCATCGGGCTCTGTGCTGACACCTCAGACCCTGGAGCCTGCTTCGGATTCTGTGTTTCCCTCTCTCTCTGCTCCTCCCCCATTCATGCTCTGTGTCCCTCGCTTAAAATTAAATACACATTAAAAAAAATTTTTTTTTAATACTGCAAAAATCAAAGGCAGAGGCCAAAGCAATAAACACTGGAATCAGGCTGGGAGAGAACACATCTTCACAGGTATCTTTAGCTTTCTATTTCTACTGTTGCTGCCCTAGCTCAGGCCCTTAATATGTCTCGCCTGAATGACTATAAAAAAAATCCTCCCAACAGAGCTTCCAGACTCCAAATTTCCCCACACCAAAACGTGCTGCATACTGCTAACCTGAATGTTCTTCCTCAAATATAGTTCAGAATCTTCAATGGTTTCTACTGTCTATAGGACATGGTCCAAATGACTTAGACTGCATTTCTCTTTTTTATTTTAGAGACAGAGAGCATGAGCAGGGGAGAGGGACAGAGGGGGAGGGGGAGGGAGGGAGGGAAAGAGGAAAACGGGGAGAGGGAGTGAGGGAGAGGGAGACAGAGAATCTTAACCAGGCTCCGTGCAGACAAGGGACTCGATCCCACAACCCTAGCATCATGACCTGAGCTGAAATCAAGAGGCGGATGCTCAAACGACTGAGCCACCCAGGCGCCCCTTAGACTGCGTTTCTAAGACCTCTTTGATGGTGTCCTTTCTTTCCCGCTGTACAATACCCACTAATCACATATCCTCTCCCCCTGCCCCTCCCCTCCGCACACTGATACAGTATGTGCCCCAAACTCTAGGATGCTCTGAGTCCTGCTTCTGCCTCTGCCTAGGGCTAGCCCCGCTGACATTCCACCAGCCCTCCAGGTACATCAACACAACTCCTTCATCGCTACCTCATTACCCAATTTCTATCTGCATCCAGATGTTCAAAATAAAGCTGTTGGCAGAATGCGGGGAGATGATCAACCCCCACAATTTCTTGGTGCTCCCAAGGTCAGGTTTCCAAGACCGTTCAAGTCCTCACTTAGAGTCAGAGCCAAGTAAACAAAGGAAACTGTTATACCTTCCAAGATATACCAGGACTACAGTATTTGGAATCAAGGATCAGTGAAATGGGTTAAAAAGTCACTGTCGAAACTTAAAAGCCAGTAAACGCCACAGGTCAGGCCCCACTTCCGAGGCAGCATGATCAACAGGAAGAGGGGGGATTTTGTGGGAGCACGAAGAATAATCAATATGAACAGATACCACCTGTTCCGTGGAGGCTTCCTCAAACCTGCTCCCACGGCAAGACGCCCTCTCTCCCTTCTCTGCACACCCAACCAGGCTACGCTTCTCTTACTGCTTCTATCATCTCCTGTTTTATAGCATAACACGTGGTCCTAACTGTTCTCAGTGTAAGCTCTTGAGGGCAAAGATTACATACTGTTCCATCTCACTATCCCAACAGCACTTGGCATTTTGCTTCACAGACATTTACTATCTGCACATACAATAAAATCCAATACACACGTAACAACACCACCGGCCGTGGAAAAATAGGGTAATTTACGTGACTCCTATTGAGAACTCATTTCATCAAGATGAGACGTTAGATGATCCTCACTGGGGAAGGGCCCAAGGGGGAGAGAGAGCCCTCAGAAGGCTCTCATGGTTGAGGCCCCGGGTGGTGCAGTCGGTTAAGCATCCGACTTTGGCCCAGGTCATGATCTTACAGCTCGTGAGCTCGAGCCCCGTGTCGAGCTCTGTGCTGACAGCTCAGAGCCTGGAGCCTGCTTCGGATTCTGTGTCTCCCTCTCTCTCTCTGCCCCTCCCCTGCTCGTGCTCTATCTCTCTGTCTGACTGTCTCAAAAAAAAACATTAAAAAAAAAAAAGATCTCATGGTTTCCAGAAAGTATCCTTGTTCTTGACGGACAAGATGAGATCAGACATCATCACCTCTCACCTGCATACAGACAACTCAGGCTGAGGACTGTCACATCCTGCAGACGAGAAGGGTTGAGAGGCTCCAACACAGGTAGAGAGAGGGTATCCAATGCCATGGTTACATCAATCACCAGTGAATGAAAACTAGAACGTAACAGAGGCGGAGGTTAACAAAAGCGTCTCTTTGAACCCCTTGCTTCTATAATCTGATAAAGACAAGTCAGCATGCCTCAGGAAGCTACGCGGGTTCTCTCTTTTCAAGAGCAGCGTCAGAACACAGAGCGCACAGCCTGGGCGCCTTACCCGTTGCGAACAGCAGTGGCATCTGCTACCGTTGCAGGCATGATGAAGAAAGAATTGGCCAACACTGCATCTTGAAACCGATTGATGTAGCGCAGGAAATACGGCAGATTCAAACACACGCGCAGCAGCTTCTCTGAGCCACCTGAATTAATGACAAGGCTCAGCCTTACAAACAGGCCTCCGTCTGCCACTGGATTCTTTTCCACTGAGGGAATTTTGGAAAGCAGAGAAACCAGCTTTCTGACGACAATTAAGAGTCTTACCGAGTTCTTGAAGACTAGCCACATTCTGAGCTATAAACACATTCTTGGTTTTGATGGCAGAGGCTTGATCTGCGGACGACTGCTCATCACTTTCTCCTTCAGCCTAAAGAGGAACATAGCATGTGCGAGGCCTGTCGTGAGACTATCATCTGCTGAGACGGCCTTGCAGTCAGAATCGAACCAAGCGCCCAATCTACGCAGTTCTACGGATACTCCTCAGACTCCCCAGTTAATGGGGGGGGGGGGGACTCCCTCTCTAATGTAGGGAAAACACAAGTTATTTTCCCAAGAAGAGAAAAATATACAGCTTTAAAATACGTATATTCTACAACCAGCATAGAGTGTGACACCTTTTACAGAAAAATGTACATGCTCTTTTTACGTTTATTTGCGCCAAGAAATTTAGAAAAATGATCATCGAAACAGTAACGACAGTGGACAGGAGGTTAGGGGAAGTTTTGCTTTTGTCTGGTTTGTATTCTTTCTACCACAGGCACGTACGTCATTTTATATCACAAACAGAAGATGCATCTGTTACTTTCTTCTGACATCCTCATGTCAATAACCCCCGAGAGGTGAGGGCCCTGGGCCGGAGTAACTCACCGGAGCCTGTGGACCTACGGGAGGTGATGCTACAGTTCTAGGGTTGAAAACTGACGTCAGCTGGTTCAAAAAATTCATCTGTACCTCCTTCTGCCTCAGCTCAGGGCTAACTGGTGAAGCCAGCTCTTTTTGATCTTCCACTGTAAACACAGAACCCAAACCAGGATGAGCGGCATGCCACTAGAAGGCAGAGAGGGAAAAAGCTGGCCAGGGAAGCAGCCAGGGAGCCGGGCCTGGCAAACGAGCGCTCACCATCTGAGAGTGTCTTCACGGTCTGTGGCAGCTTGGCGGACTTCATCATTGCTGTGAACGTGATAATCTCCGTCCTATCTAGTCGGCTGCAGCCAGTGCACAGGCCCTTGATCAGGAGAATCAAGTGTTTCTGAGGAGACAACAAATTCGAACGTGTCTTTTAGAAGATGCTACTCTTTGGGGGCTTCTAACTGGCACAGGGCCAAACTGAGCTTCCTAGCAAGAACAGAAAGGAGGAGAAACACTAAAGCAGAGACCACAAGGGGAGGGTCCCCACACCACATCTGGCTTGCAAAGCTGTCTTACTATGCTCACAGTGTTGTTGGATTTTCACTTTTTTATCTGAAGTTTTAGCTAACGTTTTAAAGCATGGAAGGTTTAACATTCAAATCGATTTCCTATCTCTCTTGATAACCCCCAAGATACAGCAACTGAGTCTCCACCCCTGCATGGCCACAATCGGCTGGAGCCACACGGCGACTAGCCCTTTGCAGCTGTGGCTGACACACGTCACTTATTTTACGTTACTCGCCTGGTCCCTGGAAACGTGACGCTCTGCCAATCCTTGCAAAAGCCCGTGCAACCAGTGGCAAACCACGGCCCCGATTCAGCCCACCGCCTGTTTTTGGAAATAAAGTTTCCTGGACCACAGCTACCCTTGTTCATCTACGTATTGTCTGTGGCTGCTTTCACATGACAAAGGCAGAGCTGAGAAGATAGAGACCAGTTGCAACAGGGACTGAGCAGTCAGCAAATTGTTTACCATCTGGCCTATGAAGGGAAAAAAGTTCACCAACCCCGGCTCTCTGCCACCCCTTCTCCGCCATTCCACTGGCCCGTCATAGTCCTACTTCGAAAGAAGGGCCCGGCCCTCTCACCTGGGACACAGCGCAAGCCTCATCTGGGTTCTCCAGACGTAGCAGAGAAAACTCAATCAGGACTTTACAGGCTGCTGCCACCGACTGAAGCTGGTTCCGGGGAACTGAGAAAGCAAGTAAGCTTTACTTAACCTCAGACTGCTACAGCTCGCTTCGGCCTCACAGTCAGTACGACAAAACCAGACAACCATTGAGCTCCATGTGTCCAATATTCCCGACATCCTTCTACGACAAGAATCATTCAGCACCAACAATCCACGGCGCAAACAAAGGCATCCTGGCACTGATAACCACCCCCTGCTTTTAGATCAACCTGTCTTATAGTTACTGGAAATTAATAATAGGATATACTTCATAATAAGTACCACGCACTTCAAATATACTAACCCACTTAATCCTTAAACCAATTTTTTGAGGTAGGTATTATTGTTATCCCTTCCCCCTCCTTTTTTTTTTTTTTTTAACAGATAAGGAAATTACACCACAGAGATGAAATGACTTGCCCAAAGTCACACAGCCACAAGCAGATCCAGGAAGTCTGGCTCTAGACTTCATGCTCTTAACCATTAGAATATACCACCTCTTCTTCCCCATAGGTTCTAAATGCCTTTTTGCAAAGGGCTTCCTACACAAAATTTCTTCAAGCTAAAACTGATCCTTTCAACAGCAGACAGCACCTATAATAAACAGCTCTGGACACTTGAAGATTATTGAGCAACCCTATAGCTTCCTTTCGTTTTACATGCTTAGCAAACTAAGTAAACAAATAATTAGAATTCTTCAGAACTATCTTAGGATTTTTCTGAAAAAGCAAAAACGCAAAAATTCAGAAATAGTGGAAAATAAGGGTAAAAAAAAAGTTTAAAAGAATGGGAACTGAAACTGAAATCCCTTGAGATACCAGAGAATACAAAAGGAGAATTTACTTTCTCACCAAACCAAATAAGGAATAGAGTCTTCGTCAGTGGCTGCTAACCCCAGGGCGGTATCCACCCATCGTTCCTCGATCCCCAGGAATTAACACACTAGTTATGACGTGTGCATGTGTGAAATCAGTAAAATGTTTTTGATTAAGAACGTAAAGAAGGTTAACTTAATGGGTTATAAAGCAGGTGTCCAAACCAAGTAGTTTTGGAAGCCCTCTTCCTTGGCGTACGTAGAGGGACTTCCGGAGCCTTATCAGACTGCCAGCAGTCTCCACCACTGGGTGAACAGGTCAAGAGTGCTAAAATACAGACTTCGTTAACAACCAGCTCCGACACCCTACAAAGAGGAGACACAAGCCCCCTAATTCCCAAGCCCTCGGTAAGGAGTAACAAGCATGGGATACTTACTGAGGCTGCAGACTGTCGTAATATAGTGTGTGGAAAGTGCAACAAAAGAGGAGTAGAAGGGCTCGTACTGCTTCTCGTGGTGCAGGATTTCGGATTCACTGCGAAGAAAATAATTCAGCTAGCATTTACTTAGTGCCTCCTGTCTGCCAGATACCCTACCCCTTTAGAGGCATCGCCCTACTTCATCCTTACAGCACCCCTAGTTGAGAGGCACTGTGACCATCTTTAAATTCAAGATTGAGAAAGTGAAGTTTAGCAAATTTAAATTAAGCATCTTCGCTCAAGGTGCCAGGCTTAGTAAACAGCAATGGCTAAGAAGCAGGAAATATTTTCAAACTCACTTAGAATTTAGAAAGTACAAGTAAAAACCCAACAGGATGCCATTCTGTCCTGTATTACTGGCCGGCAAAGACCAAGAACTAATAACACTGTCACGTGCTGGCCAAAAGAGCGTAGACCAATGCACTCAAAACACTGTTAGTGGGAACATTAACCCATGGTAACCCATTTTGAAGGCCAGTCCATAATACAGTAAGTTAAGAAGGATCGACAATGCGGGAGCAATCACCTGATCAGGGCTAAATCCTAAAATTCACCAGGCACCAGAGTTCTCCTGTCTCCCCACCTCCCCAACCAGGAAGCAGCTAAATCACAACAAATTCAGGGATTTTAACCACATCCCTTATCATTAGCTGAAGAAATGCCCTCCTCTGTGAAAATCTCGAGCCCAAATAGGTCTTAAAGCCGTATACATTTATGTCATTCTATCAAATCAGATCCTAATCCACAACCCATGAAACAAGAAGGCAATGAAAATAAAATAAAATAAAACAAAATGCTTCTTATTAAATGGAAAGAATAAAGGGCTATGGCTAAATAGTTTTCTCAGTGAAGTTAATCCTCCAACAAGAAGTATCAGCCTGGGAAGGGAAATGTACACAGTCGGGACTCTATCCACCTGCCAAATCAACACAGGAGCCAAAAAGACAAGTTCAACACTGGGGAGGTGCCAGGGTGAGTGATGAATCACCTCAAATAGCACTTAAGAGTCTGGCATTGCAAACACTCTGCTATGTGGGGATTTATCGAAGATAAATGGGATTTACCACAGATCAGTTCCTTATCTTGGAATAACTGTTTCACCAAGAAAAAATATTTACTGAGCACCTATGATGTGCACGGATCTTTCTGCCCACCAAGGATCATTTCTATGATGGACAAAAGAGAGGAAACAAAAACCTTTAAACACCAAGTGATACTCAAAGTTTCTGGTGGCCATCACATTGGTACAGGTCACATCCTACTCAGCATAAAATGCCCTACTAAATCCCCTGCTTCTACCTCACATTCTTAGTCGTTCCTTCACTTCCATCCTTATATTTTCTTAGTCATTGTTCTAAAGGTTTCTCACCCCATAATTCGATGTATTTTACGGAGTCATTTAACTTCTCTGTTTTATTTCGAAAGTTCAGAGGTGTTCATCCCCATGTTTTTTCCGCTGAACAGGCTTACCAGAACTAAGAGAAAAACTGCCCACCCAAAGGATGATCTTATCTTGTTGCTTTCATTCCCATTCAGACAAATATATCCAGAATAGGAGAATAAACGCGTTTCATTGCCTGGTTCAGTGTTGCCCCATTGTGACTTAACAAACCTTCCTTCCTGCCTTATTCCAATAAAGAAACAGGAATGCACTTTGAGGAAAGATGGGCCTTGGCATAGAAAAAAATGGAGCACTCTCGAGCTCTGCTTACAATTTGCTTAGGGCAACTAAGGAGAAACCAGAGGATGTTAATTTGAAAAGACTTGAAGAAGGGAGTAGATACGTGGACATGTGACCCAAAGGACAATACCATACCTTTTGATTTTAAAGAAACAAGTGTGTAGGAGTCATCTAATAAAGGCTTACTGCCCCCGTCATTCCCCAAGAATCTGAGACACCAAGACACCAGAGGGTGCAAAGGAATGGAAAAAATGGGACAAAGGGCAAGAAGTTAGGTAGGAATGGGGAAGAATGAAGAATTGAGGACAAATATAACCAAGAGAAAGGAAAATAAAATTACAGGTGAAAATCTCTCTCTTCTCTGGGAGGTCAAGCTATCTTCCTCAAACATCTGCTTCTTCTTGCAAACATTCCAACAACAGCACCACTTGGGCTGAAAGGCCGTTGAAAGACATGGAATCTGAAACATGTATATTCCATACCAAATAAACGTGAGGCCAAGGACAAAGAGAAACAGTAGCTATGCAGCCAGGCCAGAGAAATCCAATTTGACACGTAAGTCAAAATGAACTGGCTAAGGTCTGGATATATCTAGCTTTCTTTAGGAAGAGACAGAAATCCAAGAGGACAAAATACAAAGACTAGGGATTCACCTCCCTTCTCCCTCATACATAACATACTATTTATATCTTTTCTGTAAATTCCACAAACCCCTTTCCCTTCATCAGAATCGTAAACCCCCAAGAACAGAAGCCCTGGGGCACCTGGGTGGCTCAGTCTTTTGAAAGCCCGACTCTTGACTTAGGCTCGGGTCATGATCCCAGGGTGGTGGGATCCAGCCCTGGACCCCACGCTGAGTGTGGAGCCTGATTAACATTCTCTGTCTCTCTCCCTCTGCCCCCTCCCCAGTTTACGCATGTGTGCAGACGCTCTAATTTAAAAAAAAAAGTTTAAATTTTTTCAAGAAGAATAAAAGTATTAAAGAATATATGCTCATTGAACATCTGCTGTGTGTCACCGAGTATTCAACACATGATAACCAAAGAACTAAGAGCCTTCAGGTACCTCCCTCACACTCCTGACAAACCTGTGGTGAGTGTGACACGAAGACATGGAGACATTAACCAGCCATGAGGACAAAACTCACAATTATGCTCTATCATTTGATGGCAGCCTTTTTCTTCTGTAAGTCAGTCATGAACTTCAATCCTACGGCATGTGAATTCAGAAGATCATGACATAAACGTATCCCTTTCTCCCTTTCAAAATATTTAGGAAATGACTGAACATTATCTAATAGGGATTTTGTAACAGCTTCTGCCTTCCCAAGTAGGTCTCTCTGGCCTAAATTTTATGGAACACCTGGGAGGCAGAGACAGAAAGAGATTTATCATTAAGGAGGCCAGGGGAGCCTAGGAAGGGTTGGCCCAAGGGTAGCAGTTTTTTCTTTTCTTTTCGTTTTTTTGGTAATCAAGAGTCAATGACAACTATGGTCACCAACATATCTTGCACAGAGTTAAGAAAAGAATTCTGTATTTGACAGTACCATAAAACATAAGGCTACATTCAGCAATTATACTAATCAATTTCAAATCTGGCATGTGCTCCAATGAGCTAGTTCTAGCTCCATTTCTGGTCTGGGAAAGTAAGAGCACTGAAAAGATTTTCAATCTTTACTACTAAAAGACGTGCTAGCCACAGGCAATAAAGATGAAAATGAACTCCTCTTGAAGTAAACTCAGATATGTTTTTCTTTTAAAAATTGAAGGCTAGGGGCGCCTGGGTGGCTCAGTCGGTTAAGCGTCCGGCTTTGGCTCAGGTCTTGATCTCGCGATTCGTGGGTTCGAGCCCCGCATCAGGCTCTGTGCTGAAAGCTCAGAGCCTGGAGCCTGTCTTCAGATTCTGTGTGTCCCTCTCTCTGACCCTCCCCTGCTCGCGCTGTCTCTCTCTGTCTCTCAAAAATAAATAAAAAACATTTTAAAAAATTAAAAAATAAAAAAAATAAAAAATAAAAATCGAAGGATACTTTTATCATTTTTTAAATATTTATTATTTTTGAAAGAGAGAGACATAGACAGAGTGTGAGTGGGGAGAGGGACAGACAGACAGACACACACACACACACACACACACACACACACACAGAATCCAAAGCGGGCTCCAGGCTGTCCGCACAGAGCCCTACACAGGGATCAAACTCACGAACTGTGAGATCATGGCCTGAGCCGAAGTCAGACGCCCAACCCACTGAGCCTCCCAGGCGCCCCTCGAAGGACACGTTTGAGAGTATGCTTCCCAGTTTACCCATGTGAATCTATTCCTCCTTTGTTTTACAGTTTGGCTACCAAATCAAACTTAATAAACGGGGTCTAGACCTAGGAATTCTATTTATCTACCTTTTCTTCAAACCCAAAGTTCAAATCCAACTGTAAAGGTATGAAAGAACAGAGACGACAAGTAGAATGGTAGAGCAGGAAGGAGTCTCAGGGCAAGTCATCGTCCCCGCTGGTCAAATAGGGAGGAATTCAATGGATGAGCAGGCTGCCAGATAGGAAGGAAGAGCTGCCATGATGGAGTCAGGGCATCTAAAAGGGAAGCAGAGAGTAGCAGACTGCAAGAGAAAAACAGAAGGTCCCTGGAGGCAGAGAAGACAATCACGGCAGTCAGGACAAGAGAAAGGGAACCACAGATGGGAGCGGCAAACCCAAACGTGAAGTAGTAGCCTAGGCACGTAAACCTTTGATTACCTACCAGACCAAGCCCACCACAGCATCGGCATGGTGCTGGCTCTGATCTGGTCCTGTACTCGACAGCCGTAACTCTATATTCAGGAAACACTTCCAGAATTCTTACATCATTTCTTTTTTTTTTTTTTTTTGAGGTTTAAAAAAAAAACAACTTTTGAGAAACAGAATAGCAAGGCACTAATTTTTGTGCTCTAAACCAGGGTTTGGCTCTGTTTTCATAACAGCCCATATTTAAGAACAATTTTTGCAATTTTATCATGGCTGGGGGAAAAAACTGTTTTAGGGTTACTTTGTGACATGTAAATATCATATGAAATTCACATTTCAGTGCCCAGAAATACGATTTTGGAACACAGCCACACCCCTTCACTCCCGTACCGTGTAAGGCTGCTTTTGCCATACAATGGCCGGGCTGACTAATGCATACAGAGCATCTACAGCCTGCAAAGACTTACTCTCTGGCCCTTTACAAAAACAGTCTGTCGACCTCTGCTCTATACCAAACTGAACACTCGTACGTTTGGTTGTTTTTTAACTGTAAAGAACTTGTAAACCAGATATTTCTTCTGACAACTTTTCTTATGGTCACAGGTTTCAAAGTTAACTGAGCCACAAAAACCAGAACCAAGACTTCAGGGATCTTGCCTGACAATAAAAGTTTTTGTTACTAAACATCCACTAGTTTGGATTTCTTTTCTAAACCGTGAAGACAGCTCTTACTAATGCCTACAAACACAGGCAACTCTTGACCACCTTAGCGTGCAGGAGGGGGCCCTGTCCCTTATTTGGCAAAATTCAGACCCAGTTTGATATATTGGATTTTGGCTCCTTCTACAAGCTGAACAGAGTCGTTAAACTATTAGTTGCAAAAAGATGGGTCTGGAATACCGGATGAATGGGAGGGTGTCAACAAATGACTTTATAACCTACTCAGCTCATGTTACAAAAACATCAAAGCAGGGGTGCCTGGCTGGCTCCGTGGAGCATGCGACTGATGATCTCACGGCTATGAATTCAAGCCCCACGTGGGTATGGAGATTACGTAAAAATAAAACCTTTAAAAACAAACAAACGGTGACTGGGTGGCTCAGTCAGTTAAGCGTCCGACACTTGATCTTGGCTCAGGTCATGATCTCACAGTTCGGTTAGTGAGTTCGAGCCCCGTGTCGGGCTCTGCACTGGCAATGCAGGGCCTTCTTGGGGAAAATGCCAACCAACTAAGTGTTTAAAACGGTTAAAAAAGAAGCTACGGGGTGCTTGGGTGACTCAGTCGGTTAAGCATTAGACTCTTGGTTTCACCTCAGATCATGAGCTCGTGGTTCGTGAGTTTGAGCCCTCCATCAGGCTCCGTGCTGACAGTGCAGAGCCTGTTTGGGATTCTCTCTCTCTGCCTCTCCCGCGCACGAGAGAGAGCTCTCTCTCTCTCTCTCTCAAAATAAATAAACTTGGGGGAGGGGGGAAGGCTAGGAATAACTGGGTGGCTGGGTCGGTTAAGCATCCAACTTCTGCTCAACGATCTCACAGCTCGTGGGTTCGAGCCCTGCATCGGGCTCTGTGCTGACAGCTCAGAGCCTGGAGCCTGCTTCAGATTCGGTGTCTCCCTCTCTCTCTGCCCCCCCCAAAATAAACAAACATTTAAAAAAAAAAAAGGGGGGCTATATAACTTGAGAACAGTGTCTTGATACTTGTTTACATCTTTAGAACATTCCTGGCTTAATAATTAGATAGGAAAATCCATCTGTGAAGTTAACTGTGAAATTACCAAACGCAGCTGCTATTTTATTATAAGCAAAAAACAAAACAAAACAAAACAAAAAAACCCTGGATCAAAACCTAACAACAGGCCCCAGAGTAAACATTTTGTCAAGTCATGGGCCTCCCTTGAGTAATAAATAGCAATTTCTAACCTTCTGGATAACATTAAGATATGCCCCGGTTGGCAAGAAGCTAAAATGACCCAGGCAGCAACTGCAGATTGTTATAGTAAGGTTTGGCCAGTAAAAAAAAAAAAAAAAAAAAAAAAAAAAACTGCCTTTAAAAGCATGTCTACCATTAAACCAATGAAAGACTCCTCTGAACAAGGTTGAGTCAGGAACACACAGGCATTCTGAGATCATGGCCTTGGAGGAGGACAACGATCACGAACTAAGAACTTTGTACAAAATGACAAAACGCTGTAATGACACACCAATAAATAATCCCGTTTGTAACAGGGTCTGAAGGTATTTTACTGCGAGAGAGCGCGCGCGGGGGAGCGAGGGCACGGTTTCCGTGGGAAAATGACCTCAGACTAACACAGAAATGTTTTCATCAAAGACCGTTACAGAAAGCAGTGCACAGTTAAGTGCCAGCTGAAAAGAAAGTCACCAGTGGTCACTCGTGGCTTCAGTCACATTAACAGCACGTGCCCCCAGTGACTACAAGCACCACGGAGAGACCGTTATTAAATTATGTGGCAGGTCTCCAATGTAAACCCCAGGCTCCGCTCCGGCCCAGGCTAGGGGGATGAGGACGGGCGAGAAATGCAAACTCATCCGTGCTTTGACCTTAACGCAGGGGGCAGCCCCGGGGACACCCCCTAAGAGCGCGAAACACCTTGAAGTCACTCCCAAACGGGTCCGACCACGCCCTCTCCGGAGGGCGTCCTCAAAAGTTTTGCTCGGAAGGGAAACCGAGGCACAGATCATTTACATGGGCCGGCGGAAGGAGCCCCGGACAAGCCTTCATCTGCCTGGGTCCGGGAGCCCCAAAGCCGCGGCTGACGCGGGGGTCGCCAAGCTGCAAGAGGCGGCCTGGGAAGCGGGTCCGGACGATCCGGCACGACCTCCCCTCCCCCTCCCTGCGCCCGCCTTGCCGGGGCCGCCGCCCGGTACCTCTCGATGACTGAGGCCACCAGCTGCGGCAACTCCTTCATCTCGAAGGCGGAATAGGACGCAGACAGCAGGGGCCGCACCGCCACCTCCCAGCCCGGGGTTGTGTTCGACCCCGTCGCCGGGGCCCCGGGCGCCGGAGTCGGCCCCGCCGCCTCATCGCCGCCGCTCGTCGCCATCTTCCGTCGTACTACTGCGGCTCCCTTCGGGGGCTTGCCACCGGCCCAGCGCCGCCTCCGGGGAGGGGGCGGAAGTGACGCAACCGTCGCATCAGACTGCGCGACGCAGTCGCCGGGCAAAACACGCGACGCGCGGGGCGGCCTCACTCTGCTCCCCGGAAAAGCTCAGCGCGGCGTGGGGGCGGGCCCGAGGAGCTGCGCCTGCGCCGGACGTTCTGCTTTGGAGGAAGGCGGGGGAAGCGTTAGCCTCCGCGCATGCGCGTTGGGAGTTGTTCCCAAAGGTTGGAGCAATGTAGCTTCGCGGCAGCCGGGAAAGGGGAGCTGGGGGTTTAGTTGGCAAGACCAGGGCAGCGGAGTAGACTGTGCATCTGCGGATATAATGGCCCCAGCTTGAGACAGCTAAGGACGAGAGTCTAATCACTCAGCCGCTTGCTCCCTCCGGAGTAACTCCTTTACTAGTGATGCGACTGCGCTTCGCACTCTAGACCACTTTCTACTCCCACACCAAGTCTCGTACTTACTTCGCGCTCAGTCCCTTTTGCGTTCTGATTAGCCTCACCAGTAATATTACCAGCTCACGTTTACATCGGTGTCTGCAGTTTGCCCCGTCAGCTTCTGTTTTCCCCATTTTTCTGCTAGCAAACAAGGAATTTAAATTTTAATAACGGGATTTTTGCCGATAGAGCTGTCTGGGTTCAAGATCCAAGAGGCAAAAGCAGTCTGACCAATTGACTCAAGGAAAGGTATGCGTGCATCGAGGACATTCTTCGGGGGTGGAGGGATGTCGGTGGACGACATCGAGCTCCAGGCCCTGTGACCCACAATCCGCCTAAATAAAGATCATCATCGCAAGAACTGTGGACGGGTTGAAGATCCTGAAGCCCTGAAATTCTTTCCCAAGTTTTGGAGGAGCTACTGTTGAAGCTCTGGTAAATAGGTGTACTGGTAAATAGTACTGTTGTAGCTCTGGTAAATAGGTGTATTTACTCTGGTAAATAAATTGGTACCTGATGATCAAGCTGCACTTTCAGTAAGAAGGTAATCTGTTATATCTCAAGGGATAAAAATAACAACAGCAGGGGTTTTTTTTCTGTTCTTTTTTATTTTTGAGAGACAAAACACACCAACAGAGGAGAGGCAGAGAGAAACAGCGAGAGAGCGAATTCCAAGCAGGCTCTGTGCTGACAGCATAGAGCCCCACTCTTGGGGCTTGATCCCACAAATGGTGAGATCATGACCTGAGCCAAAACCAAGGTGCCCCACAACAGCAGGTTTCTTAAACATAAAAATAGGGAAAATTAAAGACAGAGAAAGAAACTTCTCAATAACACAGCAAATACTGCACTCGTTCAAGATACTGAACCAGAGAGCCCTAAGGAAAAGGGTTGAAATTTTAAAGTGGCTCTTGGGACATTAATTTTACCTGAAGGACAAAATTAATCTGCAGAGATTCTCTTGGGGGAGGTTTCAGGAAATAATGGAAGATCAACTGTTCCTGCTCCCCTCCTCTCCTCTCTCCTCCACCTGCTGCTGGAAGGAGAGAGAATAAAAAGGTAAATGCAGGCTTTCACAGGGAAATTTGCACCTGTACCTAAACTCACATTGCTTTTTGCTATCTCTGGCTCGGCAATTTGGAGAAAGCACTCTAGCTTAAGATCTTTCTTTGCAAGTACTGTATTAGTTTCAGTATTCGAGGTTTGTTCTTGTGTTGCTACAAGATTTGGAATGGCATCCACGTTCTAAATTTTAAGTAAGCTGTGCACCTGTTGTAGGTCTGTGGGATTGAGAGTTGCTTGCTCTACTGAGCCAACTAGGTGCCCATCCACATTCTAAATTTAGATAAGAAAGGCAAACAATAAATAGGGGACTAAAAAAGACCTCTCTATGAGACACAAGCTTCCAATACTGTAGTCCAGAAAATAAGACAAACTTAAGAGTAATTTTTATGAATTATTAACTGAATGACTTAAAATATTGGTTTCCTTCTAATCCCAAGTGGCTGGTTAAGGAAATAAAACTAAAACCTATAAAAGATACGATATAGTCATGTTACAAGAAACGCAGCGAAAGAAAAAAATTAAGCAGCCATGACAATGTGGGAATATAGACAGAAGTATGATGAAACCTCCTGGGAAGTGGAAAAATTGGAAAAATTGTGTATCTTGACAGAAGTCAAGATACACGAATCATACTCATTCAACTATGTACTTATGATGTATACACATTAGCAGTTAAAAATTTTACTTCAATCTGAAAACAATAAGAGATCGAGGCGCCTGGGCAGCTCAGTCAGTAGAGCTTCCAACTCTTGATTTCGGCTCAGGTCATGATCCCAGGGTCATGGGATCAAACCTCGTGTCAGGCTCCATGCTGAGCATGAAGCCAACTTAAGATCCTCTTTCACTCCTGCCCCTTTCCCCTGCTCATGCACTCTCTCTCTCTGTTAAAAAAATAAAAACCCAGATTCCTTGGCTTCACTCAGAACTACTAAATCAACATCTTTAGTAATAAAAACAAGAAGAGGTCACTGTCACTGCAGGAACCTCAAAGATAAGAGATAGTGGCATTTTTTATTTCAAAAAAATATCCATCTGTTAAGAGTTGCTTGAAATAAATCCTAGTAGACATTGTGTGTTTAGAAATAATGACATTGGGGCGCCTGAGTGGCTCTGTCAGTATGCATCCGACTTCAGCTCAGGTTATGATCTCACAGTTTGTAAGTTCGAGCCAGGTGTCCCGCTCTTTTACTAACAGCTCAGAGCCTGGAGCCTGCTTTCGATTCTGTGTCTCCCTCCCTCCCTCTCTCAAAAAATAAATAAAAAACAATAGTAAAAAATTTTTAAAGAAATAATTACATGAATAGACCACAAGTGTTCACTCCCAGCGGCTATCAGAGGTGGCCAGCAGAGGTCAATCTGTTCTTGAGCTTTTACAAAGTTACAAGAACCGACAATGCCTATTTTGTGGAAATTCCTGATTGAAAACTGAATGCTGGAAATGGAGAGCCCAGCTTCTTTTTGGTAATTCACAATGAACAAAGATTTTTTTTTTTTTAGTATCAAGAATATAAGGAAATAGATTAGAAGCCTAATTCAATTTAGTAATAAGATAGTCATTTGTAATCCACAAATATTTTTCCCACAATACTGCATTGTATATGGTATGAATTTAAAAGGGAGTAAAAAATTTGCCTTACAGCCTTCTTACTTGAAGAGAGAGAAGCAATTTTGGCGACTGTGCAGGGACTAGAATACAATATAAGTTTTACAGCATAGCAGGAAACAAGACTTACAGGAAACTGAGGAAGAATAGAGCACAATTGAAATGATTGAAATTATAATAAGGTGAACATCCAGATTTGCAACACTGTTCAGAAGGCTTGACTGGCAAACTTCTAGACAATGAGGCTTAGATGGAGACACTCATTCAGCTTAACCCAAATAACTTCCATAAGATCACAAATATATCAGAAGAGTTTTCCTTTGTAAGATGATTTTTATATTCCTCAGACCTGCCATTGCCATCTTTTAGGATTTGCACTCAGCTCAACGGTGGACCGTCAGATTTAGAGACAAGAGGGAGAAGGATAACGTCAGATTTAGAGACAAGAGGGAGAGGATAAAGCAAATGTGGTAAAATGTTAGCATTTTGGGGAATCTGAGTGAAGGGTATCTAAGAAATCTTTGTATTCTGCTTGTAACATTTCTGTAAGTCTGAAACTGCTTCAAAATAAAAAGTTAAAAAAAAACAGTTTGTAAGTACTTTGCTTTATGATTAGGAAAACAGGACTTGAGTATAACGACCTATGTGTCAGGTGCCTAGCAGAAGGAAAGTCGTGTACATAAAAACCTAGGAGAAGTGGAGTCAGGTGATTATACTGTATCCTATAGCACGGGAGGGGGACAGGGGAGCTGTCCTGGTCAGCAGAAGTGAATGTTCTTGGCAGAAGCACACCTATCATAAAAACCATGCGTAGAACATCACATCCTCTATTCTAACTCCAAAATAACCAAACAATGGTATTTTAACTTTGCTTTTTTTTTTTTTTTCAGTAGGATACACTTCCAATTGGCAGAAGTATTCTACTTTTCACAACTGTAGCCTTCATTGTCATCAGTAAACCTGCACTCTGGCTTATCACTCCTCTAGCTTATTTTATGACAGCATATGGGATATACATTACCGCAAGTGTACAGAATAATGGCACTTATGTGAGTAAATGTGCCTTTGAAATGCTTATTTTTAGTTTGCTTTATTGACTTTCACGCATTCCAATTGCATGTGAGGTGACAGTAGACAAGAGCCTGCTTCCAGGGCACCTGGGTGGCTCAGATGGGTAAGCATCCGACTTTAGCTCAGGTCATGATCTCACGGTACAGGAGTTGGATCCCCGCATCAGGCTCTCTGCTGTCAGTGCAGAGCCCGCTTCAGATCCTCCGTCTCCCTCTCTCTCTGCCCCACCCCCCTCTCAAAAATAATTAAAAGAAAAAAAGAGTGTGCTTCCATACAAATTAGTGGCTATTTTATAAAGACCCCCTCCTAAATGCCATCAGTCTGTATACTGGGAAAAGCACCTTTCCAGTATCATGGATCAGAAATTTACATAAGCCTTAGTGCTACTAGAAAAATGGCTTCTTGGACACCTGGGTGACTCAGTCTGGTAAACATCCGACTCTTGATTCCAACTCAGGTCATGATCTCATGGTTCAGGAGTTCAAACTCCACATCAGGGTCTGCACTGTCAGCACAGAGCCTGCTTGGGATTCTCTCTCTGCTGCTCCCGTGCTCACGTTCTCTCTCTCTCTCTCTCTCTCTCTCTCTCTCAAAATAAGTAAAGAAAAATGGCTTCTTGGTTGGAGGTCAGTCTCAAAGTCACACTGTAATACCTTAAGAGGAGGCCAGGGGGTACCTGGGTGGCTCAGTTGGTTAAGCAGCCAACTTCGGCTCAGGTCATGATCTCGCAGTTCGTGAGTTCGAGCCCCACGTCAGACTCTGTGCTGACAGCTCAGAGCCTGGAGCCTGCTTCAGATTCTGTCTCCTTCTCTCTCTGCCCTTTCCCTGCTCACGTGCAGTCTCTCAAAAATAAATAAACATTAAAAAATTAAAAAAAAAGATGCCAGTGTGCACACATACACATCCTTTACCTTATAAATCCTTACTGGAAAGGTGGTCTAAATAATACAAAATAGACCTGCCTGAAAAAGTATTCAATTGATCTTATAAAAATCTCTATTGGAATAACACTTAAGAGTTGCAACCTTGTGGCCATTAAAAAAGGGTATGGGAAATCCATATTGCTAATACAGAAAGCTCTCCATGATACATTAAGTGATGAAATCAAGTTGCAGAACATTATGAGACCTGGAGAGGTAGTTCCCAGATTGTTCAGTGGTCACCTCCAGGAAATAGAGAATGGGGGAAGGCTTTGAAGGAGAAACTCATCTTACTGTTTTGGGCGTTAATTTTTTTTCTTAAAGTCTTTTTTTTTTTTTTCAAGTTTATTTATTTTGAGAGAGAGCGCAGAGTTAGGGAGGGGCAAAGAGAGAATCCCAGGCTGATCACGCAGAGCCCAACGAAGAGCTTGATCCCATGAACCATGAGACCTTGACCTGAGCCGAAACCAAGAGTTGGACTTAATCGACTGTGCCACCCAGGTGCCCTATTAAATAGACTTTAAAATAAAGGGGCGCCGGGGTGGCTCAGTTAAGCGTCTGACTTCGGCTCAGGTCATGATCTTGTGGTTTGTGGGTTCAAGCCCCGTGTCGGGCTCTGTGCTGACAGCTCAGAGCCTGGATGGAGCCTGTTTCAGATTCTGTGTCTCCCTCTCTCTCTGTCCCTCCCCCATTTGTGCTGTCTCTCTCTGTTTCAAAAATAAACTATTAAAAAAATAAAGAACTTGGAGGGGCACCTGGGTGGCTCAGTCAGTTGCGCATCCATCTCTTAGTTTCATCTCAGGACATGATCTTGTGCTTTCATGAATTCAAGTTCCCCCCACCCGGTCGGGCTCTGCGCCGCTAGCTGGATTCACTCTCTCCTCTCCCTACCCTTTCCCCACTTGTACTTTCTCTCTTTCTCAAAAATAAAGAAAACAAAAATAAAGAACTTAGCAAAATTGAAGAAGTTCAAAGAAAGTACCAGTATGTCCTTCATTATTGAAAGGTAGATGGTACCTCTCAGTTTCCATTTTACAAACTTATAGTAAAAGTGCAGAGTGTTGTATACCTTCTTTTGATTATGGAATAATTGTCAATTTATATCCAGTGCGGGGCTCGAACTCACAATCCCAAGATGAAGAGGCACATTCTCTACTGGCTGTGCCAGCCAGGTGCCCCTCATCAAAATCTTTTTAAAAGGTTTTTACTGACCCTGAGCGCTCTAATTCTGTAGTTAACTCATACATTTTCCCCAATAACTGCATAGCCTAACGCTAGGGAAAAATTATAACAAAAGCCACAAACCATTTTACATTATTCCCTATAGGGACTGACAATCACTAAATAACTCTTTGGCTGCAAAATCTTACACCAAAAGATCTTGAATACTGACCAAACTAATAAAAAAAAAGACATTAAAAATGCTGAAGAGCTTCCTTTTTTAAGTGAAACATTGCAGGGGGCTCCAAATTAACCTAATTATTGAAGACAGAGGAAACAGATGGCTCAAGGTAGATGCACAGAAAAAAAGGAAGACCAGAAAAATCAAAGCACTGAGGGGCAACAGTTTCTTTTTTTCTTTTATACTTTATTGTCAAGTTGGTTTCCATGTAACACCCAAGTGCCCTCCTCCATGCCCATCACCCCCCTTCCCCTCTCTCCCATCCCCATCAGCCCTCAATTTGTTCTCAGTATTCAAGTCTCTCATGGTTTACCTCCCTCCCTCTCCCCAACTATTTTTCCCCCTTCCCCCGACCATGGTCCTCTGTTAAGTTTCTCCTGTTCCACTTATGAGTGAAAACATATGGTATCTGTCCTTCTCGGCCTGACTTATTTCACTTAGAATGACACCCTCGAGGTCCATCCACGTTGCCACGAATGGCCAGATTTCATTCTCTTTGCCATGTAGTATTCCATTGTATAGATGAACCACATCTTCCTAATCCATTCATCAGTTGATGGACGTTTAGGCTCTTTCCATGATTTGGCTATTGTTGAAAGTGCCGCTACGAACATTGGGGTACGTGCATCAGCACTTCTGTATCCCTTGGGTAAATCCCCAGCAGTGCTATTGCTGGGTCAGAGAGGAGTTCTACTGATAGTTTTTTGAGGAACCTCCACACTGTTTTCCAGAGTGGCTGCACCAGTTTACATTCCCACCAACAGTGTAGGAGGGTGCCCGTCTCCACATCCTCGCCAGCATCTATAGTCTCCTGAGTTGTTCATTTTAGCCACTCTGACTGGCGTGAGGTGGTATCTCCGTGTGGCTTTGGTTTGTATTTCCCTGATGATGAGTGACGCTGAGCATCGTTTCATGTGTCTGTTGGCCATCTGGATGTCCTCTTTTGGAGAAGTGTCTATTCATGTCTTCTGGAGAGGCAACAGTTTCAAATGCCACAGGTGGAGGCTGGGCGAAGCCGGTCCAAACCAAAAACAGCTTTAAGATGGCAAAAGGTGAGAAACGACAAAACCGACACTGGACCAAGCAGCTATTTCAAGCACTTGCTTTGAGATAACTTTCAGTAGAATGGTAATGATTAGGGCCGAAACACAGGGCATTTTACAAAATGGCAGAAAACCCCTCCCCTTAGCTTGTTCTTTCAGATTCTGTCACATGCGTAGGTAAATAAAAACTGGCATCTAGCAGATTTGGGGGGCTGTGCAAACAGAGCAGGCAGCAAGGCAGTAGCTAACAACTCGGCTTGCACATGTTTATATAGGGCAGTCAACATTCCGGCTGGGCTCTCTCAAAACTAGGGCAGATTTTTTTTTTTTGTTGTTTTAACTTCTTCCCGTCTCCCAGGATGCTTTAAACAAACTATGCCTTGAGTAGGATGCATAGATGCCAGTTGGAGATACCTAGATGTTCACTCACTCATTAAAATCAGTTTCACAATTTTATTACTCAAGTAAAAGTAAAATGATTATCCTGTGTCTTCCTTCTCTATCATAATCTACCAGCAGCATATGACCACAAAAAAGATTTCTCTTTTTTTTTTAAGTTTATTTTTAGAGAGACAGAGACAGTGTGAGTGGGGTAGAGGCAGAGAGAGAGAGGGAGAAAGAGAGAGAATCCCAAACAGGCTCCTTACTATCAGCCCAGAGCCTGATGTGGGGTCCAAAGTCATAAACTGTGAGATCATGACCTGAGCCAAAATCAAGAGTCGGACGCTTAACCGACTGAGCCACCCAGGTGCCCCAGATTTCATTTTGTTTTTAAATAACAGAACTCTTATATGACTGAACTGGCAGGCTTCCCTATTCAAATACTCTCCATTTCTGCACAGCTTTTTGTCCCCTCTAATGGAGAAGTAGCCTCCAAGTCCCACACCACAAGAAAGGACTGACATCAGTGCCATTCACCATTCACTTTATTCAGACACCCGAGTACCGCAGTCCCCACAAGGCTAGAGGTGGTCTCCTCTTTTCACTTCCACAGTAAAGAAAAACTCCATCGTTCCCAGATCCGTGAACAAAGGAAACTTTTAGGACTTCTTGCATTTGTAGCAGAGACAACAGCCCAGCCAATCAGCAAGGTTTCATCTACAAAATGCCAATCTCCTTCCCCTACCCGCCTCTCCCTCTTTAAAGCTGTAAAGGTTACAGCAGTAACATTTAAAATCTACTCACTTTAGGAGAAATACGGTGAGGCACTCATTAATTTATATCTAAAAGTAAAAATAAATAATGAGGTTCTTGAACAGGACAACTTCCTCTAGGTCAGAAGGGGACTAGACCAGCCTGGGGGTGAAACGAGAGGTTAGGAGGAACCACGAAATGGGTAGATTCTCTCCTCCCTTGGAATCTCTTGCAGGTTGAAACAATTCAGTGGTATTAAAAAGGCCTCAGCTTGGACACATCTTAGGTGAAAAGCACTGACCCAGCAAACCAGGACGCTATTACGCCCTTGACTTTGATGAACTGAATCAAGGACAGGGTGGCCCACCCTGATGAATGACAGCCTCCAAACCAGGGACTCAGTTAAAGTGAATTTTGACACCACATATAGATTCCTCAACTCTAACTTACTTTGGAGAAAATCCATGAGAAGCTGGATCAGTCTTTAAAGTCTCAACTAAGCCTGGATCTTCTTTCTCGACGTTAAAACAGCAAAAGCACCTAAGAGGTGGAGTTATCGGTAAGAGTGCCCTCCTGACTTTGAAGCATGAGGCCGGGAAACGGAAGGATTTCTAGACAGGCCTGGGAAACACATGAGGCAGCAAACCACCATCAAGTCAAGCAGGCCTCACAAAATAGAAAAATCTGTTGGGGGTCTTAGTGAGAAACAACAACGTCCATGAATGGGCAAAAAAAGGAAACAGGACAATGGCCTTCAGAATTTGAGGGCAAGTCCATTGTCACACTTTGAGATTCTCGGCTGAGACAACGCGGGAGTTCAGCCTCCATGCGCCACCGATGCCGCAGCACACATGTCCCGAAAGGAGTCTCCACGAGAGTCCCTCTTTTTCCCCACGACTCAGCTGACATGAGAACCCAACGCACGTCCTCCCCCGGCCTGTCACACTGCAGCTGCAGCTTCCTGTCCGACCCTCACCGCCCTCGGCTCTCTGCTCTCTGGCAGTGGGTCTCGGGTCTTTACCGCCAGGCCCGATTCAGGAGTTTCACCTGTGCCAGCCTCTTCGTGATCATGGTGGCAAAAACCAGGCCAAAGAGGACACTGCTTATCAGCACATAGTCATAGTCATCCTTCAGGACATCAAACTGCTTGGATGGGTAGACTCGAGTTTGGTAAATGTCCAAACCATAGGCCACAACCTGGAAGGCAGAGGAAATGAGAAATACGTAAGAAAGGTGGCCAGGGGTCCACCAGGACCTCAAACTCTGGTAAGAAAAGACATGGAATCCTCAGCTGTTTTCTGGGGTGAACCAGAAAGCAGCCATCACGCACAGTGGCTGTGGGCTCTACTCACCAAACAAGTGGACTCCAGGCCCGAGGGAGCTGTGTAGATCCCTCGCATTCGAGAAACTGTCTGGTTGTAGTTAATGAACCGCTCTGCGTGTATCTGCACGTCCGGGGAATACGGGATTAGGTTCTCCTCTCTGCAAAACATCAGCCAGGCCCAGCATTCAGGACTCCTACAAGGGGATCTCTCGGCTGCCCTTTTTGAGTCCCAGGAGGTTTCTAGGCCACATATCTAGCCTCAAATCTTCCTTCAAGATCTACTTGCACCACGTAGTTAAAAATTTAGCAACTGGATGCTAGCGAGCGCTAAAGGAAAGAACCCTGCGTGGAGAGTACGATCTGGATTCCTACCTTGTTCCAAATCTAAGAAAACAACAGAACTGCTACTTCACATGAGAGGAGGAAACTCAGGGCCACTCTAAAACCCGCCCGTGGAGTCACTAGGCCAATGCCTGCTCTGGCTCCCCAGTGCCTTGGTCCATGCTCCTCAGAAAACCCTAGGATCATCCCACGTGTGTCCCCAGCTTTAGCCGCCCCTCTCTCCAAACCACACTCCCCCTTTCCTCATGTGCAAAGACAGACCTGCTCCCTCTTCGCACGGCTCAGGTCCCCACACCCCTAAGGGAAGAATTCGGGACAGAGGCGGGAAAATCTGCAGAGATGATGGCTGGCAACACAAAATATTACTACTAACAGTGACAAGCTGTTGGCTTCCCCACATAACCCAGCCCCCACTGCCTCCCTGAGCTCATTTCCTAGTGTCCCCCACCCCCACCCCTACTAGCTGCTGCAGCCACTGTGGCCTCTTCCCTGCCTCTGGGGGGGATCTCAGGGCACAGGCACTGGCTGTCCCCTGCCTGGGTCAGGCTGGCTTCTGACCTCCTCCAAGGCTTCACTCCACAGTCACCTTTCCAGAGGGGCTTTCCCAGGCCACCGTCTCAAATTCCACCCCCATGTACTGCCCCCCCCACCCCGCAACCCTTCATAGCCCTGGTCCCTTTTTTATTTTTTCTCCGTAGCATTTACAAGTACCTAACACAATATTATTTCTCTTGCTTATCTCATTTAACGTCCAAGTCACCTCCTCCACCAGAATGGTAAGCCCCATGAGGGCAGAGGGTTTTGGTGGATTTGTTCATTGCTACAGCCCCATCCCGCAGCACAGCAGAATGGTACACGGCAGGCCGAGGACCTGATGTCTTCGACAGGCCATCTCCCTCAGGGTCAGGGCCTTCAGCACCACCTGCATGGTCTCACCTGCTTTGTTCCGTCGGGATTTCGGGACGGCGGGGATCCAGCAAGGCCTTAGGAAGGGAAAGAATTGCTCCGGAAGGTAGCCCAACTACGCAGAAACAAGTCAACAGAAGTGAGTGTTCACAGGGATCCAATCCCAAGTCGTGGCTAGTCATAAAAATGTCATTATCACAGAAACTTAAAACAGAGTTTCAGACCAAAAAAATGGGTCACTGAAGTGCCCTTAAGTGGCCACAAACAGTAATTCAAGAATACACATGGGTCTGAATGAAGGTTCCCACTTTTGAAGACACTGGTTTCTTCACATATCAGCCTGAGACACCAGGAAATCAAGTTCTAGAATCAAGAAATGGGTATGATGAGAGAGAAGAGCACAGAAGGCCACTTGATCGCTTAGCCCTCGCCTGTCCCTCCAGTGATGGCCGCTCCAACCAAGAGGGCATCCCTCCCGCCAGTCGAACACCAGCTGCCCGGGGCGTTGCGGGCCTCGGGAGAGCCTGCCCGTTCCAGGATGGCGGGATCGAATTTAGGAAACCCTCAGATTTGAGAATGAAATCGTGATACAAGCGCCTGTCGGAGTGGAGAGTCCCCGATGTCTCTGGTGAGACCCAGCAGACCGAGCAGCCTGCTAAGCTGTCACCAAGTCCTGCACTTAGACCTGTAAGGACCAGACCCTAACCCCTGCGGGTTTCCGCCACATCCTCGCAGGCACGACAGCCCGGCTCAACTTTCTGGGTGAAGTGAAAACACCTGACAGAGAAGTGAAGCGGCTCATCAGAAACGAGTCGTGTCATCCCTTACAGGTAGCACAGCCAGACTGAGGAACTTTCTCTGCTGAAACAAAGCCCTCCTCACCAGCCTCCCCCACGGTGGTCGAACAGGGTGCGCCAGCGCTGCGTCTCCAGTCGTGTCCCCTCAGCTTGGTGCCCTAGGGAAGCCCGGCCGCCCCACAGCCCCTCCCCCGCTCACTCACCAAGCAAGTGGCGGCTGGTGATGCCGCGCTCAGTGATGGTGGCCTCCATGGCACTGATGGAGGAGGGGAAGATATAGGACTGCTGGAGGACCTGGGGCAGCTGGGGGCGGTCCAGGGAGCTGAAGGCGGTGGCGTTGTACTGCTCGGTGCCCTCATAGAGCTCCAGCACGGTAAACTCATTCCGCCGGGCCTTGGTATTCCAGTACTGGTACTGCGGAGAGAAGCGGGCGCAGCTCGGGCCGTGGGCACAGCAGGCAAGGGGAATTTCCCCAGGAAGCCAGCTTTTGCGACGAGCTATGCATCCAGGGAGGAAAGAAACCACCCAGCACCCCACTTTTCTTCCTTGCTGCCAAGTTCACTCACTTTCAGGGTAGTTTTGTCTAGTTTTATCCAAAGTGCACCGTAAGACAAAGGAGTTTTCAGGATACTCAGAAATCAGAACAGCCACAGCTAGCGTCTGAGTGCTTATTACATGGCAGGCGTCGTCCCAACCTAGACCAGAGGACGCTTTGCTCTCCCTACTTCACAAATAATGCAACATGCAGGGCTCAAATAACTAGTTCAAGGTTACACGGTCAAGAAAAGGAAGGGCTGGCATCAGCCCTAGGTGGTCTAATCCCTGAGTCTCTCTCAATTGCCATCCAGGGGTTTGGATCCTACAAAAACACAAAGCAGCCACCGGATGGAACAAGAGGCAGTGAGAGGACTTGAGACAAGGGGAGACCGGCTATGCGCTCTTGGCTGCGTCACGTCCCTGGCAGTGACACCTGCAGATCTGCCGCTCCTTACCACCACCCAGTTCTCGGAGTGCACGATGTGGACGGGGCCCTTGGCTTTCCTCTGCACGGACGAGTGGATGATACGCCCGGTGACACCATCAACGAGGAAGATGCCAATGAAGGTACGCTCGTGGTGTACGTCTGTGCTCTCTGTGACCACGGCCAGCAGGTTGGGGTTCAGGCTCTGGGGAGAAGGAAGAGGTCCCTCAGAACCACGATAGCAAATCACCAGCTCCACTCTGCTGTGAGCCCTGGAGCCTGCCGGTCCGGCGGAGAAACCAGACTTCCTGGTCAGAAGAGCTTCCTGTTGGGAGTTCGCCTTCCCCGCACTCGATCAGAGTCCCCAGGGGGCTGTGTGCCACGCCGGGTGCTTGGCCGACATTGGCTCCCTGAATCCCGGAAACAGCCCTGCGGTGGGGCTGTGGCTCTCCACGTTTGGTCGGCGAGGAAGGCTTAAGGTAGTTAGTTATGCAACCTGCTCACGTCACGGACCCAGCCAATGGTTAACTCAAGCTACAAGCCAGGTCTGCCCACTCACGGACCTAAGCCTTCATTCTAGCGATGCTGCCTCTCTCTACCAGTGCCCTCCCTACCACTAAAGCAATGGCCGAGTCTGTTCTGGTCTTCCCTGGCCTGCTAGTACATGACACAGAGGCTCGCCTCTTCTGGAAACACCTTCTCCACCTAGTGTCTGGGACACGTGCCCCCTGCTTCTCCTTCACCCCATGGGCCCCGCCTTCTCAGTCTATTATGTGGGTTCCTCATCTCCCCAGGCTCCTGGACCTCATCTACACTAGCTCTCATGGCCCCACTACCCACATGAGCTGGTGATGGCCAAGGCTGCGTATCTGCGCCAGACTCTCCAGAACTCCAGGCTTTGGCAGGCTGCCATCTTAGCATCTCTTCCTAAATGTTCCATCCCAAACCTGACATGCCCCAAAGGGAACTCCTGTCCTGCCCCTGTGGGCCTCCCCATGCGTCAGGGTCTTAGACTGGAGACCTTCAAGCCATCCTGGACCCCCCTTCTCTCTGTCCAGCACAGACCCTAGCATCCCATCCATCAGCCATCTTCCTGGCTCTACCTTCAGACACACCTGGAATCTGGCCCCTCCCCACCCCCCACCAGCCCAGGCCAAGCCGCCACCACATCGCTGGGGTTATCACAACAGCCTATGCGGTCTGCCTGCTCTCTCCCTCGGCCCTCTGGTCTCAACACGGCAGGCTGAGCGAGCCCTTCACTTGGTGGTTTATGTCACATCTGTGCTCCCAACTGCCCGCTGGCACTCCATCTCACGTGACATAAAGGCCAGAGTGGTGGCCGTGGTACACCCGGCCACCCGCCGCCCTCCGACCTCAGCAGCCCGGACTTTCCTCACTTATCCCATTCCAGTCACACCATCCTTGCCGTTTCTGGAACACTCCAGGCCCACTCTGGCCTTCCTGTCTAGAAGGCTCTTCCACTGCTATCACCCACTGTCACTTCCTCCTTCCTTCCAAGGTTCACTTGGGTGTCACCATCTCAGTGAGGCCCTCCTAACATTCCTATTTTAAATTGCACCCCCTTCCAATCCCAGCCCCCCTTCCTTCTCCTCAGTTTTGCATTTTGCTGTAGAACTAATCACCTTCTAATTCGCTGTAAACTTATCTATTTGTTTACACTATTGGCCTCTCTGGAATACAATAACAGCCTCAATTTTGTCTATTCTGTTCACTAACGTACTCCAGAGTCTAAAAAAGCACCTGGCATCCTGCTAGCACTCAAAAAAAAAAAAAGAAAAAAAAGAAAAAGAAAGAAAGAAAAAAAGTACAGCCCCTCTTCTGTGGTATTCCTTCTAAACCCCCAACCACAGTCTAACCATGAGAAGAACATCAGACAAACCAAAACTGCCTCCAAAACACCTGCCCAGTACTCTTCAAATCTACCAAAATCATGAAAAACAGAGAGACTGAAGAACAGAATAGAGCAGAGAACGCTAGAGAAACGGGACCGCTATGTGGAGCGTGGGGCCCGGGGCTGGGGCCTGCGGCAGAGAGGGACCTCAGCGGGAAAGCCGGGGAAGCCCAACAAAGTCTGGAGTTTAGTTAAGAGCCTTGCACCAATGCTGGTTTCTGAGTTCGGACGGAGGTACCACAGTCCCCTAGGAGAAACCAGGTGAGGGGTCCACAGGCGAATTCGATGCATGGTGTTTGCAGCTTCCCTATAAACCTACAATTAGGCCAAAACAAAAGGCTTATTGAAAAAAGACTAAACTAAAAACTGTGTGTGATGAATATGAACCTATTCTAGTTTTTCAACCTACTCTATTTTTTTCAACACAGAAAAACGCAAGTACTCTAGTAAATTTCACCTCATAAAGGTGAAATAACAAGAGTATATTCACATAGTGAACAATACTCTAGTAACGAGTATATTCACGTAGTGAATATACTTCCCTCTAGTACAAGTTAAACATACTTTAGAATTTGTATTATCTTGGTCGCTCTGAATTAGTCAAACTGACTACAGCCACGTGGAAGGCATCCATCGGTGAGGATTTCACATCGATGGCACAAGCAGCATTAACGACACGGTTCTGCGGTCCGTGTTATCATCAATCTTCAAAACGTGTGACGTAGGTGCTCTTATCTCTGGGATATGCGTGAACACAGACCTTCGGGGGGCCTACCCAAACCACCCACGACGGAAGGTGGCCTGCGGCGGGGCTCAGTCTGTGCGTGGACAGCCTGGCGGGCTCGCGCGCTGCGGCACGGCACACGCCTGGGGATGCAGCCGCCCCAGCCACGCTCCTGGGTCGTGCTGCCCCATTCTATCACATCTCCTCCAGCTCGCCCGCCCTGCAGAGGGGTAACTAATGACCCCTACTACAGGGACCGCACTCTCTCCCGGCGGTGTGGCAGCCCACTGGCCACCTCTCCGTCTCCCTCCCTTCCCCACTAACTAGCATTGGACCACAGGGGTGTGGTTTCTAACAGAGCAGCTAAGGCTTAACCCCAGAAAGTTCTGTCAGCGGTACCACTAATAACAAGAGCTAACCTCTAGTGGGGAGCAGCCGTGTGCCAGGCACTATGCTACACATGAGCATTTGTGGAGTCACACAACCACCCTAGGAACAGGGCAGATTACACTCCCTTCATAGACAATAAATTAAGGATCAAAGGAATGAAATGACTCACTCAACAAGTATCTACCAAATCCTGGAGCCAGAATCCAAGCCGTTGCCCTTCTCCCCGACACCAGACGGCTGAACCGTACCTTATAGAGCACACTGCGGTCCCCCATCACGCGGCCCTGGGAATGAACGTGCTCGCTGCTGCGCTTCCCCTTCACCTTGACGATGCGCTGTACTTCTGGGGGAATAGTCAGCTCCCAGCTCAGCTCAGTGGTAAGATCCTAGGGCAAGGGCAAGAGAGCCAGCACTTGTAATCTGGAAAGCACACTTAGACCTGCAAGAGCTGTAGCCGGATACATCCCACATCCTAGTTGGGGCCTCTGTGCTGGAAGGAGATCAGAGCTCCTAGGAAAACTGCAACAAGGATCTAGTTTGTGCAGGAGTTTTGGAACTCTCAGTTTGATTCAGAAAAATACTAAAGCTAGTAAGAAAAGAAAGGAATATTCCATGGTATCCCACTGTTTATCTGAATAAGAAGTATCCAGAGAGAGGTTACCACTTATTACTAAAGGCTAAGATTCCTGGGGGGCCTGGGTGGCTCAGTCGGTTGAGGGTCCGACTTTGGTGAGCTGGAGCCCTGCATCGAGCTCTGTGCTGACTGCTCAGAGCCCGGAGCCTGCTTCTGATTCTGTGTTTCCCTCTTTCTCTGCCCCTCCCCCACTTGCACTCTGTCTCTGTCTCTCTCTCAAAAATTAAGTAACATTTAATTCATTTTTATTTTTGAGACAGAGAGAGAGAGAAAGAGAACATGAGTGGGGGAGGGGCAGAAGAGAGGGAAACAGAATCTGAAGCAGGTTCCAGGCTCTGTCAGCACAGAGCCCAACACAGGGCTTGAACTCACAAACTGTGAGATCATGACCTGAGCCAAAGTCAGACACTTAACGGACAGAGCCACCCAGGTGCCTCTAAAAATTAAAAAAAAAAAAAAAAAGATTCCTGTATCTGAGGCCAGCAGTAAATTACTAAGCTGGTGGGGACCCTGAAACATTACAAGAAATATTTTATAGTCAAAGAAAACCAATACATAAAGCTTTAGAGTTAAATACATTTTTTTAATTATTTGAGAGAAAGAGAATGATCGGGGGAGGGCGAGAGAGAGAGAGAGGAGGGAGAATCCCAAGCAGGCTCCGTGCTGTCAGCACAGAGCCAGACATGGGGCCTGAACCCACAAACCGTGAGATCATGACCTGAGCCAAAATCAAGAGTCGGACACTTAACCGACAGAGCTACCCAGATGCTCCTAAACACATTATTATACATCCATACTGTATATATGTGGAGCCTTGGGGGGCAGGGGAGAGAGACTAGAAAGGGACACGAGAGCCCCCGAGGGCCCAGTGCCATGCTGCTTCCCGATCTGAGTGCCAGGTACACAGGTACCGCATTCCTCTTATGAAGAAGTGAGCTATAACCTCGTGATTCTGCATTTTCTCAATACCATACAATGACAACATACGGATTTAACAAAATAATGAGATAGAAAACACACTAAATAAAAGGAACAAATGTCACAAATTCCACTTCAGTAAGACACCCTGAATACGAACCCCACACACGCTGTGGTCCGTACTACCGTGACTCCAGTGTTTATAAACACCCAGAAAGGACAAAGGAGATGCACGGCCAACTACTGACACGCCCTCCATCTGCAGAAGGCATCTGAACACGGGCGGAAGAGATCTGCTCACGTTCTGTCCATGTGCTTCTTCTGTATCAATTTAATATTTACAACATGCGTTACTTAAGTTTTTTTGAAATAAAATATTTTTTATTAAGAGCAAATTGGGCTTCATCGCCACTGGCTCCTGGGAAGCCCTTCGAATGCACTAAAACCTCCCCAGGGAGGAAGGTCACCAGTACGCTCACCTGGAGGTCAAAGACCCAAGACTGCAGTTGGCTTATTTCCCACGTAAGCTTAGTGTCCTTTGTCCTCCCTCGACCACTGTTTCCTCCCATGTCCTCAGGACCCCACCGATCAACACCCATGAGTTTGCTCCCCTCTACCACAAAGAACCATCTTTTTCAAGGTCCCCTTTTTATCAACTTGAAGGGACAATATTTTTCCCCCACAAGGGTAAAGAAGATGTTTTCCAGGGAGACCATTTCCCATGCTGCTTCTGTAAAGGTCGGCTGCTATAAAATGTCAGGAAAGGACACTGCTTTTTGGGTTTTGTTTTTTTTTTAACATGTTTAAGACAATAGCAGTTAAAACTTAGACGGCATTTACCATGTGCCAAACATTACTTCATGTGACTTACACATATTAACTCCCTGACTCCTCACGACAACCTTACGGGGGTAGATCCTATAATCGTCTTATTTTACAGATGAGAAAACAGAGGGCCAGAGAAGTCACAGGCCCAAGGGTGCAAAGTTAGCAAGTGATAGAGCTTGGCTTCACACTCACACAGCCGGACCCAAGCTCCTAAGCTCGATGCTGTATTGCCTCTCACAAGGCCCTGCGGGTCAGGATGGAGGGCCTCTGGTGAGTACACAAATCCCTCCTGTCTGCAGCCCTGCTAACGAGGCCAAGGTCAGCCCCTTGTGAACCTCAGAGCCAGACCCCCGAGCCAGTGTCTATCACTGTTTGCTAGCGCTGGGCTCAAGTTTGTCAGCATTAGAACAAATCCACCTTGTGTCTAAAAATAAAATTCAAAGCACACATTCCATCAAAAGTAGGTCAATAACTTCATCTTCGTATAGAAAGTACAGCTCATTACTCAACCCTGGTTCCCACCTCCCACCCGCTCAAGAATGGACGACAACGTCCCTTCTCTCTGCTGCAGGAAGAGAACGTGGAATAAAGATTCCACAGGGGCAAGGGTGCCTGGGTGGCTCAGTCGGTTAAGTGTCCAACTTCGACTCAGGTCACGATCTCACGGTATGTGAGTTCAAGCCCCAGAGCCTGCTTGAGATTCTTGCTCTCTGCCCCTCCCCCACTTTCTCACTTTCTCTCTCTCTCTCTCTCTCTCTCTCTCAAAATAAACTTAAAAATTAAACAAAAACAAAAAAAACTTCCACGAGGGCAGACCCCGTCTATTGGGCACCGCTCTTTCCACAGCACCTAGATCCCTGCCCGCCATGCAGTAGCTGCTCCGTGTGAAAATGACGATGAAGCGGACATCTGGCTTATGCGGACCTACGTCTACAACAGAACGCATGGTGTAATCCACTTCTTGGCCAAACATCCAGGAAACACTTTTACTCCTCCGCCCAGGCCCCCAGCCAGGAGGCGCCTTCCTTACCTTGCGAAGCCGATATCCACACAGCCGTCCCTGTTCTGCATCCACCAAATAGAAGAAGACAGAAGGGGCGAGCTCGTGGAGCTGTCGCAAGACATTCCGAGTGGCTGGGAACGCCGTGACCTTGAAAACCCCAGACAACCCAAGGAAGGAGTTAAAGGAGAAGGACTCCGCACAGTCTCTCAAGACTCCTTACTGTTCACCATCAGCAAGAGCCTTAAGAATAAAACAGCAAATCTTAACGGAGTTCAAGTCCCCTGACCCCAAATAGGGCTAAAGTCTACCGAGGCTACGAGCTGGGTTTTGTCAGGTGCAGGAAGAGCCACCGGGTGGCTCAGAGACGCCCCGCGAGCCCACACACGTGCAGGCTGCTCTGGCCAGCTGACCACGCCCCCCACCCCCGACCCCACCGGGTGCTCTCCGGTTGCTCGGAAGTCTCGTACCTTGTACTCATCATCGATCAACAGCAGCACCTTGGCATAGTCTTGATCCATGATGGGGAGGAGCAAAGACTGCAAGATGGGGCGCTTCAGCACCGGGGGGGCCACCTGACTCCACTTCCCGAAAATGGGATTGAAGACATAGAGCGAGCTCATTCCCGTCTCCTGAAATGGGCACGAGACCGGTCAGACTCCACCCACAGGAAAGGAAGGCGAACGCTAAGAGTACATGTGGAGAGCTGGGACTCAGCTCAGCTGTGACAGGCTCCCCAGTGCCCTCCGGGTGGATTCCCTCTTTGTGCAAAATTAAGTCCTGCCTGAGCAGGAACGGTCCTCGAGGCTAGTGTGTCAGAAGGGAAAACAGGTTAAGCCGCCTCTGGCTCCGAAGCTATAACCAAGTACTGGACATGCTGAGGAACCAGCAAAACGGTCAGGCACCAAATCAGCGGCGTCTACTTAACGGCCTTTCTTAGGACACTAGAGCGAGTTCACAAAAATCCAGCTAATCCTGGGAGACAGAGACACGTGGCCTGGTGTCCTGCTCTCCCTTGTCTAGAGAGAAAACAGCATCCTGTGTCTGGGAATAAGGAGGGCTGGCTCCGACCGGGTCTGGTAACGTCATACCCCCTCCAGAGTCACCCCCCCCATCGGTCCGGGTCTGGTGACGTCATACCCCCTCCAGAGTCACCCCCCCCATCGGTCTGGGTCTGGTGACGTCATATCCCCTCCAGAGTCACCCCCCCATCGGTCCAGGTCTGGTGACGTCATACCCCCTCCTGATCCAGGATACTTCCACCCCTCAGGCCAATGGCTGGGAGTGCTCTAACCCCTGAACACCCGTCCCTAGCTCTCCCAGAATTCCAAAGGCCCAGGAGAAATTCAACTTACAAAACACCAAAAAGCCACACCTACTTTGGCTCAAATCCGAGGAGGATGGCCTCACCTTGTCCTTCACCAGAAGGGTGCACTGTGGGGGGTGGGGGAAATGGGCAGTCGTTCTCTGGACCATCAGTTTGAAGGAGGAGTCTGGCTTGACGTTGGGGAGATACTGTTTCCACAGGATGGTGCCAGAGCTGCTCTCGATGCCAAAAAGCTGCAAGAGAAACACACAACTGGCTCACTACTAGAAAGACAAACCCAAGAACTGATTCTCTCCTAGGAAACTGGAACCAGCACTACCCCTACCAAAGGCTTTTTGCTTCCCACTCACGGAACCGCAGAAGGTCTGGTACCCAGGCTTCAAACGCCCTCACCTTGCCTGAGGCTGTCACCATCACCATCATCTTCTGGAGGTTAAATTCGTCTCTGGCTAGAGTGTCAATGTTGATCTCATTCTTAATCTGACTTCGGGGTTTCCGAGCATCGTAAAACATCTTCCAGAGGTGGGAAGTCCACGCCTGCAGCAGGATGAGCTGGGACGAGAGGCGTTTCAGGAACATTCCCAGCAAGCCATCTGGGGTCAAGGAAAAGGTAACACAACTGAGGCTCACTCCTCATCGGACTAGGCATTTCCAGCAAGAGGCCTTTCCTAGGGAGGGGGTCTCACGTGCTCCCTGTGGAGCATTCGAGTCACCCGCACACCAGGCTGCGAGTCCCACAGGCAGTCCTTTGGGTGAAGCTGCCCAGCTCACGCTCAGGCACAGCCATGCAGGGACTTCCAAAACCTACTTTTCTGGCTCACGGTACTCCACCTCCTGGAATCTCGGGAGACGGGACTAGGTGGTCAGGGATCAGCCGTGCAGGCTGTAGCCATGCTGGGCATGTCTCCGCCACAGCCCGCATCCAGAAGGGCCAGAGGAAAGCTTCCGGTGACGCAACAAAGCCACAAGAGGGGAGAGCGTGGGGGTGCAGGACGCAGAGGTAGGTGCGCTGTGGACGGGTACCTCCGTTACCCACTGCTTCAATCCCACCCTGGTAGCTATTTAACCTATTCCCGCCAGACCAACTGACGACCGACCTCCGGGGCTATCATTCACTCCATCCCACCTTGTGACTGGGGACACCACCCTCGAGTCTCCTCCGGCAGGTCAACGTGGCCATCAGAACCGGCCAGCACGAATAAAGAGCATGCTCTCTGGCTCTACTACCTATTAGCTGGGTGACCTGCACACAACCTCTGACCTCTGGTTCCTCATCTGTAAAACTGCCTGTAGTCTGCTGGGCTATCGGGAAGAGGAGACCACAAGACATACACACAGGACTTCACGCCATGCGGGGTCCACGGCGCGCGCGCGGAGAAGTAGTGCCCTTGCGTATCCTACTTTGCAGCAACCTCGGCTCAAGGAAGAGGGGAGGCCAGCGGGACACGTCACAGCCCCGGCGGTCCATGCACACACGGCAGGCACCTCATTGATGCCGGCCAGGACAGACAAAGAATTACCCAAAAGCTAGCCACGCGAGCAGGCAACGAGCAACAGGGCGGCAGGAAGCAGATTTTACCTTGAATTGCTGGATCCGGGCAGCAGAAATAAATAGTAAAGTCAAATTAATCCTCGGCTCAAGAAAATCCGCAATGCCTACCGGGGTGCCCGGCCCAGAGGCCGAGGAAACGCGCTGCGGAGCGAGGTGAAGGGGTGGGAGGGAGAGGCGGGAGGCAGGACTGACCCGAGTGGAAGTGAACCCGGTCCAGCCTGCAGCTTGGGACTGGCTGGCGTCAGAGGGCACCGCCCGTCACCACGACAACCGCACCGACCCAGTCACACCTCCCCAGAAAGATGTGGCTGGGGTTTGGGGACAACACCTGACAGTGCCAGGCAAGTCTGAAGTACTGAGGCAATGGGAGCTATCATTCTATGAAGTTGAGGTGCTTTTCCCTCAGGACCTCTCCATAGAGGGATGCACAAGAGACCCTCCTCTCAGAGGAAAGAATGGTTACCTACATCCCGTGGCCACAAATGCCCCGGAAACCGGTCACAGAGCGAGGTCCACACAGACTGGCAAAACGGCTGTGCCAGGAGGCCAGGGAGGACGTGAGCCAGCGTCTCTTGTGGTCCAACTACCAAGCCCGTCCCAGGGCGCCCCCCCCAGCCACCCTGCTAGCCCGGCCTCGGTGCGTACCTGCCTTCTTGCCGAATTCGCCTTCCAGCTCAGCCTGCGCGCCCGTCAGGGGCAGGTCCACCATCTCGAGGCACACGACCTCGGCCAGCGACTCCTCCCGGCTCCACAGCACCGCCTTCCCTGCTGCCGAAACCCCGGGTCACAAACACAAAAGCTGGGCCCGCCTCCCCCATCCCCTGAAGGCCCAGGGATTCCAGCAGCTCCGGTGTGAGGCAAGGCAGGGCAGCAGCAGAGCAGGAGGCGGGACTCAGCAGCCCAAGTCAGGGAAGTCCCATAGCCCACCCGAAAACGCTAAGGGATTGGTCAAAAGCAGGCGACCTATGGCATTACAAAACATTCAGGCTCCACTCCACTGGGATCGTTCCCAGAAGCCAGTCCACGGCCCCCCAAATGGAACCTGACAGAAACCTGGGCAGGCCTGAAAGAAAAAGAAGAGGGTTGGAGGAGGCCTGCTCACCCAGCTGCTGCAGGAACAGCACCAGGTGGTCCTCCGTCTGCACCAGGGCCCGGTAGCCCACAGAGTCATCCTTCTTCAAGAACACCTGGATGTAGAGCTGCGGGCAGAGTCAGAAGCACTCAGTCGGCGAGCGTCCACACGCCTCTGAGCTCCAGACCCCAAAGCTCAAGGCATCGGGAGCCGTTAGGGGCCTGGGGCGTGGTGTTAATCCCTGTCTACCCAACACAGCTGCCACTCAGGCCACAGCGAGAGAACGTCAACGCATTGGAGCCAGTGCAGGGGTGCCTCACTGCAGCTCGGGGCTCACGAGGGGGAGCCTGAGGGCTTCTCGGGCACCAAGTCAGTCCTCGTGCTCCCGTCCCCCACAAAGTGAGCAGAAGGCCCAGATCAGAGGTCCCATTTTGGAAGAGAGAGGCTGAAGAACACCCTAAACGTGCACAGTGGCAATGCAGGGTGACAACCGGAAGTATAGGCTGGGGCACGAGTGACCCCTTACCAGCTCCGTGCCTCTGGGTAGCGTCCTGAACCTCACCAGGCCCAGTTTCACTGGTAAAATGGGCGTAGTAATCACCACCTCACAAGGCCAGTGAGAGGCCTCAGTCGATGAGCGCGTTTGTGAAAGAGCCCAGCACAGTGCCCGGCACACCCCAGCTCGGCGTAAGTGACACCGGCCTCTGCTGTGAGTCACGGGGACTAACGACAGGTCAGCTACTCAGGAGGAACTAGAACCCGGGTCCAGAGAGCCCTAATCCAGGGCCCAAGGCTGGGAGCTGGCCCTGAGGAAAGGGAGGCCCACGGCGAGACGCCCACAGGGCAGAGCCCTCGGACGAAGGCCCTGACTCACGCGCTCCGGCCGAGTGCCGTTCTGTTCCAGGCTGAAGGTGATGGAGGTGTCAAGGAGCCGCCGGCCTGTCTCCACTAAGTAGAGATTAATGGTGTAGGTCTGGTTGAAGCAAGCCAAGGAGTCCTGTGGGTACGGACAGCACAGGTCAACTAGAGAGATCCCCCAGAGCCAAGTCCCACAGAGGAAGTCCAAGGATCGGGGTGAACCACCCTAGAGGAGGCCCAGAGACGAAACACACGCCAAGGAAAATAAAAAGGAAAAAGAAAGCTACACCCTAAGGCAGAAGTAAGGTACCTACATAAATCAACAGAACTACAACCGCTGGACTCATTCCAGGAGGAAGTCAGTACAGCGCAGCACCCTTCCCAAACAGAGGTAAGACCGCAGGCAAGGAAACCACAGAGCTCTTCAGAAAGACTTAGGGGACGGAAGACGCAGCAGGAAGCGTGCCACCAGGGGTCCCACGCTCTGCGCTGACGCAAATGCACAGACTACCACTCAGCAATACCAGCCAGGGGCCCAGAGGAGACAGGGAAATTGAGCGCCAGAGAAAAAGTGCTTGAGACCAGATTCTAGGGATTCTCCTTCCGAGCGCCCAACTAAGAAGGATCTAGAGAAACTGGATATACAGAACGGGGCGAACCCCAGCTGAGGCTGAGGGCTCCGGGAGGCCCGCTCCAAGCCTCAGCTTCTCCCACCTTCCCTGGAGGGCGCCCCGTCGCTAGGTCTGGCACCCCCCCCCCCCCCGCCAATGCCACACTGTACCTGGGGACTAGACTTCTCCGAAAAGCTCCCCAGTGACCCATCTTCAGAACTGCTAGGTTTCTGCTGGGGAAAAGAGAAGGACAGGAGGAGAAAATGTAGTCACAGAGTCACTCCCAGGCACCAAAATGAAGCTCTCATGTCTGTGTCATCTCATCTCCTGGAAGAAGACAAACCTCACTCCTGACTCTTGCTCATAGCAGTGAGGTTGTAATATTAGGGTCCATTCCCGGGGACAAGGGGGAATGCAGAAAGCTCCGTAGAGCAAGTGAGAACTTATTTCTCCACAGCTTCCTGTCCCCCTGCGTTCCAACTGCCCCAACTTTTGGCCCTCAGGGCTCCTGGGAGACATGAGAAGATGCCACTCTCAATACTCACCACGTCACTGCGACAGGTCATGACCGCAGCCACTGTCTTCTCCCCAGTGGTGGCAAAGCTCACTAGGGTAGCCTGGGAACAAAGCAAAGTGCCACTTCCTAAATGGGGCCTGTACCAGCCAGTGGCCTTACAGAGGAGCACCTCTACAGGGAGGTCCCTTGGCCTTGAAGCTGAAAGTGCTCCTGACTTTGGAGCACAGCAGCCAGGGCACGTGAGAACAGACGAAGGCCCAGGTGCATCCATAGCCGCAAACCAGCCTCTCCCCTACCTCGAACACAGGCGCAGGCCAGTCGTAAATCTGCTGTTACTAGTATCTACACGGAAGCTCGAATTAACATCCCCACCCTGCTGTGGACTCAGAGGAAGCCTCCAGTTTTACTCTAAAGAGTCTTTGTAACTCTCGGAAAAAAAGTGCTCCACTTCTGCTCTAAAGCTAACCCCTCTCAAACCACACACAGAGGGATGTCTGGACCCGGAGGAAACATCTACAGATTCATCTAGAGTCTCCTGCATCCTATGCTGCCTGCGGTTACCTGTGGGAAGTTCTTGAGCAGACTCAGGACCCCGTGACGATAGTGCAGCAGAGCATAGTGGCTTGGGGACAACTGCAGGAAGAACTGGGCCCGAGAAGGATCCACTGGGTTGGGCTGCGTGGGCAGGACCCGGGGCTGGAACCCACTCGCAAATTCCAAGTCAAGAGACTGAAGGGCGAGAAGAAAGAGGATTAGGGCTCAATGCGGGCAAGTCACTGATCCACTGGTCCATCCCAGGCCGGCTTCCCCTGCCCCACTTCACCAGTGGAAATCACTAGGCCATGGCATTGGCTCCGGAAGCTCCCATTCAGGTTCCCCGAAGAGAAGAGTGGGCCATGTCCCCTTCCCAACAACTGCCAAGGCTAAGGAAGGAAGCAGCGTCACTGCGAGAAGGACTTTCCTAAGCGGCAAAGCCAAGGCCTCGGGCCAGGGGGCCTCAGCGCTACCTCTCACCTGCAGTGGGATCTGTCTCAACTCCCACTCCGTCTCCAGGGCCAAGGTCTGGAGGGACCGGGAGCTCGGATCAGGGCATACCAGGACGGCCTCGTCCACCACACCACAGGCGCCAGTGAGACTCTGAAGCCAGGGGGTTGAAACCCTGACCTACGGGAAAGAGAGCACAGAGAGAGGTTTGTGAGAACTTGTACATTTCCCTCTGGCTCATCAGAGCTCATCAGCAATGTCACCATCTATCCCGCCACCAAGCCCACGGGGGGCTAAGCTCAAAGGTTCTTCCTGGCTGGCTCCAAAGCACTTCTTCCCATCCCTCCCAACCTCTGGAGAATCCTGGAGAAAATCAGGATTTTCTTTCTGGTCACTGGAAAAACATACCCAGTCGTTTTTGAGACCTCATCCTCCAGGTAAGCATTTCTCTACTATGTTTATCATATGTGGTTTCCTATCACTATTTCACGGTATTATCTTCTAAGAAACTCGCAGGCGATGAGAAAACCTATGTAATTTTCAGCCGCCCCAGGAGAGCACCGTGTGCGAATGTGAGAGCTTTACACCAACACTTGATGAGAAGGAATAAGCCCCCAAGTGACCAGAATCAGGGACCACGAATGGCTTCTGCATCTTCCCAGCCAAGTTCCCTGGTCCCCAATGCAAAGAAGGGCTCTATCTATTCCCCTCCACAATCCACAAGGCTCCTCGAGCAGAGGCCTGGCCATACCTGCTGAATAATCTCTCCATCTTCCACATTAAACTTGACAATGTTCACATGGCTGAAGGGAACAACTCCGAGGGCCCACACCACCCCAGAACCGTAGGAATACATCATCTGATAATGGATGCTGTCACTAAGAGACAGAAGAAACAAAGCAAGGGTCACAGCTTCTGCTATGGGACAGGCCCCTTCTCGGGGGTCCTCTCAAATCAGTCAGGTCCTTAGCCAGAGGTCACAAACTAGCAGTCCCCAAGTAGGTTTTGTTTGGCTCACAGTTTTGTTTTGTTTGTTTCTAAAGAGTCATCAATGTTTAGGACTGAGACTTTACAGGGGTGCCTGGGTGGCTCAGTTGGTTAAGCAACCGACTTCGGCAAAGGTCGTGATCTCCCCATTCCAAGTTCGAGCCCCGCGTCAGGTTCTGTGCCGAGAGCTCAGAGCCTGGAGGCTGCTTCAGATTCTGTGTCTCCCTCTCTCTCTGCCCCTCCCCTGTTTGTGCTCTGTCTCTCTCAAAAATGAATAAATGTTAAAAAAAAAAAAAAAAGAACTGAGACTTCACATGTAAAAACCAGAGTTCTAGCTCTTCTTAAAAAGTAGGAGTGGCACCACTGGGCATCCCTATAGGGCACCTATCTGGTGGGTAAGGCTGCCCCCCAGAGGCCAGCCAGGTACACTGCAGCGGCCAGCAAGCCCCATTGGGCCCGCTTTGCTCCGGGATGCCATGCACTTGGCCACACAGGAACTTGAGTTTTACACTCTGAAAATGGCCACAGGTCTCAGCCAACCTTTTCCTTTCCTCCCTCCCTCCTGGTCCCTCCCCGCTTTCCACAACGAGGACCTCTGGAAACCACCTCAAACCTCACTCGGCTCCTACCCTGGGCTCTTCTTCAGTTGCTCTGATTCGTAACATGAATGAAAGGCTGAGTCCAACTGAAGACACGCTCAGGTGGCTCAGTCGGTCAGGCGACCGACTCCTGATTTCAGGTCGGGTCATGATCTCACAGCTCGTGGGTTCAAGCCCCGTGTCAGGCTCTGTACTGACAACATGGAGCCTGCTTGGGATTCTCGGTCTCCCTCTCTCTCTGCCCCTCCCCTGCTTACACTCTCTCTCAAAAGTAAATAAATACACATTAAAAAAGAAAGAAAGAAGAAAGGCTCAGTCTGATCTGAATTAGAAGTCAAAAAGCCCAGAGTGTTATGACCAGGAGCAAGTGGGCCACTCCCCTTGCCGGACTGTCTCTAGTGCCCCGTTGGAAAATTTTCTCCTCACTGCAAAGGAAATGTCAGAGGTAGCCCAGCCTTTGAGCGCAAGCCTACATCTAGGGAGCCCAACAACGTACACGTGACACCAACCTAAGATGAGCCCGAGTCAGAACAAACGCTTCAACCCTCAGGGAGACACAGGGGCTTGTGGAGAGCAGGGCGAGGCAGTCGTCACCCAGTGGGAGGGTGGCCTCACCTTTCTGGGAGATGTTCCACCCACTTTAGGTGCCCACTGGAGAGATGATGCAGGGCAAGAGTGGTCTTCTTCAGGACCGCAATGTACCTCACCGATGCCTGCAGGCCTACCAGCCCGAGTGCCTGGAAACTGAGCACAGGTACGGGGGTGAGCTCGGCTGGGCAGCTCCAGGGCCTCAGACTAGAGGAGATGATCTGGAACACTGCCACTGCAGCTTGGTGGGTAAGAAGACAGGTCTTGGAGTCAAACACATCAGAATCCTACTGCTGGCTCTGCCTGTGCTCGGCTGACTTGAGGGGCTGTACTTCCAATGACTCGGCTTTTTCTGCTCCCCTGAAACCCCATGAACCTCCTAAGGGTCACACCCCCTCCCATATCCCCCAAGACTGCACGGCAAGCAGGCGATCCCTCTACCACAGCAGCCTCCACACCGTACGGCCACTACAGGCTACGTGCCTGCCTCCCCCAGCTGACGGTGCGTTTCTTGACAGTCTCACATTCACTCGTGCGTTCCCACAGTCTGGGGGCTTGCCAAGGCCTCACCAAATACACTACTATCCGAAGAGGTATACGCTACTGCAAATGACCCTGTGACGTAAACCCCAGCAAAGACGTAACAGTAGCTCAAGCTGCTGTCTAAACGTAATATTAAAACACTGCAAGGTGTACATGATGTTCCTGTACCTGGGACATTACAGACGTCTCAAGTCACGATAAGATGAGGAAAAGCATTCAAGGGCAAGGATACACACTGCACCCAGCACAGAGCTCTGCGCCTACAGGGGCTCAATAAACACTAGCAGAGTGACCCCATGTTCCATGACCTCGACTCATCAAAACACTGGGTGTTTGATGTTCTTTGGCCCTTCAAGTGGTCCATGAGGAAAAAAGCCAAAACGCCCAGAATTGCCGTCCATGCAGACCTGTGCTCCAGCAAAGCCTCAAGCCAAGCCTAGATGAAATACAGCTTCTGTGCCCTCTACCTGCCACTGTCCAAGGTAATCTCCCAGTTCAGGCCCCCAATGTTGGTCTCCCAGGAACGCATGATTCGGCCTCCGTTGGACACAGTGATTGCGTCTGGAAGAGAAGAGACCATGGTGAAGTCATCTCCCCAACTGGCGCTCCGTAGCCTCCTCCGATAGTCTGTGAGCAATGGCCGCACCTCTGACTTATGGATGCAAACAGAAGTTATTTGCAATACCCATCCTTTCCTTTTGAGAACACCCCTTCTCCTTTCTCAGCTGACCCTGCCCAAAGGAAGGAACCAAGGAATGGGGAGAGGGAGCCAACACCGCGAGAGAGATGAAGCAGGACTCGGCTTACCCTGTCCATAGAGCAGCATGGCATCCACAGCCCCTTCTGCCGTGCCCTTGTCAACATGGCGCCACACTGAGACACATGAGAGTCAGACATTACTATAAACTGAAGAGAGGCATCCAAGAAGACGGGCAGGAGAGAACGGAAGAGGTCTTCGTCTGCATAGCGGGATCTCATTTTATTTCAAAGGAGAGAAGGATTACAGCTAACTGGCAATCATCTCCTCCCACTCACTGGGTAATGAGGGGAGGAAGGGTTGAGAGGAGCTACTCCTGTCCCAATCTGAGGTCTCTTCACTTCCTATCCCCCCTACCACCCTAAATATATGAATGACAAAACCAAATCTCTATGCTTTGCAAGAAAAGTAGCGATTGTAAATTACATTTCCATAATTTTGGTGTCTGAAAATATCCATTAAAGCAGCAAAAGGAATCTAAGGGGGGGCATCCAAACCTTTACTGCAGAATAGAATGGGTTTTTTGAAACAATATCTTAAGAACTCGCAGGACTCAGGCTGAGAGGATAAACTAGGAAGGCCAGTTATAGGAAAATAGGAAATATTCAAAGATAACCCAACCGAAAAAAAAAAGAAGGATCAGGATCCAGTAAGAGATGCATCTTTTGGCCAACCTGTCCCTAACTTGGGGAGCACCCAGGAAGACTACCCCAGCCACAGGCCACTCTGGATTCACTACGATCAGCCCAGCCCAGCCCAAGCTAACTGGCCTCCACAGGTCACTCACAGATCTCCCCGGTCCGAGAATTTAATGCTGCAATCACATTCTTCTCTGTGGCCACAACCAACTTCTTGGATCCAGGGGAAAATTCCAAGGAGGCAAACTTGAGCTTCCCCACATACTGCTGTCTCCTGAGGAAGAGAACACAGGGCAATGCGAGGGGCCAAAATCATCACGCACCAATATGTGAGGTTGTCACCATCACACATATCTTGGGGACAGAGGCGATATGTCTGTTAACCAGATCCGACCAAAAGCATGATTTCCATGCAACGTGGTCAGAAGCAAAGGGAACAAGAAGAGAGAATACACCCTAACAGATTAGAAGTGCAAGTCTTCCTTCTAAATGCAAACACAGATTTATCTCGAGTGACACATGTGACCTAAACCCCATGGGAAAAACATCAGTCCTCTCAGTATTTATTAATAATGGGACTAGGCACTCCTATTACCCATGAGGAAAGAGACATTAAGCCTGTTGTCCACAAGCATACAATCCAACTTGCCCTTCAATTTTCACTGAGCTCTGGAGAAAAGAAAAATCGTGCAGATTTTCCAACCAAACTCCATAGACGGGCTCAGGCTTCTCTGTTCTCTACAGTCTTTTCGAGCCCACTCCATGTTTGGGATTCATTTGACTCGTTACTCATTCCCTTGGAATAGATCCCATAACTTTCAACACCCATCCCTCAGCATAAAGGGAATATAATTAACTTCGTATGGCTCACTACCAAGTACACAGGAGGTGCCCGCACATTGCTGTTAAGGAAGAAATACTCTCATTTCTGGCAAACTAAATACAAGCGGCATTTACTCTAAATTTCTCTTGTGCTGTGGTTTGGTCTGATTTTTTTTTTTTTTTTTTTTAAGAAACTAAGCAGATAGTGGAGACAGACCTATATGACTTTTGAGAGCTTCTACTTGTATTTTCACGTTTAATTCTTGATGTATCTATTTTTTTCACTTTTTTTTTTTTACATTTATTTAGTTTTGAGAGACAGAGAGAGACAGAGCGTGAACAGGGGAAGTGCAGAGAGAGAAAGAGACACAGAATCTGAAGCAGGCTCCAGGCCCTGAGCTAGCGGTCAGCACATAGCCCGACGTGGGGCTCAAACACACGAATCATGAAATCATGACCAAGGCCGGAGTCGGACGCTCAACCAACTGAGCCACCCAGGTGCCCCTTGATGTATCTATTAAATGCTCTATGAAGTACACAGGATAAACGTTACTACTTTTACAAGTAATAAATTGACTACTCTCATTTTACAGATAAGTAAACTAATGTCCATTAAGGTCAACTAGTTACTGGCAGAAGTAGAACACAAAACTAAGACCTTCTGACTCTCATTCCCAAGCTCTCTTTTAAAATATTGCTATCTTTCGGGGCGCTGGGGTGGCTCAGTCGGTTAAGCATCTGATTCTTGGTTTCAGCTCAGATCATGATCTCATGGTCTGTGGGTTTGAGCCCCACATTGGGCTCTGCACTGACAGCATAGAATAGGCTTGCAAGTCTCTCTCTCTTCCCCTCTCCCTCTGCTCCTTCCCCGACTGCTCACTCACGCTCTAGCTCTTGGTCTCTCTCTCTCTCTCTCTCAAAATAAATAAATAAACTTAAAAAATATATATTGCTATCTTTTATCTGGACCGTAAAAGTAATGCCTGCTCATTGTAGAAAATATGAAAAATACGTAAAAGCGTCTTTAAAACTTTTAAATACCTAAAATATCACCAATATAAACTTTTTAGTGTTTTAAGGTATTTCCTTCTGTTTACTCTTCTATTTGTAAGTTGCACATACCTAGTATTTTGCTAAGTTGGAATCATACTGTAAGCATATATATGTGAATACACCGTATACGTTTAACATGCACGTGTTACATTGAGAGCATTTGCACACATCATTAAAAATGTGACTTGAGGGGCACCTGGGTTGCTCAGTCAATTAAGCCTCTGCCTTCGGCTCGGTATGATCTCACAGTTTACAAGTTCAAGCCCCGCAGAGGGCTCTGTGCTGACAGCTCAGAGCCTGGAGCCTGCTTCGGATTCTGTGTTTCCCTCCCTCGCGCTGTCTCTCTGTCTCTCTCTCTCTGCCCCTCCCCACTCATACTCTTTCTCTCTCTCTCTCCCAAAAATGAATTTTAAAAAACATTAAAAAAATTTTTAGTGTGACTTGAGTTGCATTTGTCAGTCTCATATCACATACAGATATATCTGCCCCACCAGACTGAGCTCCTTCCTATCTCTGTATCTACAGCACCTAGAACACCTGTTGGCCCATTACAAGTATTCAACAAATATAGGAATCAATGTGTCTGATACAGAAAAAACTGCACATAAGAGGAAGTATCTGAGCTGCGCTCTGAGGAATAAACTGTTCCCTGAACAGTAATAATAATAATGGGTAACACTTACTAATTGCATTCAATGAGCCAGGCATTGTGCTAATTTGAAGCAACGATCTCACTCGCCCTTACAACTACTGCAGTTAACAATGGACTACTACTAAACTCATTTTACAGATACACCTTGGTACAGCGTGGTTAAGTCGCTTTCCCAAAATCGCACAACCCTTATATAGTTTCATATACTTATAGTTACTTACACAGTTTGATATAAAAGTAAACCAACTCCAGGACCTTAAGGAAGGGGGCGGGAGGGAGGGAGTGAATGAGTAAATGGCACCTCCCGGCTGACGTGAGACTTGCTGGGTAATATTCTGAGCCCACGGCCCAATTGGGCTGGGAGAGAGCAGAAAGGGCAGTCGGTTTAGGACCCAAGCCTCTGTTCACACACCCAAGAGACGCCAATTCGCGGAAGAACGAGAGCTCACTGAGGGGCTGTGGACCCCCGACACCCAGTAGATCAGAAACCTGACAGTCACAGAAACAGGGCCTGACGGGGAAGGAAGGAACAGTGACCTCTGACCACAACCCCAAGCATGCCTGCACGTCAGGGCCGGCTTCACCGGCTTCGACCTGTCACACAGGGACCGGCTTTAGAAGCGCCCCCGCCTAAAGCTTGGTTTAATGCTCTGCTCTGGTCATCTCAAAATTCTTCATTTTTCAACGCGGGGTCCCACATTTTCATTTTGCACTGAGCCCCGCAAGTTATGCAGCCGATCCTGCTGCCTGTTACGGTCCTCGCTTCAGCAGGCACAAGGCTGGTACTGAGAAGATAGCCACACATTTCCCGAACAGGCCCCACACGCACGCACCAATCAAACTTGCCCACTTGGTCTTCGTAGACCGCGGCCGAAAGGACGAGCAGGGCGGCCCAGAGCCAGAGCCGCAGAGCCGCCACCGCCGCCGCCGCCATGATAGGAGCCCGCGCCCGCCCGCCGCCGGCCCGGCATGCACCGGGCCGCAGGCTCCGCCTCCGCGGACCATAGAGTTGGGACCGCACGGCCTCCCCTCGCTGGGGCCCTCGGGGTTTGGAGGACCCCTGGCGCGCGGAAAGCCGCCCTAGAGAAGGCCGGGCGGAAAGAGGCGGGCTGTGGCGCAGATTGGGTCAGGCACGCGTGAGGGCAGCCCCACAGGGACGTCCCAGAAGGCCCCGCGCCACCGGGGTCCTAAGAGGCAGCACCGCCTTCCGACACATGTGCTTGCAGCGCGATGCCCAAATCCAAGCGCGACAAGAAAGGTGAGTGAGGGGTCCTGGGATCTGGGGGGAGCACCGCCGGCTGGCTGCCAGCTGCGGTGGGGGCTTCAGGGGCCCCGAGTAGGACTCCAGGGCCTCCGCGAGGAGCTCCGCGGACTCGCTGCGAACTGCGAGAGGGCTTCGCGGCTGGGGGCGCACCGGAGGGGTCCGGAGCCTGGCGGGGTCAGGGGAGCGGAGACTGCTTTGCCGGGCTTCGGGTGCCTTTTCAAGGCATAATGGGCCGGAAAACAGCTTCTGAGCACCCGATTCCGTCTTGGCCCACTTTTCCCACCCTAGCGCATCTCCCTTAGCTCTCTGCGCTCCCCCCACTCTGGCCGCCTATCCTTTAGGACAGGTTTAATCCCAAACTGGCCTTTTCACTTGCCGTTGCTTCTGGCTGGCATGTTTATGCTTCGATCTTCACGTGACTGGGTCTGTTTCAGTTGTCAGTTCCTAAAACACCTCTTAAAAGACCGTTCCTGACTACTTTTAGTGTGGTAGTGTCTCCCGCACAGGCTCTCTAGCACAGTCGCTGAACAAATACTTAGGAACCTGGCACTCGAGGCATTGGAGGATACAGCACTTACAACAGGAAGGCCTAGAGCCCTCATTGAGTTTGACGTTTAGTCACTAGAAATATTATTCTCCCGAAACACCAAAAGTAGAGTAAGGTCAGATTGTGATGAGTCTCATGGATTGAAAGTAAGATTAAGAAGTGATATTTCAGAGAGTGCAACCAGAGAAAGGTCTCTGACGAGCTGATAAGTGAGCAGAAACCTAAGAAAGAAAGGAAGCGAGCAATCCATAGAGTTAACTGGAAGAATGGTATTCCAAGGAGAAGGAAAATAAAGTGTAGAGGGGCTGTGTTGGGAAGGGAAGACAATGGGCCAGTGTGGCTGGAGCGCAGTAAGCAGAGAAGGGGAGGGAGGTGGGCCAAGAGGGCAGGACTTTATAAGCCTTTGCAAGGAGTTGGCTTTCATACCCAGGTGAAATGGGTAGCCACCCAGGAGCTTGAGCAGAGGGATGATAGGGGTTAACTTTTAAAAGATCATCTTAATTTCCTTGTTGAGAATAGACTGGGGGAAAGTGAGGCTAGAGAGCAAGGCTGGAAGGAACGAGACCAGCAGTAATCCAAGAGAGGTTAACGCTGACTTGGTCCACGGTTGTAGCAGTGAACATGGTGGGAAATGGACAGTGGCATTTCGTTTGCCCTCCTGTGCTGCACTTGCCCTGGCATGATTACCTTTCCCTGTATATGCCTTGTGAGTGCCAGGCAGGCCGAATAAGAAGTGGCCCCTTACTGGGGACACTCACAGCCTTGCATTTGATGCTTTGTTAAGTGTTAGTGGAATGACTGGGTTCGGTAGAGGGAGCCCTGATGAGATATGGCAAATGCCAAACCCTTCTAGATAAGAGGTAATTGGACCCCAGCTCTTGATTGAGGTGTTTACCCTCCACAAAGAGGCATTGCCGCATCCACGAGTCCAAACTACAGAACGGTGTGGCAGAGGAGATAGAGTTCCCAGATTCATCATTCCACAGCTTAAGGCACCAAAGGTTTTGTCTATGCACCATGGGGGAGCAGGGGGGATCAGAAAGGGCCCTGGCAACCTAGGTCAGCCTCTGAAAGCAGTCCAAGAACGGGAACAAGCCCGGCCCCCGCACCTCCGTACAGATTTTTAGGTTAGCCCAAGAGGAGCACGGGAACACCTGGTTAGTCTTCAGGCTCAGGAACACTAGAGAGCAGGCACTCTGGGGACCCTGGGAATACAAAACCCTGGTGCCTTTCCTCACACTGGCTTGGTCCGGCTGAGCTACGAAGGGGGAGAGGGAAATGAGCCTGCAAGGTTTTTGGATTCATGTCTCATCATTTATCTTTTTTTTCTGTGTATTAGTTTCCTTAACCAAAACCGCCAAGAAAGGCTTAGAACTGAAACAGAACCTGATAGAAGAGGTAAGAGCTCGTTCTTTTTATCGTTCTAGACTTTGGTTTGTAAAGGTGGCTGTAGGGTTGTCAGGGAAATATTGTTTTCTAAAAAACACGCACACATACACACCATCACCACCACCACAAGGTGCTGGTTCATGGTTCAGCCCTTTTCTCTCCAGCAACACCAAAAAAAGCCCCCTTAGGCACAATTTCTGGCTCTGACTGAGCTCTTACTCTGCCTGGCGCCCCACTAAGTACTCCACATGTGCTGTTCCACTTCGTCCTTACAACATGTCTGTGAAAATTACCCCTGTTTTGCATCTTGGTAACAAAAACTTAGATTTGGTAGCCTGCCCGGTGTCAAAAAGCTGTAGAGTTGCAGGGCATCTGGCTGGCTCATTTGGTAGAGCACGTGACTCTTGATCTCAGGGTCATGAGTTCAAGTCTCATGTCGGGCATAGAGGTTACTTTTAAAAGGCGGGAGTTGGGGTGGCTCAGGTCATGATCTCAGTTTGTGAGTTCGAGTCCCACATCAGGTGAGCTCAAGGCTTCAGGTGAGCCTTGCCTGCCTCTCTCTCTCTCAAAAAAAAAAAAAAAAAAGCCCTGGGGTTACTAGTTGTAAGTGCACCCGCCTCCTGTCCACACTGCTTCAAGGCCGCAGGCGGGGTGGGATTAGAGTCTCCTCGGCACAATGATTCCTTTTCCATGAGACCCTGTCACGGCTGCAGCCAGCACCATGGGCAGAGCAGCAATGAGCACCAGTGAGCCACTTTTTCTGAGTAAATAACGAGGCTTTACAGATTTCTAGCTCACAGGAGCCTTTCAAGCACAGCTAAGGATTTCTAGGTTGTCACTTAATGGGCGAAGTAAAGCAGTCCATTCCACTCCCAGCCACAGATCAGTCAGGAACCTGGGAAGACGTGAGACATTGACCCAGGGCTCGGCTTCCCCTGCGCTTTGAGATCGCACCTGCTTTGCCTCAGGGGAGCCCCTGTAGTCCGTGATCTTGGCTTTAGTAATAGAAGTCCGGAGGAAAAGACCAGATTAGAGGCCTGCAGCTGTAAACTTCCACGGCTGTTCAGGACCTAGAGCAGATTTTTTCCCACCTGAGGCCCAACCCGTGCTGCCCCTTGAACTCCAGAACCCCGTGAATTGTCCCGCAGCTTCGGAAATGTGTGGACACATACAAGTACCTTTTCATCTTCTCCGTGGCCAACATGAGGAACAGCAAGCTGAAGGACATCCGGAACGCCTGGAAACACAGCCGGTGAGCGGGTGGTGGGATGGGGTCCTTTCTGAGTAAAGAAGAAGCCGGGGTGCTCTCAGAGCACAGGGTGGTGCCTGGGCCACCCAGATACCACCTTAATAAAGACAGAGTGCCACACCCTCCGGAGGCACTTGTAACCGTTAAAACTGGCCTTGGGATGAGCTTCTCAGGGGCAGGATTTGGTAGTTGCTCAGGGAATGTTTGAGTGATGATCCTTCAGGACCGGGGATATGGTCCTTTTAGGAACATCCTGTCAATTTTAGAATGTCAGGGTGTTCTCCGAGACGACACAGTGACCTGAGAGCTGTGTGGCAGGTGTCTGTCCTCGGGGTGGGTCTGTGATCGTACGAGTGAGTCCTGGTGTGGCTCAGACCAGTGACTGCGCCTCGTCCACATCTCCAGATTGGGGCGCCTAGAGGGTCACGTAACACCCACAGGCTGGTAGTCAAAATATCGTGAATGTTGAGGTCTTCAGGCAGGAAGATCGTGAATGGGATGTTTGGCTGTGGACAGAGCAGGCAGGGCTGCGTGGAAGAAGCCAGAGCCTCAGGCCACACCTCCTGCGGAACAGTCTGGGCCTGCACT
>CM053570.1:87966683-88007050 GCA_028646485.1 Cryptoprocta ferox | reverse complement strand
GAGGGGTGAGGTCGGGCTCCTGTTCACCAACCGCACCAAAGAGGAAGTGAATGAGTAAGTGTTACTGAGGAGCAGCAGGGAAGGAATAATCCGGGTACTTTGTATAGCATGGAGGCATCGAGTCAAAACCAGTTCCCGGAATACTGCTCCTGGGACTTCCTTCTCTGCAGCACTGGGCTCCAAGCTGACTGCTGGTCAGCAGCAGGGGAGGTGGGGGTGCGGGGACAGGAGGCCAGGGGGCCCTGATTTCATGTGGGCCCGGTGGGCGAGTCAGGAGCCCCACCACCACCACCACCATTTGTCTTTCCCCAAAGATGGTTTACGAAATACACAGAAATGGACTTTGCTCGAGCTGGAAACAAAGCAAATTTCACTGTGACCCTGGACCCGGGACCCCTGGAGCAGTTCCCCCACTCCATGGAGCCACAGCTGAGGCAGCTGGGCCTGCCCACTGCCCTCAAGAGAGGTACGGGTTAGTCCCTGGAGCGGAAAGGCCACAGCTTAGCTTCCGGGGCCACGAGCTTCCAAACTTGACAGACCCCCGTCTCTGGCCATATGGCCGAGCAGGTTATTTCTGCTGGCCTCTGTGTTCTCCCGTAAAAGTGGGACTGAGTGATCACCTCTTGGTCGGGACAAGAGTGACAATAATTTTGCAGCCAGAATTCAGCGGCTAAGGGACACGAGGGAGGCTTCATCTTCCTGCAGACCCCCCGGGCTGCTGAGCACTTGCTGATTTAGCCTGAGTATGGTGGGGGTGGGGCCGGGGGTGCCAGCCAGCCGCCTCCTGGCTCGGCAGCAGGCAGAGAGCTGTGCACAGGCCTCCATGCAGAAGTCACTGTGTGGGGTCCCCTTCTCTGTAGGTGTGGTGACCCTGCTGTCTGACTACGAGGTGTGCAAGGAGGGCGACGTGCTGACCCCAGAGCAGGCCCGCGTGCTGGTGAGTCCGACCCCGGCTGCGTCTTGTGGGCTGTAGCACAAGGGACTGCAGCCACCTCGTGCCACACGTGCGCCTCCTGACCGTTGGTTCCCTTTACGCATCTCTTGCAGAAGCTTTTCGGGTATGAGATGGCTGAATTCAAGGTCACCATCAAATACATGTGGGACGCACAGTCCAGACGGTTCCAACAGATGGGAGAGGACTTGCCTGAGAGCGCGTCTGAGTCAGCAGAAGAATCAGAGGGTGAAGACGACTAACGGGCGCTTGGGGCCAGGACACGTGGGACCGCCGCCCCGCTGGGGGAGCAGCAGGGAGGGCGAGAGGGATGGACTGCTTTTCTGTAAGGAGTAAAACTGTCTGCAGGATGGTTCCCTGTGGACAGCGAAGAGAGAGGACTTTTCCTAGAAAAAAGGCCTTGGCTTCTGGCTTTTGTTTGGATTCCCAGGATGGCTTTTGTTGACCGAGAGCCAGCTTCCAGCACCGGAGCGTGATAGGTGGGGTGGGAGAGCCGCCCTTCACTTTTCCTAGAAAAAAGGCCTTGGCTTCTGGCTTTTGTTTGGATTCCCAGGATGGCTTTTGTTGACCGAGAGCCAGCTTCCAGCACCGGAGCGTGATAGGTGGGGTGGGAGAGCCGCCCTTCTCTTTTCCGGCCCTCATGTCCCCCACCAGAAACGGGGTTTGCCAAGGAATACAGGAGCCCTGGTCGCCTTTCCTACCCCTTTCTTTCTCTCCCACCTCCCAAACCAGGCCCGGGAGTCTTACGGACAGGCAGGGCACTTTCACTAAGACAAGAGTAAAGCCGCTGCTGAAACCCAGAGCAGGTGTTAAAACTGCTTCATAGCACACCCGGCCCTTTTATCCTTGGTAGTGACTCCACTGGTAGGTTTTTACCTAAGTTGTTCTTTGCCGTGAGCATCCACGAAGGATCTCTGAGTGACAAAAGCTTCGGGGTGTGCGGGCTCTTTAATGTGTGTAGGAGTGTGAGCGCCATCTCCAGCCGCAGTGTCCAGAGGTCACGCTGGATTTGGGACAGGAGGCTGGGAAGTGTAATCTGTGCTCCTGCCCCCTCCCCTCAAAGTCCTCGAGAAGGACGGGAGGTAGGCTGCAGAGGAAACATTCACCAGGTTGGCTCCCGGGCTGGGCGGCCAGGTGTAGTGCCCTCTTTGTCCGGGCAGGAAATGGCCGAGTGGGTTGCAGCCCCAGCCCTTTCACGTGAGGGCAGCTGGGAGCATTGCAGGAATAGAGGAAATAAACAGGGACTGTGGAGAAAAAAATCGTGAAAGCCATTTGAGGCCCAGGGTGGGAGCGTGAAAGAGGAGGCCCTCTGCCACCTCAAGCACAAGTCGTCAGGCAACCAGGTACCAGGCTCCTGGGGCCCTTCCTCAGTCGCTGCCAAGTTCTGTGCCAGCTGCTCCAGGCTAGACATGCCTGGGATGGCTGTGTCCTCATGGGCACCTGCAAGGGGCGACGGCCACGGGTGAACCATCTGCACCATAGCGACCAGCCACGCACTCTGCCTCCCGGCACTGCCCCACCCCTGCCGAGACCCAGCATCTGATGTCTACCTACATCCTACCTTAGTCCAGAAGCAATTTGTGTCTCAAAAGCCCTGCCTCTACAGACTCGTCCACAGGCAGAGCCACTCCCCTGGGCTGCTCGGCAGCTGGGGAAACCTGGGTTAGTTACTTGACCTCCCCAAGCTTCAGACTTCTGTGCAGGGTGGCTGTGGGAATGAAAATTTTGTGATTTACTTCAGGCCTGGCACTTACCAGCTCTAGAAAGGGCAGCCCTCAGTAGATCATGCTCAAGCCAGAGGAAGGTGTTAGGGACACACGGGACAGCAGAGAGGAGGACCCTGCAAGGCACAGAGTCGGACTCTGCAGAGTAGCTGAGCTGGAACGGAACAAACGCTAATCGCTAAAAAATGTCAGTTTCAGAGTCCAGTCTACTCCTGTAGCCGTGGGGCCTTAACAGCCTCTGAAATGGTTTCCCCACATGTACAGTTGGGACAATCAACGCTTCTAGGACCCCTAGAGTGTATAATGTGGCCCTTGAGAAAACAGGATTAGCACGGAGAAGCATCAGAAGAAAGGGAATAATCGTAGAATTCATCAAATAATTGTGTAGCCCCCTCCTTTCTTCCATTTTCTCCCTCAGCCCACCAGACAAAAAAGGGGAAAGAAACATGCCCGGGATGGTGGGTTACCCACAGCCGGGGGGGGGGTGGCACACCCCCCCGGAGGGCAGCCCAGGTCAAGAAGGCTTGCACGGCCTCCATCAGGGCAATGGCCTCAAAGTGGTGCTCCTTCTAGAAGATTGGCAGGTGGGGAGGGTGGCACAGTGGTCAGGGCCAGGAGGTCACTCTTGGTCCCTGAGGCACCAAGAAGCCAACCTCTTAGAATGCATGTGGCCTTCTGGTCCTCGCCGGGGCATTTTTCAGCCTGGGGGGTCGGGTAGAGGGCACGCAGTAGGCAGGAGGAAGAATGCTTGCATTTAATGTGCTCACTTCGCTAGGTGTGAACAACACAACCCCCCAAATCAGGACCCAGGACACCAGTGTGCCGCCTGCCACCGGCCCCATGACAAATCTGGCCTTGGCTGAAGCCACCTGCCCCCCTTCTCTTCCCTGCTCAGTGAGGAGAGGATGCACCGAGCCAGCCCTTTGCAGCGAATGCAACACGTAAAGGAGACAATGGACTCCATCATGCTTTTTAAACTAAAGAGCAGACAAGGTCAAAATCATCAGGCCTTGATTCCCCAGGCCAAAGCCCAGGCCCTGGCAGCAAGAAAACACTGCAAGGGGCAGTGGCTCCTAAACTAATGAGTGCAATTTGGAAACGGGTTGCTTTGAGCCATGGATACTTATCGATGGCTTTTTCAAATTTTAGAAAGTGGGAAACAGAAGGGAACAAGGGCGATCCCAACATTTGTTCAACTGTAACTATAGATGTTGGTAACAATTTCACAGCCAAGAGATTACAAAACTTAGATTCCTTTGCCCAAGGTGAAGGGCCAGCTAGCAGTGGGGGCAGCAGGGGGTGCCAGGTTTCCCAAGTCCTGATCCAAGGGCCTCCCTCCCGCTGCGCACAGCGGGTTAGTCCTTCCAGGGAGAGTCTAGCGGACCTGCCCGAAAGCCCAGGGATCCACATTCCCAGTCCAGCCCCTAATCCCTCCTCCAGAGACACAGAATATGGCAGCGGGGGTGGGGGAAGAGTTGGTAAAGCCCTTGGGAATGCAGGGGCCTAGGTGTGAGCACCAGGAAGGGGTGCCGGCCCACAGGAAATCAGCCCAGAGACCCCCTATTTCAGACTAGGGGGGCCCAGGCCACCTCTTGTGCTGACGCAGCCCACCCCTAGCACACCAATTCCTCTAGGTCTCAGCCCAGTTATTCCCGAAGAAGCGGCCCACAGGTTGTTTCTCCTACTTGTACTTGCCAGTCAGCAGGCCCCCTGTGGGAAGACTGCCATCAGACCCGCTGGCCCTCACTGCTCCCCAAAGCTGTTCTGGACTGGCGGGGGGAGGGGGCGGGGGGGGAGGGGATTGCAGGGAACCCAGGAGAGCAGGAGGACACAGCCCAGCCTCTTCCCAAACCCATCCCTGCCTCCCACGTCCCGGGCCGGGCATCCACCATGTCAGGAAGAGGCAGACGCAGGGGCCAGGGGTGCCCTCCCGCCCAAGGGGAGCCTGTCCCCACAGCAACCCGTACCAGCCAGAGGGTTGTAGGCATAGAACCTCAATCTGAAGTGCCTGAGGCAGGGGAACAGCTCCGTCTCCACCTGCCGGGTGGTGGCGTTGTACATGCCCTGCAAGTAGAAGAGCCAGAGGGAGAGGGTGCGGTGTCAAGGGAAGGAACCCCAAATCTTCCCTTGCAGAACCCCGAGTTCACACCCTAACAATCCTAGGACCTTAACACTCAGAGTGTATACTTTGTGGAAGGAAAATTCATTTTCTGAGTGCCAACTATGGGCCATACATTGAATTTCCATCCACGCACCCAAAGGACAAGGCGCCAGCCCTGAGAGATTTAATAGCAAGGTAGAGTGTAAACGGGTATAATCAAGAAAAGCAGCGATCACAGTACACTAGTAAGTTCTGTGAGCAGTACCTGGTACCAAGTAGGGGTTCAAACATTTGCTGGATGAATGAGAAGGAGATAAGTAGAGCCTGAGATCTCAGGCTTCTCTGGGGCAGCGGGAAAGGCTTTCCAGAGCACGAGCCATCTAAGTGGGGCCTGAGCACTTGCTTCTACCAGGGAGAAGGGGAGGAGGGGTCCAGGCTGACACACACAGAAAGGGAGCAGGAAGGAAGGGAACACACGCGGGCAATGAGGGAGGCCAGGGCCAGAGCCAGCAGGTGCCTGTCGGCCAAGCTGAAGGGCCTGCACATCGTCCCCATGGCACCTGGGAGCCCTCTCCAGGCCGTCGGCAGGGGACTGGCTGCTAGGGAGAGGGCACAGGAGGCAGTCGGAGGGGCCAGAACCCGCGATCAGCAGCAGCCCCTCGGACAGGCCCTGCAGCCCTGGCCCTCACCTGGTACACGGTGGGCAGGGTCCAGCCGTTGCTCTTGCAGAGGGTTCAGATCTCGGCCACCTCCCAGGCAGCATAGTTGGAGAGGCCAAGCTCCACAAACTTGCCCTGCGGAGGACAGGCCTCAGTCAGAACGTGCCACGGCCCAGGATTCTAGAAAGGGGAGACAGGGGTGGGGGCCCGGGGAGTGGGGTCTGCCCCCAGCTCTGCTCTGGGACTCCCCTGGTGCCCCCACTCCCCTGGGTACACCTTCCAGCTGGGGACCTAAGGGGTCGGACCTGCAGTTTTGAAAGATGAATCTGAACGAAGCATGGATGAAGAGCCTCAGGGGCAGGTCTGGAACCAGGGAGGCCAGCAAGGGGACCATGGCAGAAAATCAGGAAAGAGGGGCAAGAGGCTGCAAATGGGCCCCTGGAAAGGAAATGCAGGAGCCCATCAGAGACATAGCCCAGTGAGAAGAGCCCAGTGCCATCTGCGTTGAGTCAGGACTGGGTTCATTAAATACTCTTCTCTCTGGCCCCCATTAAGGATCCTAGGTGGCTGGGCTGATGAGAGGAAGGAGGGCCCTCTCTGCACATTTGGGGTTTGCCAAGTCATCTCAGCAGGCCAGAGCGCAGTCACCCACCTCAAGACTTAAGAGCAGGATAGAGGACGGCTCATTTGGAACTGTTCATCCCCCCACCTCCTCACCCTCTGCTCCTACCTGTTCTTCAAGTGAATTAAGCTTCGGATCTGAGGTTTAAGGACTTTGGCACAGCTAGCTCTGACCAGAAAGGAAGAGGAGGGCTTGGAGAAGAAAAAACCTTCAGAAATAAGACCAGAGTGGTCAGAGAGGCAGCCAGGTGATCTAGAAAGGGTGAGCACTGAGACGCACGTATATTGTCTTATTGTTCCAAATCTAGCGTGCTGTGGATCACAAAAGAAACCAGGCAAGACTCTACCAGAGGAGAGAGAAGAGCCTGAGTGAGACAGTGCAGTGTGCTAGTAACACTGCTATCACTACTACTAATAGTAACAGCCGGTATTGCTGGACCCCCACCGGTTACCCACCCGGCACTGCCTGAGGCTTTTCACATGGCATCAGACTGAGAATGGACGCTCCCCTGCCCATACACAAACCCTCCACTTAGCTTCATCTGCCTGCTCCAACACCCTTGGCATTGCCAAATCTCATTGCCTTGGCACACCCACTGCCCACGCCCACAGTGCAAACCCCTGTTCTCTTAGTCCTCCTCCGCAAACGCCTATGAGTTCTTCAGTGTCTAATATTCCCTCTTCTGAGCTTTCTTCAATGGCCCCTCCGGAAATGCTCGGGCTTCCCCAGACTTCTCTAGAATCTGAGCTCCTTGGACTAGGTTAGTATCAATGTCCCTTCTGTGATCTCAGAGGCTAGCACGAAGGGCAGTTAGATACCCTACCACCTCCCCTCTCCCATCCCGCCCACCGAGCACTGCCAATCTAGTGAAGAGGGAGGCACTGCCAGTTGACCATGGCACCCGGAGCTCCACGGAGCAAAGTCGAGGGCCCAGAGCAAGGAGGATGCAGATCTCCCAGCTGTTCCAAGGTCTGATCCAGGGCTGTGCCAGGGAATGCCAGAACAGGATGGGCAGGGAAGGCCTGCACAGGGCACCTGAGGGGGGCCAGGAAGGGGGCAGGCGCTGCGCAGCGCCAGATTCCAACCATTTCAGCGCCCCCTGGAAGAACTAACCAAGCCGTCCCAGACTGGACCTGGGTGGGACATTGCTGCAGGGAGGGTCCTGGACGATCTTCTCGAAAGGGAAAAGAGGAAAGGAAGGAAGTCAGGACAAAGCACTGTCCGGCTGTCTGGAGCTAGACGTTCACGGAGCTGCAGGGAGGTCGGCGGCTGGGACACAGCAGGGGCCGGCTGGGCGCCGCACGGTGCAGGGGAGGTAGAGGTTACCTCTGCAGTCGCCGCCGCCCAGCCCGAGGCCCAGGTCGCCCAGGATGCTCTCGCACTGGCCGTCGCTGTACGTGAAGACCGTGTCCAGCTCCGTGTGGCCGCGCTCGAGGAAGGCGCGCACGGCCGAGGAAGGGCTGGCTGGGGCGTCCATGCGGTGCCCCATCTCCAAGGCGCCCAGCACTGTGGCAGGCCGAACCCGGGCCCCCCAGGCGGCTCGCGGCGGCGACAGCGGCCGAGACTTGGCGGCGGCGGGCCACTCTGGCGCCCCGGGCGTGGAGTGCTGCCGTCGGTGGGCGGCGGGAATCAGTGCCAGCGGGGCGTCGCTTTAAGGAAGTGCCTCGGGCCCCGCCCACAAGCGTTGGGGGCGGAGTTCGCCGAAGGGGGCAGGGCCTTGGGGACAGCGTGCGCTGGGTTGGCGGGTGCGGCGGGTGTCGGCCGCAGGTGCGGAGGGGTGAGCGAGGTCCGAGGGTTTCGAGCGAACCCGATGGCCAGCGGCTGACCCTCCTGGGGCCTCGCTCCCACGTCTCCCCACCTCCCTCGGCTTCGCCCTGAACTGTCCCGGGGGCCCAGCGTCGCTCCGGAGGGGGTTTTCCGACGCGCTAAAGGTCCCGACGCGAGTCCTCGGCTGGGGGATGTGGCGCTCTGCGCTGTCCCGTCGTCGCCGCCGTGCGGTCCCAGAGGCGGTCTGCGGGCCTCCGGGCCGCACTTGCCCAAGTCTCCAGCCCGCGGCCCTGTGGAGTGACAAGCAGAGCCAGCCGCCTCGGGTTAATATATCCAAGCGAAAAGACCTTTCCAACATGAAGGCAAAATAAAGGCAAAATAGAGGTGCAGGGCATTCCCAGCAGGCTTTTACTCTGTTAGAAGGATTTGTAGACGGAAGGAAATTCGAATTTCGAATTTACACACACACGAAATGAGGGGTGCTGGGGGTGGTCAACGTGGGTAAATACAAAACACTAACATTTGTTTCATCTTTTAAAAAGATCATTGCATTTTTATAAAATTAAATGTAATTTTACCATATGACTTCCCCAAAGCCTATGTTCACCCAAAAGCCTATATATCGGTGTTTTTAATTTTTTTAAATGTTTGCTTATTTTTGAGAGACAGAGCATGAGCGGCGGAAGGGCAGACAGAGAGGGAGACACAGAATCCAGAGAGGGAGACACAGAATCCCAAGCAGGCTCCAGGCTCTGAGCTGTCAGCACAGAGCCCAACGTGGGGACTGAACTCACAAGCGGTGAGATCATGACCTGAGCCCAAGTCAGACACTTAACCTACTGAGCCACCTAGGTGCCCCCCTGATTGTTTTTATCATATATATATAATTATTTATTTTGAGAGTGACAGAGCATGAGTGGGGGAGAGAATCCCAAGCAGGCTCCGTACTGGCAATGCAGAGCATGGTACGGGGCTCAAACTCACAAACCTCGAGATCGTGACCTGAGCCAAAACCAAGAGTGGGATGCTTAACCCACTGAGCCACCCAGACACCCCTCCCTGACTGTTTTTTTAAAATATGTATAGCAGTTGGCTTGAGTTAGGATCTAAACATGAGTTACACGTGGCATTGGTGCAGTACTTCTGAAGTCTATTTTAAGCTTCAGCCATCTCAGCCTTCCCCCCACCCTGTTTCATGTATTTGCTTCTTAGAGAGCCCTATCTGTCAGGCTGTAATATGTCCCACATTCGGTTTGCATAGTCATGGTTTCATTCAACTTGTTCCTCTATCCCCTCATAATTCTTGCCCAATGGAAGTTGATGCTCATGGCTAGATCACATTCTAGTTGGGTTTGTTTTTGTTTTCTAAGAACAGTCCCTCGGGTGCTGTGTACTCCCTGATGCATCACATCAGGGAGGCACAAACAGCACGGTTGACTCCCTCCTAGTAATGCAGAGATCAAGCAGTGCGTTCATGTGATGTCAGCCCACTCCCTCCATGTAAAGTTCCCCATCACTCTTTCTTCTTATGGTTTCATCCACCGATGATCTTTGCCTGAATCAATGAAGGTAGAGTTTTTAAGTCGGAGATTATGTTGTGTACATTCTAAATACAGGTCTTAGGACTATAACAGCAACATGTGTAACATTTCTGAGTACTTTTAAATGAGAAGTAAAGTACAGGTGTTAATTTTTTTAATGTAATTTAATTTTTAAGGTAATTTTAGATTCAGATACAGTAGTAAGAAATAATAGAGAGATTCCTTGTACCCTTTCTGCAGCTTCCCTCAGTGTTTCCCAAGTAGCATCTTACAAAGCTATACTATAATATCATAACCTGGATACTGACAATGAAACAGTCAAGACACTATAGTTGTTGGGTGGAGTGTTGATTAGATCCTGCTGGTTGATGTCTCTTTTGAATCCCTCTCTATCGTTGCTGATTCACTGGGTCAATTGATCTCGGGATCAATTGTTGAAAAAGGAATGTTGAATTCTATAAATGTGGCCATTTTATCTATTTTTACTTTCTGGTCAGTTTTTGCTTTACATATTTTGGCAGCTCTCTTTGGTGCTTACATATTTAGGATTGCTACTCCTTCTTGATGGGCTGACCCTTTTCATAATTATATATGTCCCTCTCTGTCTCGATAATTTTCGTTGTTCTGACGTCTACTTTATCAGATATTTATATAGGCATTCCTACTTTGTCTTGATGGTTTGCATGATGTATCTTTCTCCATCCTTTTACTTTCAACCGGCCTATATCATATTTGAAATGAGTCTCCACAGAAAGCACATAGTTAGGTCAATTTTTTAAATCCTCTCTGGCAATCGCTGTCTTTTAAATAGTATATTTAGACCATCTACACTTAATGTAATTATTGACATGTTGGGGCGTCTGCCATTTTATTTTTTGTTTGTTTTCTGTTTTTTGTTTCTTTTTTCTCCTTGCTTTCCTGTAGATTAACTGAACAATTTGTCTTGTTTGAGAATATATATATATATATATATATTCTTAAATATATGTATTTAAGAATTCTGTTTTAACTACTGTTTTTGAGTATATCTCTTTGTTTAGATTTTTAAATGATTGCTCTATCAACAATCTGCCAGTGGAATCACTGCATATGTTTAAGTGAAGTATGGAAAACTTATGTCCCTTTCTGGTTTTTTACTCCTCTTGTTTATAATAGAATAATCTTAAGTATTTCTTCTGCATGCATTTTGAATGACATCAGACAGTATTATAATCGGTGCTTCAATCATCAAATGTAATTTATAAAGCTTAAAGAGGAGAAGGAAAATCCATTTATTTACTTACTTACTTATTTACCCGTATTTTTGCTTACTAGGTTCTTCCTTCATTCTTGATGTTCCAAGATTCCTTTTTTAAATCATTTTTGTTTGCTTGTTTAGAGAACTTCTTTTAGGCATTCATTTAAAGTCAGTCTGCTGGCAACAAGTCTCTTAGTTTTTCTCCAAGACTGTCTTGATTCCCCACTTCATTCCAGAAGGGTGTGTTTACAGGGTATAGGATTCTGGGTTGATGGTTCTTTTTCTTCAGCACTTGAAAAAAATGTGCCAGTTCCTTCTAGCCTGCATGTTTGTTTGTTTGTTTGTTTCTGATGAGAAATCTGTTGTCATTTGAATTTTCTTTTCTCTATAGGTAAGGTATCATTTCTCTTTGTTCTCTGCTCTTGAGATTTTATTCTTTATCTTGAATTTTCAGAGGTTTCACTGTGATATATCTTGGCATGAATTTTTGGGTGTTTATCTTCCTTTGAGTTCATTTCACTAATTGGATGTAGGGTTATACATTTTTTTGTATATGGAAGTTTTCAGCCATTATTTCTTCAGCTGCTTTTTCACCCTTCCCTGTTTCTCCTCTCCTTCCCTGCCAGGGACATGAATGTTAGATCATTAGTTCTGGCCCCCCAGGTCCCTGACACTCTGCATCTGGCTGGCTCAGTTGGTAGAGCATGCAACTCTCGATCTTGGGGTTTAAAGTTCAAGTCCCACATTGGGTGCAGAGATTCCTTAAAAATAAAATCTTTAGGAGCACCTGGGTGGCTCAGTCAGTTAAGCCTCTGACCCTAGATTTTGGCTCAGGTCATGACTTCACAGTTGTGAGATCAAGACCCACATCTGGCTCATTGCAGAGGGTGGAGCCTGCTTGGGATTCTCTCTCTCCCCGTCTCTCTGGCCCTCCCCCTCTTGTTCCCTTTCTCTCTCTCTCTCAAAAATAAATATACTTAAAGGTTTTTTTTTTTGTTTATTTTTGAGAGAGAGAGAGAGAGAGAGAGAGAGAGAGAGAGAGAGAGAGAGAGAGCGCAAACAGGTGAGGGGCAAAGAGAGAGGGAGACACAGAATCAGAAACAGGCTTCAGGCTCCCAGCTGTCAGCATAGAGCCCCACACAGGGCTCGAACCCACAGACTGCGAGATCATGACCTGACCTGAAGTCAACTGCTCAACCGACTGAGCCACCCAGGCGCCCCAATGTTCCTTCATCTTTTGAAAAAGCTCTTTAGGTATAAGATGGCTGAATTCAAGTGGCCATGAAACATGCAGGAGATACTCTACTGAGAAGATTCTAGTAGATGGAATATAACCTGGAGGAGAATGCATCTCTAATGGGGTTACTCGGGACTGAAGGTCTCCCGGTCAGTCAAAAGGCTCATCTTCTTGACTTGACGACTCAGGACCATTGCTCCCAGTGGCAGAGGTTGTCTTCCAAAAATGACCATATGTTCTCTCATATCCTCTTTTTACAACATAACATTGACACTCATCCCATGAGGCAAAAGTGATTCTATGAATTTCCAAAGCTGGGACATATAAGGCATTATGGCTTCTGCCTGGTTTTCTTGGGTAAACCTTAGAAGCCAGTGGCCATGCCTTGAGGAAAGCCTGGGCCACACAGAGGGGTCACATGGAAATGTACCACCTGACCACAGCAACTGGCATTCCAGCTGACAATCAGTGTCAACCTCCAGACATGTGAGCGAATGAGCCTTCAGGAGATTCTACCTCCAGCTTTAAGGTCACTTCTCAGTCGCTGGGGAGCAGATGAGCATTCCCCACTGAGCCCCGCCCAACCAGCAGATTCATGCTAAATGACTTGTCTTCTAAAAACAAAAACAGGAGCACCTGGGTGGCTCAGTTGAGCATCCAACTTCAGCTCAGGTCATGATCTCACAGTTCATGGGTTCGAGCCCCACGTCGGGCTCTGTGCTGACTGCTAGCTCAGAGCCTGAAGACTGCTTCCGATTCTGTGTCTCCCCCTCTCTGCCCTTCCCCCACTCATGCACACACACTCTCTCTCTGTCTCTCAAAAATACATAAATGTAAAAAAAAATTTTTTTTTAAACAAAAACAGGGGTGCCTAGCTGGTTCAGTCAGTGGAGTGTGTGGCTCCTGATCTAGGGGTTGTGAGTTCCAGCCCCATGTTGGGTGTAGAGATTATAAATAAACTTAAAACAAAAACAGCCCATCCCCCCAAACCACTTTGAGAATTTGTGTATTACACAATTCCAGTGTATAATTCAATGGTTTTTAGTGTATTTGGAGTTATTCAAGAATCACAGTGTTAGAGCCTTCCATCACCCGCCACGAGAAACCTGAACTCATTAGCAGTCACCCTCCGTTTCCTCCAACACCCCTTCCGGCCCTTGGCAACAACTAACCTACTTTCTTTCTCTTGTTGATTTGCCTGCTCCAGACATCTCCCGTAAACCGTAAACCGATTCATACACCAGGAGGCCTTTTGTGCCTGGCTTCTTCCACTCAGCAGGTTTTCAAAATTCATCCACATTGTAGGTGTTTTGTTACTTCCTTCCTTTTTGTTGCTCTTCCACTGTGTGAATGGGCCACTTTTTATTTATCCCTTCCCTGGCTGATGGACATTTAGGCTGTTTCCACTTTTTGGCCAGGCTATCGCTGCTATGAATACCTGTGTACAGATTTTTGTGTGGACTCATTTTCATTTCTCGTAGGTATATATACCTAAGGGACTGAATTGCTGGGTCATATGGTAACTCTAGATCTTGTCTTTGGAGGAACTGCCAGACGGTTTTCCTGAGTGGCTGCGCCACTTGACAGTCCTACCAGCAGTGGATGAGATTCCAGTTTCTCCACATCCTTGTCAACAGCCGTTATCATCCATCTTTTACTATAGCCAACCTGGTGGGTAGAGAGTGGGATCACTGCTTTTGATTTACTTTCTCTGATGGGTAATGATGTTGAAGAGCTTTTCATGTGCTTATTGGCCACATGTACATCTTCTTCAGTGAAAGGAGGATTCAGATCCTTTTCCTGTTTTTTAACATTGGGTTTTATTATTGAGCTGTGAGAGTTCTTTCTATTCTCTAGATACAAGTTCTTTGTGGGATACGTGATGTGCAAATATTTTTTTCCCATTCTGTAGGTTGCTTTTTTTCTTTCTCGATGGTCTCCTTTGAAGCACACACATCTTAAATTTTGATGATGTCTAAGCTTTTTATTGCCTTTTGTTGCTGTTGCTTTGGTGTCATCCAAGAAACCATTGCCTAACCCAACCCAAGGTCATGAACGTTTACTCCTGTGTTGTTAAGAACTTTATAGTTTTAGCTTTTACATTTATGTGGACAATCCTAAAGTTCACTTTGTGTCTGTGTGTGTATAGCGTGAGGAAGGGTATCAATTTTCTTCTTTTGCATGTGGATATCCAGCCGTCCCAGCATCACTTGTTGAAAACCATTCCTTTCAGGGCACATGGATGGCTCAGTCGGTTAAGCATCCAACTTCAGCTCAGGTCATGATCTCATGGTTCGTGGGTTCAAGCCCCGCATTGGGCTCTGTGCTGACAGCTCAGAGCCTGGAGCCTGTCTTCAGATTCCGTGTCTTCCTCTCTCTCTGACCCTCCCCTGCTCACTCTCTCTCTCTCTCTCTCTCTCAAAAAAAAAAAAAAATAGAAAAAAAAAACAATTCCTTTTTTCTTGAATGGTCTTGACACGCTTCTCTAAAATCAATTGCAAGTACATGTAAGGTTTATTTCTGGACTCTCAATTCCATTTCATTGGTCTATGTCTACCCTTAAACCAATACTATATTGTTTTTATTACTATAGCTTTGTGATAAGTTTTGAAATCAAGAATTGGAGAACTTAAGTCTTCTCATTCAAGATTATTTTAGCCAATCTGTGTCTCTTGAATTTACATATGAATTTTAGACTCTGTTTATGAATTTCTGTAAACAAACAAACAAACATAAAACGAGCTGGACTTTTGATAGAGATTGCATTGAATCTTTAGATTAATCTATTTTGGGGGAATTTTGTCATTTTAAGCAACTCAATTTTATGATGGTTTGTTGTACAGTAGTAACTGAAATACCACCCTGCTTGGGGCAAGTACCCATTTAAATTATTTATTATTATTTTTATTTAAAGAATTCTTTAATGTTTATTTATTTTTGAGAGAGAGTGAGAGTGAGAGAGCACAAGCACAAGCAGGGGAAGGGCAGAGAGAGCAGAGGCACAGAATCTGAAGCAGGCTCCAGCATCTGAGCTGTTAGCACAGAGCCTGATGCAGGGCTCGAACCCACAAACCGCGAGATCTTGGCCTGAGCCACCCAAGTGCCCCTCAATTTTCTTTTAATGTTTATTTACTTTTGAGAGACAGAGAGAGACTGTGAATGGGGGAGGAGCAGAGAGAGAGAGAGAGAGGGAGACAAGAGGATCTGAAGTAGGCTCTGTGCTGACAGCAGGGAGCCTGATGAGGGGCTCCAACTCACAAATTGTGAGAACATGACCTGAGCTGAAGTCAGACACTTGGGGCGCCTGGGTGGCTCAGTTGGTTAACTGTCTGACTTCAGCTCAGGTCACGATCTCGCAGTTCGTGAGTTCGAGCCCCGCGTCGAGCTCTGTGCTGATAGCTCAGAGGCTGGAGCCTGCTTTGGATTCTGTGTCTCCCTCTCTCTCTGCTCCTCCCCCGCTCGTGCTCTGTCTCTCTCTCTCACACAAAAATAAAATTAAAAATTAAAAAAAAAAAAAAGAAGTCGGACACTTAACCTACTGAGCCACCAGGTGCCTGGGAACCATCCATTTTATTGTGGATGAAGACAAAGGAGGGTGACTGCTTTTGCAGAGAATAAAATTTTGTCTGCAAGGTGTCTCCCTCTAGCCGGCAAAGGGACATTTCTTAGGACAAAGAGTCTTTCTGATTGGTGGTTTGGTCTGGAATTTCCATGGGAAGACCCCTTCCTCGCTTCCCGATTAGCAAGCCCTCAGTGTTGACTTCTGCCTCCCCTGCCCAGAGCTAAACTGATTTTTCTGCACTGGGAAGGCTCAAATCCCAGCCATCAGACCTGGGATTTTCTTCTCCAGCTTTGGATGCCTCCTGCTAGGAGGAGGGAAATGGGGACCCTGGCTGCCCGTGACACACCTCCAGCAGCACAAGACCCAGGGCGAGGGCTGGGTGGCTTTCACTGAGAGTAAAGCCACTGCTGAAATCGAGAGTCTGTTAAAATGGTCTGTGAGGGGCGCCTGGGGGGCTCAGTCGGTTAAGCAGCCGACTTCAGCTCAGGTCATGATCTCAGGGTTCATGGGTTTGAGCCCCGCGTCAGGCTCTGTCTGTGCTGACAACTCAGAGCCTGGAACCTGCTTCTGATTCTGTGTCTCCCTCTACTCTGACCGTCCCCTGCTCACGCTATGTGTCTCTCTCTCTCAAAAAAATAAACGTTAAAAAAAAAAAAAAGTCCTGCGGCATCTCAGGAGGTGCCTAGGAGCGTCTTTCTCCTTCTTGGCAAAGACTCTCATGGTAGGTTCTGGCCCCAGTGATTCTTCTTCTAAGTACAGCCCTTTCATGAGGTGATTCTGAATAAGAGAAAATACACTTGACGGTGTATGACCTGCTTTTCTTCCACTGCGTACAGCAGGGTGAGGGCCCCCTCGGCCTGGCTGTCGAGAGTCCAGGCTGGATTCGGGACAGAAGGCAGCGGGGAGACCCTCGAGAGGGCAGCGCACGTGGTAGCTCTGCTCCCTGGAGACTCCACCTCACGGTCCTGCCCTCTGGCAGGAAGCTGCCAGGCAGGATGAAAACTGGTTGCAAAGAGTCAAGGAGACAGGCTTGTGGGGTTTACTCAAGGCCTGGGCTACAGCCAGGTCAAGTGGCTGCTTTATTCAGACAGGAACTTCCCAAGTGGGCCCCAGCCCCAGCCTTTACACATTCTGAAGGCAATGAGGAGCAGGTGGGAATCTAGAAAAAGAAGGCATTGATCCAGACAATCAAGAAGACTGCACCCGATCAACTTAAGGCAGACCAGTCAGGACGAGAGAACAAGAGATGTGACGGAAAAGAGAGAAACCTTTGGAAGCTCGAGCCAGGCGGCGGCCTAGCGGAAGTAGTTGGGACATTCGTGGGCAACCAGGTGCCAGGCTTGCTCAAAGGCCTGCAGGACGGCGGGCTCCAGGGGCCCTTCCTCAGTCGCTGCCAAGTTTTGTGCCAGCTGCTCCAGGCTGGACATGCCCAGGATGACCGCATCCCCGTGGGCACCCTGCAAGGGGAGACGGCCGCGGGTGAACACGCAGGCACTGCAGTGACTCCAGCCCACACCGCCCTCCCAGCCCCGTCCCTGCCAAGGCTTGGGCTCTGATGTTTATTTACGCTGTACACAGTTCCACAAAGAACTCGAGGTGCCTTCAACAATTTTAACTATGTGACTCCATACCCTGTCTTCTTTCCCTCGGCTGTCACACTGCTCATCCTCGGACCGACCTGCGTTCGAAGCCCTGTTGCGCCACTTGGCAGCTGTGTAAGCATGACTTACTTATCTCACTTCTCTGTAACTCAGTCTTCTCTATTTTCGGGGCGGTTATGGGAATGAGAAACTATGTAAAGCACTTAGCCCCCATTTATTGAGAAACTACTATATATATGGCAGACACTGTGCAACTGTGTAAGGCTGACACAGGAGAAAAGTCTTAACTGGGAAGTCAGGGGACACGAGAGAGAGAGAGAGAGAGAGAGAGAGAGAGGGAGGAACCCGAACTCCCACCACAGAGGGAGACTAATGAGGTTTGAGAGATTTTCTACCCCCCGCATAGCTGTGTGAACCCATCTCCTCATGGGGAACAACACTTCCAAAGGCCTAAGTACTAACTAAATACACGTCTGCAAAGCCCTCCTCAGGGCCTGGCACTCAGACAACTACTAAGAACAATGGAAAAACTGCTCATCATCAGGGTTGGGACCGAGAGAAACTTCAGAGGGAAAAACTACTTAGAGGGGGCGCCCGTTGGGCTCAGTTGGTGGAGCACGTGATTCTTGGTCTCAGGGTTGTGAGTTCAAGCCCTGTTCGAGACTATGGAAATTACTTAAAAATAAAATTTTTTTTTTTTTTTTAAACGTAGGCCCCACACTCAACGTGGGACCTGAACTCACCACCCTGAGATCAAGAGTCACATGGTCCACTGACCGAGCCAGCCAGGGGCCCCCAAAATAAAATCTTAAAAAAAAAAGAGAAAGGAAGAAACGGCCTCGAAGTCACCTAGAGGTAAGTCTGGCTCTCCTCAAAGGGCAGTAGCGGCACGTCCAGGACGGCGGGTTACCTGGAGCTGGGAGTGGTGGTACATCCACCGGAGGGCGGCTGAGGTCATGCTGGGGGCGCTGCTGCCGTACGTGGCCTGCAGGGCCTTCTCCACCAGGGCAATGGCCTCGAAGTGGTGCTCCTTCCAGAAGCTGGGCAGGTGGGGAGGGTGGCACAAGGGTCAATAACATGGGGTCACGTTGAGGCTACAGCCAAAGAGCCCAGCTCGGCAGCTGTGCCCACCTAACTCTGCAGCGAGGAGGGACCAGTGTTTCTCGGGCAGCAGAACCACTGGGCACGGGGGGCAGTCAGAGGGAGCTCACCAAAGACCCCACCTTCGACCCTTTTATGAATTCTGCCCTGCCCTTACTTTACTTAGTGAAGCAAAGGTAACCAGTACGGGGGCAGGGCAGGACTCAGCCCCAGGGCTCGCTCTTTCCGTCCTGGCAGGTGGCCAGCACTTCTCAGGGAAGAGCTGTGACTTGGAAGACCTGGTGTTAAGGGCCAGGGATCCTTAATGCCTCACTGAGGTCCGGAGAAAACCAGAAGCGCCAGAGTTTGGTCATTGCTGCAGGAATCAGGGGACGTAGGTCCAGGCAGCAGGGGAGACCTGGAACCAGGTGAAGCAGCCTAGATGCTCTCCATTTCAGATAAGGGGGACTCCGTACCCCACCCCTCCTGACGCAGCTCACCGATTCCTGTAGGTCTCAGCCCAGTTATTCCCGAAGAAGCGGCCCACGGGTTGTTTCCCATCCTTGTCCTCGTACTTGTACTTGCCGGTCAGCAGGCCCCCTGTGGGAAGACTGCCATCAGACTGCTGGCCCTCACTGCTCCCCGAAGCTGTTCTGGACTGGCGGGGCAGGGGGGTGAGGGGATGGCAGGGAACCCAGGAGAGCAGGAGGACACAGCCCAGCCTCTTCCCAAACCCATCCCTGCCTCCCACGTCCCGGGCCGGGCATCCACCATGTCAGGAAGAGGCAGACGCAGGGGCCAGGGGTGCCCTCCCGCCCAGGGGGAGCCTGTCCCCACAGCAGCCCGTACCAGCCAGAGGGTTGTAGGCATAGAACCTCAATCCGAAGTGCCTGAGGCAGGGGAACAGCTCCGTCTCCACCTGCCGGGTGGTGGCGTTATACATGCCCTGCAAGTAGAAGAGCCAGAGGGAGAGGGTGTGGTGTCAAGGCAGGGGACCCCAGCCTTCTTTTAAAACTGTCAGTCAAGGGGCGCCTAGGTGGCTCAGTCGGTTACACGTCCAGCTTCGGCTCAGGTCATGATCTCACGGTTCGTGAGTTCGAGCCCCGTGTCAGGCTCCGTGCTGACAGCTCAGAGCCTGGAGCCTGCTTGGCATTCTGTTTCTCTCTCTCTCTCTCTGCCCCTCCCCTGCTTGCCCTCTGTCTTTCTCTCTCAAAAATAAATATACATCAAAAAATATATGTATTTAAAACTGGCAGTCAAAACCTGCCCAGGACTTCAGCAGTGATTTCCCAAATCACTAGTGGTGGCAGGGGCTGGGGAGATGGTGCTGGGTCCAAGGCAGGGAAACCCGAGTGGCTATATCATTCCACAAATATCTATTGTGGCCAACCGTGGGCTGGATGCTGCATTGCCAAACACAAGCAAGTCCAGCCAGGTCTCTGCCTCGGCCTCTCACAGATGTTAGAATCAAGTTCAAACCACAGAAGAAAAACAAAAAAAAAACCACAGAAGTAAGCATCCGTCCATAGATGAATGGATAGAGAAGATGTGGTACATATATACAACGGAGTACTACGCAGCCATATAAAAAAGGATGAGGTCTTGCCATTTGTGACAATATGGAAGGGCCCACGGAGAATTATGCTAAGTGAGATGAGTCAGAGAGACAAACACCATAGGATTTCACTTACATGTGGAACCTAAAAATCAAAGGAACAAACAAAAAAGCAGAAACAGACCCATATGTACAGAGAACAAACGGCCAATTGTCAGAGGGGAGGGGATGGGGGATGGGCAAAAAAGGGATGAAAAGGAGCAGGAGGTACAGGGTTCTGGTTATGCAATCAAGAAGTCACAGGGTTAATGGGGCGCCTGGGTGGCTCAGTCGGTGGAGCATCTGACTTCGGCTCAGGTCATGACCTCACAGTTCGTGGGTTCGAGCCCCGCATCAGGCTCTGTGCTGAAGAGCCTGGAGCCTGCTTCAGATTCTGTGTCTCTCTCTCTCTCAAAAATAAATAAAACATTAAAAAAAAAAAAGTCACAGGGTTGAGAGGCACAGTGGAGGGAATATAGTCAACAGGACCATAATAGCCTCACGTAGCTATACTCGTGACGCGCATAGCATAGCATATACGCTAATGGGACCAGTATGTTGTATATCTGGAACTAATGCAACAGTGTGTGTCAACTACACTTCAGTTAAAAAAATACACACACACATGGCAGCCTGGGGGGTTCAGTCAGTTGAGCATCTGACTTCGGTTGACCATCTGACTTCGGCTCAGGTCATGATCTCATGGTTTGTGAGTTCGATCCCTGTCCCAGGCTCACTGCTGTCAGCGCAGAGCCTGTTTCGGATCCTCTGTCCCCCCCCCGCCCCTCCCCTGCTCTTTCTCTCTCAAATATCAACAAACATTAAAACAAATGAACTTTCTTTACCAAAAAACCCCACATACACACAGATAGAAGACACAGGAAAGGTGAGCTCTGTGATCACAGGACATGCTACAAACACTCTAAACACATGATGATGAGGTCTGGATACTGGAGGCTCCTCTGGGGCAGCCAGAAAGGCTTTCAGAGCACGAGACATCTAAGTGGGGCCTGAGTACTTGCTTCTACCAGGGAGAAGGGGAGGAGGGGTCCAGGCTGACGCACACAGAGAGGGAGCAGGAAGGGCCCACGGAACACATGCGGGCAATGAGGGAGCAGGAAGGAAGGGCCCGCGGAAAACACGCGGGCAATGAGGGGGGCCAGGGCCAGAGCCAGCAGGTGCCTGTCGGCCAAGCTGAAGGGCCTGCACATCGTCCCCATGGCACCCGGGAGCCCTCTCCAGGCCGTCGGCAGGGGACTGGCTGCTAGGGAGAGGGCACAGGAGGCAGTCGGAGGGGCCAGCACCCGCGATCAGCAGCAGCCCCGCAGACAGGCCCTGCAGCCCTGGCCCTCACCTGGTACACGGTGGGCAGGGTCCAGCCGTTGCTCTTGCAGAGGGTACAGATCTCGGCCACCTCCCAGGCGGCATAGTTGGAGAGGCCAAGCTCCACAAACTTGCCCTGTGGAGGACAGGCCTCAGTCAGAATGTGCCACGGCCCAGCTCTGTCCCCAGCTCTGCTCTGGGACTCCCCTGGTGCCCCCACTCTCCTGGGTAACGGCAGGCCCAGGAGACGACTGGCAGACCACCTCCCGGAGCTCGGGGCCGGTCTCACCTCCTGCCGAAGCTGGTGGCAGGCACGCAGCGTCTCTTCCACGGGGGTATCATGGTCAGGGGCGTGGAGGTAGAAGAGGTCCACCTTGGAGCACTGGAGCCGCTTCAGTGATGTCTCCAGCTGGGCCCGGAGACTGTCCGGCTTCAGCGACTTCCCATCCCAGGGATTGGCCTTGGTGGCGATTCTCACTTTGAGGGGAGAATGCAATGGCTAAGAGGCTTATTATCTGACCCTGTCTAAATTATTTAAGATCTCTGAGCCTCGATTCACTAATCTGTAAAATGGGGACATAACAATGGAACTGTCCTAGGGTGATCAGGAGCATTAAATATGTAAGTTCTCAATGTTCACTGCTGCTGTAATCACTGTTATTAGTCACCAAACTGCTGGCTGTGCCAGGCCCAGCACTAGATGCACACTTGCTCCCTGCCCTCAAGGAGCTCACAGTCTAAAGGTGATGTTAGGATGCATAAGTGCAGTGGAGAAAAGCCCCTGGTGCTAAAGAGGCCCAGAGTACAGGCGTGTGGCCATCCTGGGAATTTCAGGGAAGGCTTCCTATAGGGATGACCCAGGAGTTGAGTCTCTAAGAATGAGTCACAGCCAACAATGGGAGGATGGGAAGCACATTCTAGAGCATGGAAATGTAGGCAAAGTCACAGGCAAAAAAAAAAAAAAAAAAAAAAAAAAAAGTATGTGGAGGGCCACCCCTGCAATTCTGAGTTCTAAGAGCATCAGCTCCAGGCAGGGAGCAGCGGGACATGGGACAAGAGAAGGGTCACAGACCTAATCACAAACCATCCACCAAAGTCAGCCATGTTCACGGTGTCTATAGTAAGGAGACAACTAAAAGGGCGGGCCTGGAAACAGGGAGACAAGAGGCTGCCTCAAGAATCCTGGAGAGACGGGGGCGCCTGGGTGGCTCAGTCGGTTAAGCGTCCGACTTCGGCTCAGGTCATGATCTCAAGGTTTGTGAGTTCGACCCTCATGCTGGGTTCTGTGCTGATAGCTCAGAGCCTGGAGCCTGCTTCAGATTCTGTATCTCCCTCTCTCTCTGTTCGTGTTCTGTCTCTCGCTCTCTCAAAAGTAAATAAACATTTAAAAAAATTAAAAGAAAAGAAGAATTCTGGAGAGATGATGCCGCCTGAACAGGCACACTTCAATCTGAGAACAGGTCAAAGGCAAAGGCAGCAGGTGATTACAGATCTCCCTCCCCTTCAGACTCAGAGAACGAGACAGTGTTCTGCCACTCAAGCAGCTTAGAAGGGCCGTAACTGTCGGGATCCTGCACTTTTCACACTGGGCGAAGGCCGATTAGCAGGTCACAGGGGAGTCACCAGACCACTTGGGATGTGGGAGGGGACAAGTCCCACCGCTTCTTGTCCACATTGTCCCCATTCCCCCCACATTTCTCAAATCCTCTGTGTTCTTGGTGTGAACTTTGCCTCAAGTTCAACTTGTGGACTTTGGCTCAGTGAGTGCCCGGAGTCCACGGAGGAAGCAGGGAACGGCTGGAGGAGAAAAACCAATTCAGAAACAAAATCTTCATCATTAAGGAGGGGCAGCCGGGTTAACTAGAAAGTGTGGGTCTGATTTTCAGGTTCCCATTCTGTTCCTCCAGATCCACCAAGCTGTGAAGCCAAGGGGGACCCAGAGGGGGCTCCCGATCGAGCACTGGGAGGGGCAGAAAAGAGGAGGCACAGTCCGAGAGTAAAAATAACAGCAAACGTTCACTGGGCCTTACCACGTGCCAGGCACCCTCCTAGGCACTTCCAATGTCATGGGGCTAATGAAGGGCAGTCCCTCCCGTCCACACACATCCTCCACTCAAGCCACACCTGTCTACTGGCCGTCCTTCCACATTCCAGACTGGTCTGCACAGCTGTACCTTCAGCCTTTGATGCCCCTTTCTCTTATTATCTTTCCAGCAAATTACTATTGGTCCTCTAAGGCCTGGCTCCAGTGTTCTCTGAACCCTCCCTAGGCCTCTCCCCGACCCCATAATCCCTGCAAAGTATTTCCTCTTCTGGGCTTCAAACTTCCCTGTTAGACTCTAAGCTCCCTGTGGTGGGTCAGAGCCACCTTCCCTCCTATAGCCCCTAACAAACCTCCCACTCCACACCGTCCCCGCACCCCTGCTCCCCCAGCTGGCTCTGTGGCCTAGCTGCAGCTCTCTCTGGGAGCCAGGGTCTTGCCAACTGAAGAGAGCAAACAGGGACTGATGAAAGACCAGGATGAGAAGTGGGTGCTCAGGGAGCCATGGGCGCAGGCAGAGCTCCTGGGGCCCGGTTTGGGGCACCTGGCAAGGTTGGAGGGGATACTGCATCGCTCTCTCTGGAGACCAGTGCCGCAGAGAGGTGCCCCAAGAAAGCAAGGCGGGGAGGAAGAGAACTAAACCAGGCGCAGGGTAAGACTCGGGGTTCCTGAGCTGCAACCCCCAGAGGAAAGAGAAGGGGAGGGAAAGGAGATCAGGACAATGCACTGTCCGGGGCGAGACGTTCACGGAGCTGCGGGGAGGCTGGCGCCCGGGAGGGGACGCGCGGCTGGGACACAGCAGGGGCCGGCTGAGCGCCGCACGGTGCAGGGGAGGTAGAGGTTACCTCTGCAGTCGCCGCCGCCCAGCCCGAGGCCCAGGCCGCCCAGGATGCTCTCGGACTGGCCGTCGCTGTACATGAAGGCCGTGTCCAGCTCCGTGTGGCCGCGCTCCAGGAAGGCGCGCACGGCCGCGGCGCTGGCTGGGGCGTCCATACGGCGTCCCATCTCCATGGTGCCCAGCACTGTGGCAGGCCGGGCCGGGGGCCCCGAGGCGGCTCGCGGCGGCGACAGCGGCCGGGACATGGCTGCGGCGGCGGCGCGAGCCTTGGGCACCCGGGGACCAAGGGTGCAGCGGAGGGCGCCTCGGGCCACAGCGCGACGCGCAGCGCTCAGCATGAGGTCGGCGCATGCGCGTTGGGGCGTTTCGAGCCCGGCCCACCAGCCGTCGGGGCGGAGCCGGGAGGCGGTGAGGGAACTGGAAAGGCCTCGCACCTCCCCACCACGCACGCTCCGCTCGCTCGCCCCGCCCCCAAGGTCTATAGACTCCGCCCGCGGCGCGGGAGGCGGGGCCGCGCGCCTCAGGGGCGGGGCGGGGCGGGGCGGGGCTTCAGGTCAGCTGACCTAGGCAGTGCAGACTCAACCCAGAAGCCGGAGCTGAGCGGTGGATCTTGACGCGGTGAGGCAGGTTTGAGGCTGGGGGCAAGAACGAAGGCTGCGGGTCGGGACTCTGGGGTGTCTCTGCCGCATTTTCCAATAACCTCCTCCAGCCCCTAGACCGTCTTGGGGCTTCTGCCCCCTCTTTGGGGCACGATTTCCTGGGACGAGCCTCTGAGCCGGGATTAGATGACCCTGGGGGCCATACGTTGTGCCCTCCTGAGCGGGGCCTCTCAAACCAGCCTGTCCAGAGATTGGCATCTGGGTCCCTGTTCACCTCCTGGTTCCGGCGGACGGGCCCCGTCGTGTCCGACGGCTTTGTTTTCTCCAGGGCTGGCCAAGGAGGGGGCCTCGCGGCAATTGAGCGCTGACCCCAGCAGCTGCCCTGTCATTATCCCCGCCAAGCAGGCGGCTCGCGCTGGGCTGAGTCACCAGGTGGCCACGGACCCAGAGGCCTGGAGTGGGTGGTATCCACCCGCGGGGACGCCCCTCCCCTCCACATACGCCGCCGTTCTGTTGGGAGCCCAGATTGCCTCCTCCCCTCATGCCTAGGACAAGTTTTAAAGTGTGTACATGGGGAGGCTGGGTTTGGAAGTGTGAGGACTGGCGCGGGTCTTGTCCATTCAACACTTACCGAAGGCTGCTTCGCGCCAGGGACTCGGGGAGGGCGGTCGAGGAGCAGGGGACTCGATGCAACCAGTGTTTAGCCTGTGCCAGGCACCAGTCTAATCTCTTGGCCTGAATTATGTCATTTAATTCTGCCGTCTGCAGTTCTGCAGTCTAGGAGGTGAATACCTAGGTTATCTCCCCATTGTACGGATTGGAACTCTGAGGCTCAGTCACTTGCCCCGGAGTTCTGTACCTTGTAGGCACCAGGCAGGTCAGTTCTAGGATGTTTTCTCCTCAAACCTAGGTCAACTGAGCTCACAACTAGTTTTCTTCCTTCCTTCCTTCCTTCCTTCCTTCCTTCCTTCTTCCTTCTTTCTTTCTCTTTCCTTTCTATACTCCCCTCTCTCTGTCTCCTCTTTCTTCCTCAACACTTTCTGAACCTTTATTGTGCGGCTGGTGTCTCCAGGCCTGAGAGTCAGTCACAGCTAGGGTGAAGGGAGAGGTAGGGAGGGGCTTGAAGAGCAGGATTAGCTGAGGAATGTGATAAGCATTCTTCAGGTATGTGAATGAGAGGAGGGGGAGGGGTGACAGGTGTCATCCAGCCAGCCTTTGTAAGACCTCTTTGAGAGGACATGTTAGAACTGGGTCTGAGTGTCTCCTTACCAGGCCCTCCAGGGAGAGAAGGACACTCCTTGGGATTGAGACCACATGTACGGAAGCCTGGAAGCCTGCAACTTCCACGGGATGCATCTCCCTGACTCACCTTGGGATCCAAGAGAGGAGCTTGCGTATGGCAGGAGATGCCTTCTCCAGCACGGCCTTTCTCAAAGTGTGGCCGTGTGCACCAGAATCAGCTGGGGTTGCCTTTTTTTTTTTTTTTTTTTTTAGATTTTATTTTTATTTTTAATTTTTTTTATATGTATTTATTTTTGAGAGACAGAGAGAATGGGAGGAGAGGCAGAGAGAGAGAGGGAGACATAGAATCTGAAGCAGGATCCAGGCTTTTAGCTGTCAGCACTGAGCCCGATGCGAGGCTCGAACCTGCAAACCACAAGATCATGACCTGAGCCAAAGTCGGATGCTTAACCTACTGAGCCACCCAGACGCCCCAAGATTTTATTTTTAAGTAATCTCTACACCCAGTGTGGGGCTTGAACTCACAACCCCAAGATCTAGAGTCGCCTGCTCTACCGACTGAGCCAGTCAGGCCTCCCTGAGGCTGCTTTGTAAACCCAAAGGCCCTGATCTGAGGTCCAGAGACACTGTTCGTGAATTCTGGACATGTGCCCTCCATGGTTCCAAGACACCCCTGCTGTGGTCCTTGTCAAACCTATGGACGCAGTCAAGCTTTGTTGGAACCCTGGACCTCTATTCTCACGGTGCTATTTGACCAGGAGGTGGGCACCTTTCTAGAAGCCAGGCCTGGGGCCCAGGCTGGCTCCTTCTGGGACCAGCTGGGTCAGAACCTATAGGTGACGGACCCTATGTGCAGCGGCCCTCAGGGGAAGGCCCCTCTGGTCAGGATTCATGTGTGTCTCAGAGTGCCCTGAGCTGTCCATGTGCTCTGGGCAGGGATAGGAGACCACTTATCTGCTCTGGGCCCTCTGAGCCAAGCTACAATCCTCAAGACACCCCCTTCCCTCACTGGGCATGTACCACCTTAAATCCTCCTTAACCTGGTGAAAAGTGGGGGGGGGGGGGTGAGGGAGTGGCCTCAGGGTGGTTGAGCTACTGGATTCCCCTTCCCCAAACAGTCCAGCTTGCATTTGGTCAGGCACTGGGCTAAGAGCCTTATGTGCACTTCATCTGCACCACAAACCCCCAAGGGGTAAGTGTCATCCCCATTTTTTAAAATGTTTTATTTATTTTTTGAGAGAGGGAGAGACAGCGTGAGCAGGAAAGGGTCAGAGAGAGAGGGAGACACAGAGTCTGAAGACAGGCTCCAGGCTCTGAGCTGTCAGCACAGAGCCTGACGCGAGACTCGAACCCGCGAACCATGAGATCATGACCTGAGCCGAAGTCAGACGCTTAACCGACTGAGCCACCCAGGTGCTCCTGTGTCATCCCCATTTTATAGAGAGGCTCAGACGGTTCCTCACTTGGGCAGGGCCACCCGACCTTATTTGGAAAGTGGGGACACTCTCTGCTACCTCACAGGGAAGTTACAAGGGTGGTGATGTATTAATGGGATGGGCTGGATCTGCACACTCAGGCTCTGTAAGAGGGAGGTGGGGGGGCCCAGTTGGGAGGTGGCTGGGGGACAGAAGGATTTGCTTTAAAATGCCTTTAGGGGGCGCCTGGGTGGCCCAGTTGGTTGAGCTTCCGACTTCGGCTCAGGTCATGATCTCACGGTTCGTGGGTTGGAGCCCCGCGTCGGGCTCTGTGCTGACAGCTCGGAGCCTGGAGCCTGCTTTAGATTCTGTGTCTCCTTCTCTCTCTGCCACTCCCCTGCTCATGCTCTGTCTCTCTGTCTCTCAAAAATAAATAAATAAATACATTAAAAAAAAAATGAAAAACATAAAATGCCTTTAGCCCAGCAAAGATACAGTTCTTACCTGGATTGTCAGTTAGCCTGGGTGGCCTTGCGGATGCTAGTAAGTAGCAGGACATCAGGTAAACAGCTCCAACATGGGCTGTGCTGAAGGTCATCAAGGTGGGTTACCAGGATGCAGGAAAAGGTGATCAGCACCCTTGCTGGGCCCTGGAGATACTGCAGAGAACCGGGCACACAGTGATTTGGATGCCCTTACCCCCCCTCAGGGCCTCTGCCCGTGGCCAGTCATAGTAGGGCTGAGCGTCTCAGACGTCCTGAGAAAAGAAGCTGACTCGCTTCCTTTCCCTCTGTGATGCTCCCAGGGTGCTGCGATCTCAGCACTTCCAAGGGTCTGGCCAGGGTGACGGTCCCTTTGGGTGCTGTGACAAATGCCAAAAACCAGGTGGCTTATAAACCACAAACTTTGATTTCTTATGAGTTCCTGGGGCTTGGAAATCCAAGGTCAAGTCACCAGCAGATTCGGTGTCTGGTAAGGGTCTGCCCCCTGGCGGTCTTGGAACCACGGAGGGCATATGTCCAGAATTCATAGGTGGCTGTCTTTTCGCTGTGTCCTCACATGGCAGAAGGGGTGAGGGAGCTGTCTGGGGTCTCTTTTATTCCCGAGGGCTCTGCTGTCCCGACCCAAGCACCTCCCAACAGCCCCACCTCCTAATGCCATCACGGGGCCGGGGCGGGGGGGGGGGTTAGGTTTCAACGTATGAAACGTATGAATTTGGGGAGCACACAACTATTCAGTCAGTAGCACAGGGCATTGCTTTATGAGGGTCCTGGGCCTTCTGAGTAGGAACTGAAGGTGGCTGGAGACAGTCTCAGTCCCGTGAGGAAAGCCTCTGAGCACAGGGGAAGAAGGGGAAGCCGGCCTTCTGGCTGCTGGGGGGCCCGGGGCAGTCGGGCCACACCCAGGGACAGAAGCGCCTGAGGCAGCATCGGCAGGGTGGTTATGAGCCCGGGTGCAGGTCCCAGTCCCTGCTTTGACTCCGGCCTCTGCTGCTTCCTGGCTGGGTACAGGTCACTTCCCTGGTCCCTTAGATGTATCAAGACCCCCAACCCCCGGTCCCCATTCATGGAGTTGAAATGAGGACAACATGAGTAAATGCCTGCGAGGTGCTTAGCACAGAGCCAGCAAAGAGCTTAGTGATTAGGGGCTGTGATGGGTCTCGACTGGTAGAGATGGCACCATCTGGCTCCACTTTCTCTCCCTTCTCGTGGACTGTCGCACAGACAGGGACTGCTGTAGTCACTGTGCAGGGTGCTCGGGCACCGGGAGGAGCCTTTCCCGCCTGTCCCTGCAACCAGCCACCTTCTGCCTTTGCTGGTGGTGAGAATGGGGACGTGGCTCTGGACCCCTGGCCAGCGGGCGTCCCACACACGTTGCTGCTGGAGAATTCTTCCTGAGTGCCACGCTCGAGTCCCAGCCACCTGTGCAGGCCCTGGACCCACCTGGCCGTTATCCTCTGAGCGATGCTGGCGGACAGCCCTACTTTAAATGAGACAATGTGCTCAACTGGGGCCTGGTCTCAGCAGACCTTCCTGGAGTAATTGACAAAACAGATTGGCAACAACATAAATTGTTCAAGAGTTCCAACCGAGGTGCCTCTGAGGGCTCAGTTCTCCGTGCTGTACGGACTCCTTTAACCTTGGTGACATCTGTATGAAGGTGGCACTGTTATCACTCCTTTTACAGATGAGGGTATTGAAGCACAGGAGTGGGGTGGGGGTGGAGGGGCTGAGCATCCGTCCAAAGCCGCAGCACTAACAAGTGGTAAAGCTGGGATTTGAATACACTTGTCCCTGATTGCAGATCGGCACTCTCCCGGCTCATGTCATTGGCACGTGTGGGCTGTGATCTCTGTCCTTGAGGCTGATTGTGTCCTAGGGTTCAGAGGCTTGGTCTGTGCCAGGTGTTAAAACGGGGGATGGACGTAGGTGGGGTCCTACGTAGGTTCTGCACGGGATGCAGAACTGTCAGAGCTGAAGGCCCCCTCTCTTTCTCCTTATATGACCCTCCCTCCATCCCACAGCGGCCATGGTCTGGAAGAAACTGGGCTCCGGCAACTTCTCCAGCTGCCCCAACGGCTCCCTCGAGTGGATATGGGACGTGTTTGGCGAATGCGCCCAGGACGGCTGGGACGAGGCCAGCGTGGGCCTGGGCCTGATCTCCATTCTCTGTTTTGCGGCATCCACCTTCCCGTGAGTACTGGCAGGGGCAGGGGTGTGGGGTGGGGCGATGGCACTGCTCGGAAGGCCCTCCCCAGATTCAAGGTCATGTGTGCTCCCTCCACTCTCACTCACTGACTTCCAGCCCGCCCTGGAGGGCCCTGCGCTGAACCCCACCCTAGGCTGACACACAGATGATAATAACAAGAATATGAACCTTGCTGCTGTGTGTTCAGGGTCTGCTGTGTATGTATGTGGCTGAGTTCCAAGCGCTTGACATGTTTCTTACTTCATTTAATCCTCATAACAACAACCCTGTGAAATAGGGACAGCTGCCATCCCTACTTTATGAGGGAACGGAAACCCAGAGAGGCTAAGTAACTTGCTCTAGGGTGCACAGCTAGGAAGAGAGGGAACAGAGGGGTGGGAGGGCTGAGACGCACCAAACACCAGCCCTTGTCCTGTGACAGTGCGGCAGGCGGACAAGCAGTGATTACAAAACAGCGTGGCCACTGCCGTGACTGGGGAACGAGGACACGCTGTGACCTAGGAGAGTCACTTTGCTGCTCCAGTACCTCAGCTTCCTCATCTGCAAAATGGGAATGTTGTTCCCTAGCTGCCGGGGCTGCCGGGGCGATGGCGTGAGGGAGAGTACGTAAAGCACCGGGCTTGGGGCCTTTGCACGTTGTGTGGACAATCCCGTGGCTGGACAGAGCGTGTGCCGGTCAGGGACGCTGGGACAGGTGAGGACAAAGACGTCACCAAGGGCCCTGTAACATGAGGCATTCTCCACTCCACGTTAGCAAACGTGCTCTTTATCCTGAGGGAGAAAGGTAAGGGTTTAATCAGGATCTTGGCACTTTTTAAAAATAGCTTTATGGAGCCATAGAATTAGCCAGTTTATATGTATAATTCAGTGTCTTTCATGTAGCCACAGAGTTGTGTAACCATTGCCTTAATTGGTTTTAGGACATTTTCTTCCCCCTAAAAAGAAACCCCCAAAGCAATGAGTCATTCCTATTTCCCCTGAAACTCCCAGGCCCTGGCAACCACGAGCTTACTTTCTATCACTATCGATCTGCCTACTCTGGGCATTTCATGTAAATGGAATCAGAGTATGGGAAAGCCTGGCTTCTCACTTAACGTCACGTCTTCAAGGCTCATGCATGTTTGGCAGGTGTGAGAACTTCCTTCCTGTTTATGTCTGAATAATATCCCAGTGTGCGATGCCCCACCTTTTATTCATTCATTCATTCATGGGGGTTTGGTCTGTTTCTACTTTTTGGCTCTTACAGTTCAGGCCACTGTGAGCATTCACATGCGAGTTTTTGTGGGTGCGTATGTTTTCACTTCCCTTGGGTATATGCCTAAGTAGCGAAATTGCTGGGTCATATGGTAACTCTGTGTTTAATCTTTTAAGGATGTTTAAAAAACATTATTAAGCCCTAGTTGCATGACATGGCCTGGCCCTGGTGATGTCACTTTGGGCCTATGGTTTTCTTTTTTTTTCTCTTTTTTTTTTAAGATTTCTTTTTACATTTTTATTTTAATGTTTATTTTTGAGAGAGAGAGACAGAGCACGAGTTGGGGAGGGGCAGAGAGAGAGGGAGACACAGAATCTGCAGCAGGCTGTGGGCTCTGAGCTGTCAGCACAGAGCCCGACTTAGGGCTCAAACCCATGGACCGTAAGGTCATAACCTGAGCCAAAGTTGGGTGCTTAACTGAGACACCCAGACGCCCCTTTTTCAAAGATTTTTATTTTAAGGGATGCCTGGGTGGCTAAGTCGTTAAGCGTCTGACTCTTGATTTTGACTCAGGTTGTGATCTCACAGTTTGTGAGTTTGAGCCTGGAGTCTGGCTCTGTGCTGATGGGGTGGAGCCTGCCTGGGATTCTGTCTGTCCTTCTCTCTGCCCTTCCCCACCTTGTGCTCACTCTTTCTCTCTCAAAATAAATATAAACTTAAAAAAAAAAAAAAAAAAGAGGGGCACCTGGGTGGCTCAGTAGGTTAAGCCTCCGACTTCGGCTCAGGTCATGATCTCGTGGTCCATGAGTTTGAGCCCCGCATTGGGCTCTGTGCTGACAGCTCAGAGCCTGGAGCCTGCTTCAGATTCTGTGCCTCCCTCTCTCTCTGCTAGTGCTCTGTGTCTCTGTTTCTCTCTCAAAAATAAATAAATGTTAAAAAAATTAAAAAAAAAGAATTTTATTCTTAAGTCATCTCTGTACCCAACACGGGCCTTAAACTTACAACCCTGAGATCAAGAGTCACACGTTCCACCCACTGAGACAGCCAGGCGCCCCTTGTGGGTTTTTTTTTTTTTTAATGTTTTTATTTATTTTTGAGAGAGAGACAGCATGAGCAGGGGAGGGTCAGAGAGAGAGGGAGACACAGAATCTGAAGACAGGCTCCAGGCTCTGAGCTGTCAGCACAGAGCCCGACGCGGGGCTCAAACCCATGAACTGTGAGATCATGACCTGAGCCAAAGTCAGACGCTCAACCGACTGAGCCACCCAGGCGCCCCTGTGGTTTTCTTTTTAACAAGGAACTGCCAGACTGTTTTCCAAAGAGGCTGCACCATTTTACATTCCCACCAGCCACGTGTGTGAGATTCCAGTGTCTCCAAATCCCCACCGATGCAGTCTTTTCTTTTCTATTGTAACCACACTAATGGGTTTGCAGTGTTACCTCATTGTGGTTTTGATTTATATTTGCCTGATGGCTAGTGATGTTAAAAGTAGCTTTTCGTGTGATTTTTGGCCATTTGTATATCTTCTTTGGAAAAAGGTCTGTTCAGATCCCTTTGGCCATTGTGTATCTTCTTTGGAAAAAGGTCTTGCCCATTTGTCAAGTGGATTATTTGCCTTTTTGTTCTTGAGTCGTAAGGGTTCTTTATATATTCTAGATACAGCAGCCTCATCTGACACATGATTTGCAAATATTTTCTCCCGTGGTTTCTCTTTTCACTTTCGCAATGGCATCCTCTGAAGCACAGAAGTCTTAAATTTGGACAGTGTCCAGTTTATCTCTTTTTTCTTTTGTTGCTTGTGCTTTTGGTGTCCAGTCTAAAAAAGCATTGTAGTCTAATCCAAGTAACGGAGATTTGCCCTTATTGTAGTCCCACACAGACCGGGTCCGGCCACTCACCGCTGACAGAATCCAAAGGCAGAGACACTGAGTGGTGGTGAACTGAGAAAGGAATTTGTTTCTGTGAGGCTGACCCTGGGAAGACTCGCATCTCAAGGACTGTCTCCATAGTGCTGAAAACTTGTCTAGGTTTATATAAGGAAAATGTGGGAGAGGGGTCAGTTGGGTACATGCTGGTGGGCAGTGAGGGTCAGGTCAGTCCTTGTCTTGGGGTCCGTCATTCTGGGTCTTGCTGGCTCAGGGCCGCCCTTGTTGCCTGAAGGGGTAGTTTCGGTTCCCTTCCTGGGATGCTTTGCCCTCAGAGTCTTTTGCCTGAGTTCTGGGATGAGCTGGAAAGAAGAACTTAATCAATTAGAAAGTTTGAGGTCAAAATCGACGTAGATGAAGCCCTCTTTCATTATCTTTTCTTCTAAGAGTTTTCTAGATTTACCTGCTTCTGACACCAGCATCCATGTGTATTTTTTCCCCACACCACCAAGCATTTAACTCAGTTTGGGCTCTGTCTACCTTGGGACAGCGTCAGATCCCACAGGTTAAGGGCCCAATCCCACAAGATTGCCCCTCCCCCTTCAGAGGCCCCTTGCAAGTCTCGGTTGTCACCTGTGCTTCTGGTAGGTGTAGATCAGCTACAGATCAAACCTGCTTGGTTTGATTAATTTGCTAGAGCGGCTCACAGAAGTCAGAGAAACTTTTTACTCACTGGATCACCAGTTTATCACAAAAGGATGTAACTCAAGTACAGCCACACGAAAGACATGGAGCCTCTAAATCCTCTCCCAGCGCGCCACCCTCCCTGAACCTCCACGCGGTCACAAACCCGGAAGCTCTCGGAACTTGTCCATTCGAGTTCTTATGGAGGCTTCGCTACACGGGCACGTGTGATGAAATCAGGGCCATCGTGATCTCCAGCCCCTCTCCCTCCCCAGAGGTCACTGGATTGGACCTGGAAGTTCCAAGGATTTAATCACATCTCAGCAACTAGCCCTCCTCTTTGTATGACCCAGAGGCTTCCCAAAACTTAACCTCTTGAACATAACAAAAGGCACCTTTCTTACTCTAATCACTTAGGAAATTGCGAGGTTTTTAGGAGCTCCCTGCCAGGGATGGGGGTGAAGACCAAATCTAGATTTCTTATTATAAATCGCAGTATAACAAATTAGCCTTTAACTTTTTAAAAAAATGTTTTATTTATTTTTGAGAGAGAGAGAGACAGACAGCGTGAGCAGAGGAGGGTCAGAGAGAGATGGAGACACAGAATCTGAAGACAGGCTCCAGGTTCCGAGCTGTCAGCACAGAGCCTGACATGGGGCTTGAACCCATGAACTGTCAGATCATGACCTGAGCCAGAGCCAGACGCTCAACCGACTGAGCCACCCAGACGCCCCCAAATTAGCCTTTAAATCTAGGTCTGTTAAGAAACAAAATTCCACTGAGCAAAATTGAAGATCCAGGTGCTATGAAGCCATTCACGAATTGGCATCCCATCTAGCAAACAGATCCTCGAAGGAGTTTTATAAAGTGGAAGGTTATTATAAGAAAGAGGGTGGGGCAAGAAATTATTAGCAGGAAGAAAAGAGAGAGAGAAAGGATGATATCATGTAAATTCACTTTCCTGCAGAGGGTCTCACTCAGTACATTACCTCATCTTCCTTTGGCTGGGGATGGAGAGGACAGATTACCTCATTGCTGCTGACCAGAAAATTCCTGACCAATTAAGACTACGTTTCTGGGGGAGATTGAAATGCAATTAGGTTAGTTATTAAGCCCCTGTTTGGTGATTTGGCCAGAGTGACTCCATCTTGGGCCGGTGGTTTTCTTTTTGATGGGTCTTTGATACAGTTCGAGATACATTTTGTGTATGGTGTGAGGTAGGGGTTCCGTCTCATTCTTTTGCCTGGAGATAGCAGTCGTCCCAGTACCATGTGTTTAAAAAACTATGATTTTCCCCCATTGAATTGTCCTAGAACGCTGTCATGGGCTTGACGTTCTTACTGAATTGGCTTATTCCAAGTGCCATTGTGGGTATGGTGCAAGTAGTCAAAACAGATGTCATCCTTGCCTTTGCAGGGCTTCTATTCTGGCTTCCTTCCTTCCTTTATTTATTTATTTATTTATTTTATTTTCTTATGTTTTATTTTATATTTGAGAGAGAGAGAGAGAGAGAGAGAGAGAGAGAGCGCATGAGCAGGGGAAGGGCAGAGAGAGAGGGAGACACAGAATCTGAAGCAGGCTCCAGGCTCTGAGCCGTCAGCACAGAGCCTGATGTGGGGCTCGAACTCACAAGCTGTGAGATCATGACCTGAGCTGAAGTTGGTGCTCAACTGACTGAGCCACCCAGGCGCCCCTATTTATTTATTTTTAAGTTTATTTATTTTGAGGGAGAGAGAGTGTGCATACTGCCAGCAAATGAGGGGCAGAGAGAGAGAGAGAGAGAGTCCCAAGCAGGCTCTGAGCTGTCAGCACACAACCCAACATGGGGCTTGATCTCACAAACTGTGATATCATGACCTGCCTACTCCCTTTAAAAGGCCGTCTGGGAGGGGCGCCTGGATGGCTCAGTTAAGCATCAGACACTTACTTTTGGCTCAGGTCACGATCTCACAGCTGGTGAGATCAAGCCCCACATCAGGCGCCAGGCTGACAGCGTGGAGCCTGCTTGGGATCCTCTCCCTCTCTCTGCTCCTCCCCTGCTCTCTCTCGGCCCCTCCCCTGCTCTCTCTCCCTTTCAAAATAAAGAAATCAACAACAACAACAAAAGGCAGTCTGGGAGTCACAGGGAAGAAGGCCTGGGGGAACAGGGAGCAAGACGGGAGGCAGGGAGGCCACCTTGGAGGCCGTGGGAGCCCTCCCACAAGCAGCTATGACATTAGTGGGGGTTGGGGAGGCCCCTCACAGGCTGACCGGACAGGTATGGGTGACTGATGGAGGCCGAGGGAGACAGATGCCTTGTTCCAGGGGGAGAGCTGCTCTAGAACTATCTGAGGAGCTGCCTGAGTAACCAGGGAGTGGGGTCAGAGGCCGGAGAGCGAGCCCCAGGCGACAGCAGGAAGGGCAGTGCCCTCAGTCTCTCTTGAGGGCGGCAAAATCACTCCCTGAAATTTATGGAGTCTTCCCAAGTCACGTGTCCCGGAAGGGCTTCCGGGGCCGTAGGATAGACCTTAACTGGGGGCCTCCATGGTGCCAGGCCTGTGCTGGACACTGTTCCTGCCCTCAGGAAGCTTGAGTCCCGGAGGGACGGGGACGTCCCGGGTTACAGAGGAGAAGTGGGGGACACTGGCGAGCTGGCCGCAAGGAAGCCCTGGGGAGGAAGTGATAGTTCTTGAGCCATGAAGCACAAAGAGGAAGAGGAGGGAGTGGGCCGGCTGCCATGAAGAGGCTGGAGAAAGGGAAATGGGTCCTGGTGGAGGGGGCGGGGGGACAGAGGGACAGCCGGACCCGGGGCCGTGTGAGGACACGTCTGGGAGGATGTGGCTCCTCACTGAACGGCAGTGGAAGGCTCTGAACGATTTTGGCAAGGCCAGGGTTTTATTTATTTATTTATTTATTTATTTAAAAAAATTTTTTTTTATGTTTATTTATTTTTGAGAGAGAGAGAGAGACAGTGTGAGTGGGGGAGAGGCAGACACAGAATGTGAGGCAGGCTCCAGGCTCTGAGCTGTCAGCACAGAACCTGACGCGGGGCTCGAACTCACGGACTGTGAGATCATGACCTGAGCCGAAGTCGGACGCTTAACCGACTGAGCCCCCCAGGTGCCCCAAGGCCGGGGTTCTAGAAAGATCCTTGAGAGGGAGGAGGACAGATTCGAGGGGGAACCAGGTGTGGATAGGAGACACCAGTGTGTGGATGGGCAGGGGGCGCTGGACAGGAGGAGGAGAGGGAGGGATGGCCTTGGGGGGAACCAGGCCACGCCCTCTGCTTGCTCAGTTTCTGACATGGGCCATGGCGGGGAGGGGATGGGCGGTGAGGTGCCACTTAGTACCCTTTTGTTTAAATACACACCCACGACTAAACAGAAATGTAAAGACTTAATGGCGGTTGTGTAAAGGTTAAGGGCGAGACTGGAGCCTCAGGGTCTGGCTGTGACAGGACTTGCCCAGCCCCCATGAGGAGCATAGCTACACAGGCCTGCCCTGTGGGGGTTCTGTGAGGACTGGGTGAGGCCATATGCACAGAATTCTCCCGTTACCCGTCGTTGGCATTGAGCTCATGCTGAGACTTGGGCAGGGGTCCAAAGAGAGGGCCTTTGGGAAAACCACCAGCGTATCAGAAACTCCCCGCCTAGTGACGCAGAGCTCTGGGGGTCCCAGCCCTGGCCTTCCCTATTGCCCTTTTTTTCTTTTTTAATTTTTTTTTTTTTGAGAGAGAGAGAGAGAGTGTGTGTGTGTGTGTGTGTGTGAGCTGGGGAGGGGCAGAGAGAGAGGGAAGCACAGAATCGGAAGCAGGCTCCAGGCACTGAGCTGTCCGTGCAGAGCCTGACGCAGGTCTCGAACTCACGAACCGTGAAATCATGACCTGAGCCAAAGTCCAACGCTTAACCGACTGAGCCCCCCGGGCACCCCTTCCCATCACCCTTCGAAGGGAACAGGCTGTGGTCTGGCCCATCTTATCACGGGCAGCTCCTGGAGATAATGCAGCCTCAGGCCTGTGCTTACTGCCACCGTCCTTTGAACCCCCTTCCCCTCCTCCGAAGAAGGATTGTGGGGTCCCCGTGAGTGGTCTCAGGACCCTGTAAAAACACGTTCCCACTGGGCGACTCCAGGGTGCCCCGGAGGGGAATCTGAATACTGCTCCGGATGGTTCTGGAAAGAGGCATGCCCCACAGGGTTGCCGGGTGACTTCCTGTGCTTCCGCGGCCCCTGCCCGACTCTTCCCCTGAGTGTGGTCCCCTTCCTCTGCCGCAGCCAGTACATCAAGGCCTGCAAGACAGGCAACATGGACCAGGCGCTCTCTCTGTGGTTCCTCCTGGGCTGGATCGGCGGAGACTCCTGTAATCTCATCGGCTCCTTCCTCGCCGACCAGCTGCCCCTGCAGGTGGGCCAGAGCACGGGCGGGTGGGCTGCCTGGGACAGCCGGCACCAGGGCGCCCGCTCCGGCGTCCCCACCCATGGTTCCATCTGGCCACGGCCCCACCCCGTCGAGAGTGCCCTCCGCCCTGCTGTGCGGCGTGACAAGGGGTCGGTCGGTGCCCTTGTCCGGGCCTCAGTCCCTCCATCTGCACAATGAGCACCTCAAACCAGAGGACCGCTCTGGGGTGCTGAGGTCCTGGCCGAGCTGTCAGGGTGCGGGGCCCCAGAGAGGAACGGTTTCCCTTGCGGGGTCCAGGCGCCGGGAATCACAGGAATCCACGGTCTTCCCCACCAGGACTGTAAAGTCTTGATGCCTCCCGTACCAGCCAGGCCAGAGCCCTCACTTGACCTCCGAGTCCCATTCTGTTCCCTCCGTGTTTCCTCTCTCTGCCCAGGCTGGGCCCTCTGCCTGCCTGATCTCTGCCAGGTAGAGACTGTGCTCCCCTCCTTCCCAGATGAGGAGACAGAAGGTCAGAGAGGTGAAATGAGTTGGTCGGGCCGGCCGGCGGCTGAGCGAGCGCGGCCCTGCGGTCAGGTCTGCAGAGCCTGGGAGCCCTGTTTCTCTTGCAGACCTACACGGCGATATATTACGTCCTGGCGGACCTGCTGATGCTGTCCCTGTACTTTCATTACAAATTTAAGAAACGTCCCTCGCTTTGTGAGTACAGGATCCCTCTGCGTCGGGTGCGCTGGGGGCAGTGGGAGAGCGGGCAGCCTGGGAGGAAGTGGGTTTCCCATTGCTCAGTGATGAACCCATCGATAAACTCAGCGCAGGGCCTTATCTGCAAGCCTGAGCCCCAGCCGGCCCAGATAGAGGCTGGAGGGCCACTGGCGCATCCGGGCACGACCGCGGGGCCTTCCCTTCTCTTGACTCTCGTTCAGCAAACGTGGCTTCGGCTGCTCCTCGGTGCCTGGCCCTGGGCTTGGAGCCGAGGAGATGAGGACAAGGACAGGTCCTCGCTGCCCTTGAGGATTGAGAAGGGGGAGGTCAGATGGAGGCACTTGGGGGTGGGGCCGTCTCGCTAGCATTTCCGGGTGGGGTAACCTCCTCCTGATCCTACTGCCTTTGTCTCTCCTTACAACCCTAGGGGAAGTGTGCTATTGTTACGCCCATTCTCTAGATGAGGAATTAAAGCTCAGAGAGGTTAGGTTACTTGCCCAGAGTCACAGCCACTGAAGGGCAAGGCCAGACTCAAGTCCTGGTCTGTTTGCTGCCACTGATGACCTAACCTTGGCTTTCCTCCTGCCTCGTCCCCAGTGTCTACCCCCATCAATTCTCTGCTGTTGTTCACCTTGGCAATGGTGTGTGCCACCCCGCTGCTGAGGAGTGCTGGCCCTTCGACTGCCCCAAGCGAGGGCTTCCGGGGGCGGACACTCCTGTCAGTGGAGCCGGGCAATAAGGTGAGGTGTGGGTCTGGTGGGTGGAGTGCGGGTTGGGAACCGGCTCGGCGTCCCAAGGACCCCGCCCTGCATGGCCAAGGGGGGTGGACATGGCCCTCTCCCAGGGAGCCTGGGGTCTCACGCTGCACCTCTGGCCCCTGTTAGGCACTGAGCACCCCTTCCCTTCCAGCCCTTCACTCGGCAGGAAATCATCGGCTTCGTCATCGGCTCCGTCTCCAGCGTGCTCTACCTGCTCTCCCGGCTGCCTCAGATCCGCACGAACGTGAGCCTGGGGCAGGGCTGGGCGGACCTGTGGGTTGAGGTGTGGAGTTCTGCAGGTCTGGGTCCACACGCACCGTTGGCAAGCGAATCCAGTTCCCTAAGCCTCAGTCTCTGCCTCCGGGCAGTGGGCATGGGCCTTCTATGGGCACCCGTGTCCTGTGTGTGTCTCAGAAGAGCAGGTCACATGAGGTCAGGGGCTGGGCCGGGAGTCCTGAGAGCGAGCAGAGGAGAGAGTGGCGTGCTGGGGCTGGGGAGGCTTGCGGGTCAGCGAGGGTCCCGGTGGGGCGGGAGAGCGGGCCATCCTGGGGCCAGTGTCCCGCGGGCCCGGAGCAGGCGTAGGAGTGCGCACAGGGAGACATCAGCTCAGGGCATGCCCAGGGTGACGGGGACATGTGGGCAGTGACAACCCAGGGTGACAAGAGCCCTGTCTGCGGCCTCTGACCCCACCCCCTCCTCACCCCCAGTTCCTGAGGAAGTCCACCCAGGGGGTCTCCTATTCGCTGTTCGCCTTGGTGATGCTGGGGAACACGCTCTACGGGCTGAGCGTGCTGCTCAAGAACCCCGAGGTGGGTCAGGGTGAGGGCAGCTACCTGCTGCACCACCTGCCCTGGCTCGTGGGCAGCCTGGGCGTGCTGCTGCTGGACACCATCGTATCCTTCGGGCCGGGACACAGGGCGGGGGGGCGGGGCGCGGGGGGCGG
>CM053570.1:87930454-87966583 GCA_028646485.1 Cryptoprocta ferox | reverse complement strand
CCGTCTATCCTTCAGGGGCGGAGGGCGGGCGGGGCAGCCTCCTCCTGCACCCACCCATCCAGGCACCCCGCTAGGCACCAGACCCTGTGAGCAGGAAGAGAACGGCCCTAGCCTCTAGCCTCGGGAAGCAGCTTGCAGCTCAGTGAGGGGGCAGTCGCACACATGGAGTGATCAGAGAGTAGCCCGGGGGCTGTTTTAGTTTAGAAGGTCAGCCAAGGCCACCATAAGTGCCATTTAAACTGCCTCGAAGAGGCGCCTGAGTGGCTCAGGCGGTTAAGCGTCTGACTTCGGCTCAGGTCATGATCTCGTGGCTCGTGAGTTCAAGCCCCACATGGGGCACTGTGCTGTCAGCACAGAGCCTGCTTGGGATCCTCTGTCCCCTCCACTCTCTGCCCCGATCCGCTGGTGCTCTCTTTCTCTCAAAAATAAATAAACATTAAAAAAATTTAGGGGCGCCTGGGTGGCTAAGTTGGTTAAGCGTCCAACTTCCGCTCAGGTTCCTGAGTTCGAGCCCCACCTTGGGCTCTGTGCTGGTAGCTCAGAGCCTGGAGCTTGCTTGGGTTTCTGTGTCTCCCTTTCGCTCTGCCTCTGCCTCTCTCTCTCAAAAATGAATAAACATTAAAACATTAAAAAAGAAATTTAAACTGCCCCCCGGGAGAAGAAGTCAGGCAGAGGCAAGGGAGGGGTGGTCTAGACTCAGCTTGTGCAAAGGCCCTGAGGAATGAGGGGAAATCAGCCCATCCAGGCCAGAGGAGTACAAGCTGGAACATGGAGGCAGCTGTCCCTGAGTGCCTTGAAGGAGGGGCTGCAGCCCGAGACCTTGGCCTCTCAGAGTGGGGGTGACCAGGAAGGAAGAGGGGAGCAGCTTCGGAGGGAGCCAGGGCTGCCAGAGTCACATCTGTCGCAGGCTCTGCTCCGTTTGGCCTTGACGTCGGCCCCTCCAGATCTCCATACAGTTCCTGATGTACAGGAACACTGCCACCTCGGCGGAGCGCCAGCCCCTGCTCCACAGCTGACAGGGCCCCGGCCGAGCCCAGGACGAACCGGGACCTCCAGACGCCACACCCAGGAAGGGACAGCTGTGGGCAGACACGGTGCTGCCGACCCTGGACTGGACCGTGGAGGAAGACGCGGGCGCCTTGAGCTCCCCGCTCAGCTGCCTCCCCAACCACCCTCGAAACTTCTTGGCTGACGCTCCCGGGAGCCCTGACCGGCCGGCTTCAGGGAGTGGGGAGTGAGAGGGCCCAGTCTCCCACCCTCTTGGGACACGCGCCAAGAGTGTCCCAAGGCTTCTGTCCCTGGGAGCCTCAAGGAGGGCCTGCGGCTGAGACCTCGGCCTCTCAGAAGGCATCAGCTCCCCTCCCTCCGTCTGCCTGCCCCCGGTCACCCCCCCGGAGCGGGGCTCAGGTGCAGCCGGGTGCGCCCGGGGCCGTCCTGGTGACTCCGGACAGCCCAGGAAACGGTACCTCCCAGCGTGGCCGCTTCTGTCTTCATTCCCGAGGTGCTGGGGTCTGGGCTGCTCTGGGCGACAGCGGTGGATGGGGATCCGGGTCCCAGGCGGGGGGCCTAAAGGTCGGGATATGGCAGAGCCGAGCAGAAGTGGACTGTCCGGCCTCCTGGGGACCTCTGGTTTTCTCACCTGCTTCTCGTGGAGAGGACACAGCAGCGAGGACGACGCTCTGACAGGCTCCCGGCCCCTCTGCGCTCAGGAAGAAGCAGAGAAGTTAAGGTTCAGATCTTGGTTCTGCATCTTAAGCTTGTCTGCGCCTCAGTTACCTCATCTGTGAAATGGGACGATGATACTACCATTTCGTATTTCCTTCCCGGATGGTGTAGTTAACGGAGGTTAGCCCCCAAGTCTGGCATGTGGTGAGAGCATAATAAAGGCTAACTTTGGTAACTTTCAGTTGGAGGAGAGGCACATCCACATCTCGTGCAGGTCAGGGAGACCTTCCTGGAGGAGGTGACATGCAGAAAACGATCGGGGGATAACGGGGAGAGGTGGGGAATGGTGCGGGGAGCACGAAGGAGGTGAAAGAACAGTGGGAAGGGAGGGGAGGAGGGCAGGGCCCAGCCCCGAGCTCTAGTTCCGGACCCCAACCTCAGTTTGTCTCCCAGATCCCGTTCTGAGGCCTCCTTCTTATTGGCCATGACCCTGTGGGTGCCGGACAGCCCGGTCAGGGGGAGGAGCTGGGTCTCAGCCTTTCCGAATCTCCTCTTCCTGCCCCAGGGACAGCAAGGAGCCTCTGCCGAGAGGGGGCGCCACTGCCCCAACTCGTTGCCGCGTCTGTTTGCCCGGCGCTGCCTCCGCCGCCCCATGCTGTGCGGGGTGTCGGGGATGGGGGTGAGCCAGCTCTGGTCCTTGCCGTCAAGGAGAGAATCCGGCTGCTGGGCCCTGGGGGTAGTAAGGGCTTCGACCAGAAGGTACAAAGTGCTGTAAGAAGGAGGGGACGCCCTGGAGCTGAGTCTTGAAGACAGAGGAAGGTCAGGAAAGGGCTGCGGTGTGTGCCCAGGCCTGGCCTTGAGCGTCCGGGCTGCTCCCAAGATGGGGCCGCTTACGAAGAGCCTTGAAAGCCAGGCTGACCACAGACGGTCGCGGGGACGGGGCCAGGCAGCGGCTCACAGCCTGGGTGTGGTTGGGGGAGAGAAGGCAGGAATTGGGGTCTGGGGAGACCGCGAAGGGGCAGCTCAGGTTCAGGCGGGCAGCGAGGGCAAGCGGGGACAGTCTCCCCCAGTCCTGGCCCCCTATGACCCGTGGGGCCCCCCGTGTGTACCCCGGCACGTGGCTGATGTTTACGGAGCGCTTCCTCTGTACTGGGCTGGGCTGGGCCCTGTCCAGTAGGTGGAATGAGGATGGCCTTGTGATAGATGGAAAACAGGCTTTGAGGGATCAAGCTCAAGGTCGAGCAGCTTTGTGAACCACATTACATCCCTCTGCTGCAGGGGCCATCCCACACCTGGCGGGGGATGGGGCCCTCAGAGTCCCCTCCCTGGACAGGGGTCCGGAGCGTTGGGCTGTGTGCAGACCAGCTTTCCCTCGCTCTCAGGAGCGGCCCAGCCCTGCTTAGGCTTAGGCTCCCTTCCCACTTGGAGGCTCTGGCCTTGTCCCAGCCGAAGGGGCCCCAGACCCCGGCTGGCTCTGGCCTGGGCCTGGTTCAGGTGCCCTTGGCCAGCCAGCACCTGGCTCCACGCGGGGTTCTGACCTCGCTTGATGCCAGTTATGGTGGGGCTCACTTTGAGTGGCAGCATGAGCCCCAAGTGTGGGCCTAAGTTCGAGCTGGGGGGCCAAGAGCGAAACGTCACAGCCCTGCCTAGAAGCCCTTGTGCGGTGAGGGAGAGGGAATCTCTACAGGAAGACCCGGGCTGATGCATGTGGCCCAGGCCCAGGCCCTGGCTGATGGAGGACTTACCCGTGGTGATGGGCTCCTGCCCCAGCGCCTGGCACGTGTAAGTGCCTGGTGGGTGAACCATTAGCTTCTCCAATGCCCGGAGCCTCGCCAGTGCCTCCCAGAAAGCAGAGGGGCCAGTCCGACGGACCCATGAGTTCCACCACACTGGGCAGCCGTGTGTGCAGGCGAGTGGGGTCCAGGAGGGGAGGGGGCTCGGGTGGACTTCTCCACCGGGCACGCACCTCTGTACCTTCCTGCGGGCAGGGCGAGCTGGGGCCCTCACCTCTGGGTGTGGCCTGAAGCGATGAGCTCTCCCGCCTCAGACCCTTCCTCCCGCCCGATTCAGCCGAGGTCTGCACTCAGGTTGCGGGCCCAGGCTCGGCCAAGAAAGAGGTACCGCGCTCGTCAGTTGTCCTCGTCTGGGAGGGATTCTCATCTGGACGCTCATGGGGAGCAGGAGGCCGGGCCGGTCACCCCCAAAGAGCCCGACCTTGGCGGTTCATATTTTAACCATTGAAGGAGATGCCGTGTATGCAAATGCCTTGCCACAGTGCCTGGCCTCGTTGTCCCCCCCAGATCCTGGATGTGGGGGGCAGGAAAGCTGGCTGGCAGGCAGGTGGCAGTCTCCGGCAAAGCAGAAGGAAGGGCCCAGCGTGCCCGTCCTCAGCATGAGGCCCCAGGCCCTCCCAGCCTGGGGTTCCCCTTGCTTATTTAGGGAAACTGGGATTTTTTTTTTTTTTTTTTTTAAGGCTTCACGCCCAGTGTGGAGCCCTACGTGGGGCTGGAACTCATGACCCTGAGATTGAGACCAGAGCTGAGATCAAGAGTCGGCACCCAGGTGCCACAAACCTGGGAGTTTTTAAGCCATAGCTTAGGCATGCCCTTCAGTCCCCAAAGCTGAGAAAGGGGAAGAATCCACAACTCTGTCCCCTCTTTCTCTCTTCCGCCACGGGACTTGGCTTTCATTGTTGCTGGGCGGAGGGACCGCAGAGCCAGCCAGGTGCTGAGCTTACCTAACTGCGCCAGATGTGCGTGCGCTAACCTGGTCAGGCTGCGGAAAGGGGGGCCTGCCTTCTGCTGTGGGTTAGCTCAGCCCCCCAGCCCTGCGACAGCCCCGAGGACACAGTCACCCACTGGGATCTCTGTGCCTCGCACACACAAGCGCTCCATGAAGCTTATTTTTATTAATAAGCACTTCCCGGGGCGCCTGGGTGGCTCAGTCGGTTAAGCGTCCGACTTCGGCTCAGGTCATGATCTCACAGTTCATGAGTTTGAGCCCCACATTAGGCTCTGTGCTGACAGCGTGGAGCCTGGAGCCTGCTTGGGATTCCGTGTCTCCCTCTCTCTCTGCCCCTCCCCTGCTCGCACTCTCTCTCAAAAATAAACAAACATTAAAAAAAAAAAGCCACTTCCCCACCCCCGCCACAGTATGGGCAGACTTCTGTCCTGTTCCCCATTGTATCCCCTGTACACAGTAGGTGCTCAGTAAATGTTTGCATGAATGAATGAGTGAAGTGAATGCCCGAAACATTCTCCCTCAAGAAGCCCTCAGTCTGGTGAAGGAGGCAGGCATGTAACCACCAATCACAGAACTACTGAATTTGTACCCTCGGATGGGGGAAGCGTGAGGTGTGTCGAGTTCTAGCTCAATAAAACTGAAAAAAGATCAAATTAGCTATTACTAAATTTGAATGGGAAGTTATGGGTACGAGAATACATTACATCTTGCGACATTTCTTCTCATTTATAATCATTACAAAGTAACCTGAATGCTCAACATTCATGAGGACCGTGAAGGACTGCATTCACTAGACGGGTCAAAGATCTGTACATGGACGATACGTTCTATGAAGCATTAATTGAGCTTTTAAATTGGAAAGTTGCAGGGCACCTGGGGGGCTCAGTCGGTTAAGCGTCCAGCTTCAGCTCAGGTCATGATCTCGCAGTTTGCGAGTTCGAGCCCCGCGTCAGGCTCTGTGCTGACAGCTCAGAGCCCGGAGCCTGCTTCAGATTCTGTGTCTCTTCTTCCTGCCCCTCCCCTGCTTGTGCTCTGTCTCTCTTCCAGAAATAAACATCAAAAAATAAAAATAAAAATAAACAAATTGGAAAGTTGCACAAAATAGGAGTACCTGGCTGGCTCAGTTGGAGGAGCATGCGACTCGTGATCTCGAGGGTCATGAGTTCGAGCCCCCTGCTGGGTGTAGAGATTAAATTAAAAAGTTGCATGAAAAAGGTGGAGAACAGTGTGTGTCTATGAAGTCATATAACTAAGAATAGAAAATTCAAAACATTAAAAATATTTGTACCACATTTAAATGTTACTTTACAACCTTAATTTCTTTAAATTATGCGTTTATGTTTATATTCTGAACGTCACCTTTTAAAAGGCAAATTGAAGTGATACGAATTATAAGCGAAGTTTTTATGAAGCAAAAATAGCCGTAACTTATTTTAAATAAATAAATAATCTATTTAGTAGTAGATCATCTGCTTCCTCAGGGTGAAAAAGAATTGCAGACTCAGTTAGCAAAGCCCCCACTGAAAATCTCTGCAGTGAAGCAGGCAGGTGTTGGTTGAAGTAACAACGTGACAAGGTGTGATGAAGCAATCTGGGTTTTCTGTTGAACGGTTTACAAATTTCAGTTATACCGAGAAAATGATAATGAAACATTTTATCTTCTTTAATAGGTAATTTTTAACATTTGTTTAACTGTTTGGAATTAGACATACTTTATTTTTTAAGCATTTGAAGGTTATGGAGGCGTCTGGGTGGCTCAGTTGGCTAAAGTGACTGACTCTTGATTTCGGCTCAGGCCATGAGCTCACAGTTCGAGGGATCGAGCCCCACGTCTGGCTCCTTGCGGACAGCTCAGAACCTGCTTGGGATTCTCTCTCTCTCTCTGCCCTGCCCCTGCTCGTTCTCTCTCCCTCTCTCAATATAAACTTCAAAAAAAAAAAAAAAAAAGTAGGGGCACCTGGGTGGGGCTCAGTCGGTTAAGCATCAAATTCTTAAATTTTTTAATGTTTGAGAGAGACAGAGCGGGGGAGGGGCAGAGAGAGAGGGAGACACAGAATCCGAGGCAGCTCCATGCTCTGAGCTGTCAGCACAGAGCCCGACGCGGGGTTCGAACTCACAGACCGCAAGATCATGACCTGAGCCGAAGTTGGACACTCAACCGACTGAGCCACCCAGGCGCCACACTCAAGAGAATACTTCTTACCTGGCCTGGCCTGGGTCATGCGGGTGGGGGTGGGGCACCCCGTGACTGCATGGCACCCAGGCACCAAAAAGAAGCAGGGCCGAGGCCCAGTCCACACTGCCTGCTTCCCCTGGCGGCGGCGGCGGCAGAGGGGTCCACACAGTGGCTGCTTAGTCTATGACACGAATGAATGAGACGGTTCGTAGTCCTGGGATCTGGGGCCCCAGGAGGACCTCAGCAAGGGCTCCGAGAGACTGACTTATCGAGGCCACCAGCGAGGGCACGAGGGGCCTTGGAGACACAGCCCTGCTTGCACCTGAGCTCTCCCACTCGAGGCCACCACGGAGCCAGGGTGTGGGCCCTCCCGACTGGCCACGTGGCCGCCCGCTGTCAGCCGGGAGAGCAGGGCCTGTGTCCCTGAGGGCCGTGACGATGGCGTGTGGGCGTCCCCGCATGTGGTGGGTGCTTGCGGACATGGGAGGAGCGGAGAGCCACGAGGAGGTCACACCCAGAGTGACAGAATGACAAGGTGGGGGCCCCCCCTCTTCCGGGGCGGGTGGGGCTGGGGAGCCGAGCAGCAGCTCTGGGCTCCGCTAGGACCCCCTCCTGGCCCGCCGCGCGGGTCCCACCCCTCACGGCCAAGGCCACACGCGCTTGGAAAGCGAGGCCGGCGAGAAAGAACACGAGGCCAGGGCTAACCGCGTCCCAGTTTCTTTTTATTCATTTTTTTTGTTCTTTTTTCTTTTTTTTTTTTAAGTATGGAAGCTCAAGTATAAGATGTAGATTTTTTTTTAAGCTTTACAAAAAAACAAAATAAAACAAAAACTCCTTTTGCATTCCATAAAAATTGACAGAAAAGCACCTGGCCAGAGCAGCCGGTCAGCAGGCCCCACCCCTGCACCCCCGCCACGTGGTCTCGCGGGACAGGGGCCGGTCTGTGCAGGACAACGCTGAGGGCCACCCGCTTTCTCCCAGAGCTGTCCCCTGTCCCCCCCCAGCCCCAACCCCAAGCGACTCCCAAACACACGTGAACTCAGATTTCCAGTTTTTCTTCTCTTTCACACACCACAGTTAGTTCATAAAATTTTTTTGTTTTACATTTTTTACACCAATGTAACAAAAAGGTGGGAGGGAAGGGGAGGCAGACAGACTGTATTTTATGCCTATAAATGGGGGGAGGGAGGCAGACGGGGGGGGCTGGGGGCAAACAAAAAACACACGGTCTCTGTGGAAATATGGAGAGTTTTGATAGCAAAACGTGGCGGGAAGTAGGCCTCAGAGACAGGAGGGTGTTTACTGGGCTTTATTCTCAGGGAGAGATGGCGCTGCGCGGTCGGTGATGCCGTTGTTCCGTGACCTGGTGGGGAGGCGGGGGGCGAGGGGGGGGAGCAGAAGACGAGTTTTCTAAGAAAGGGATCTAACGAGCGCGTGGCGTGTCCAGTTAGCGTGGAGCAGGGCTCTAACACTGCTGCTTTCTCTTCAAGGCCTCCACCAGGTCGTTCTTAAGAGCTTCTTGCTTTGATTTGTCTGCGAAAGTCTGCACAGACCTGCCGGAGGGAAGGGAGTGTGATGAGCCCCTGTAACGGGCAGGGGGCGGCGGCGAGGGGCTGGGGGGCTGCTGTGTGGTGCCGCGCGGGCCCCACGCCTCCCCAGGGAGGGAATGGGCCGCCGGGCCCGACACCACCTCCAGCACAGCGCCCGAGCCCCGGGCCCTCGGCCCCTCGCCACCTGGACGGGGGGCCCACCTCTGCACGGGGCTGGGGGGCCTGGCTGTAGCCACCGGAACCCCAATCCACTTCAGGGCCCAAGGTGGGCCTGAACCAGAAGGTGCTTCTGACCGGCTGCGGACTCGGCCGGGGGCGGAGGGGCACGGACTCTGGGCCACAGGGACCCCGCTTATAAAGCTTCCCCCTCACCGCACCCCTGCCCGGCAGAGGAGGCCCGCCGCTCGCCCCGCCAAGGGCAGGGTGCGGGGGTGCCCCACTCAGTGAACGTTTAAGAGCCATCTGCGCAGACGGGGCTCCCGTCCGGAAGGGCAGGTGCTCTCAGCCACCCGCTGTGAGGCACCAGCAGCTGTGGGCGTGGCCGAGAAAATCCCGGGGCCTGGATTTCAGGAGGCAGTTCGGGGCTAAGAGGCCCTGGGCCCCAGCTGTCCAATCCTGGATTTGTGGGGACATGCATGACGTGAGGGCCCTCATGCGCGGGCGTGAACACTCTTCACCGAAGCGAACAGCCACGAACCTTCGCGGAGGCTGTGCGGTTTACAAAGTGCTTCCCACACGGTTCGCGTCTCCCTGTGCAGCATCCGGAGGAGTCTTACTGGTGGCTCCCAGTTACAGAAGAGGAAACTGAGGCGCGGGGAAGTGCCCCTGACAGGGAGCGGCCTGAACGGTCACTCTGTCAAACTGACTCAACGTGTCGACCGACCAAGGACTTATTCCACTACGTGTAAACTTTCCAACCGTTTCAAAGCCGTGGAAAGGAAGGAGTGAAGGCTGCCCGGCAGCAGGGCTGTGGCCACCACACGCCCCACGCGAGTCTCCAGCTCCGCGTGCGTCAGCCATGAGAAAGGCTGGGAAGGAGGGGGTCAAAACATAATCCCCCCCAAATCCAAAAGGGACTTTACACTCCAAGAGTCAAATGAAGCAGGGCCCAGCAGAAACAAGAGCATCCCAAGTTGAGTTCTGGCTACTGAATCCCCGAAAACTCGCGGGAAGTGTCCTCCCAATGGTGTGCGGCTGACACAGAGCACACAAGGCTCAAACACTCTCAAGAAATGCCGACATTTCTAAACAAACATTTGCCGGGGCGCCTGGGTGGCTCAGTCGGTTGAGCGGCCGACTTCGGCTCAGGCCATGATCTCACGGTTCGTGGGTTCGAGCCCCGCGTTGGGCTCTGTGCTAAAAGCTCGGAGCCTGGAGCCTGTTTCAGATTGTGTCTCCCTCTCTCTCTCTGACCCTCCCCAACTCATGCTCTGTTTCTCTCTGTCTCAAAAATAAATTAAAAAAATTTTTTTTAAATAAAAAAATAAACAAACATTTGCCCTGGACTGTCCTGGCTCTGCGGAGACCAAAGGAAGAGTCAGACACAGGCCGTGGTGGCCCTTGGCTCCGAATCTTAGCCAGTCTGCCACATGCTTCTGGAAAAGCTCCTGATAGGAAGTGGCGGCGGCTCACAGGGCTCCTCGGCCCGAGAGGGTGCGGGCTCCCCTGGGAAGGAGGGGCTGAGCGCACCAGGCTTCACCCCACCACCCCCAACAAAGGAGAAAGTTCCAGAGTTAGACAAGAGACCGGGCTTGGAATGCCTGGAGGGTAGGAGGGCCAGGATGGTCACTTGGGGACGTTGCCCAGAGGAAGTGCTAACTCGGTGTGGGAAGGAAAGCATGTCCCAGGAGGATGGAGGCGTTTCTATGCCGTAAAGCCATCAGTGGGTGGCCAGGGGACCGACCGAGGACAGGGGCCTGGCAGATTCTAGGGGCTGCGAAGAAAACCGCACGATGGTGGCACACCTTAAAAAGGTCTTCTCTCCCCGTGATGGAATGGGATGGTCCCAGCACAAGGCCTGAAGGTGGCGGAGAGACCAGGCAGCCGCGCTGCAGCAGCGCCGCCTGGTTACACGGACGGCCCAGCCCAGCCATCCCCCGGAGCCTCTTCTGGGTCAGGCTCCCAGTAGCCAGTAGTCCCCGGGCCCTGCAGCCCTGCGGCCCTGCCCCTGCAGCCCTGCGCCAAGTGCGTTATATTAAAAACCGCTTCCCTCCTCTCCTGGGACGCTGACTGCTTCCTACATCCGTGTGTGTCACAAGCTCAAGTTCTGGTTCTCGGTTATCATCCGCCAGCAAGACCATTTCCGTCCCCTCAGCACGAGGCGTTTAGGAGGATGGCCGCAGCTTGTTAGGAGCGGGTGGTTACTGGTCCAAGCAGCTCCAGCAGCAACCGGTCTGAGGGTGCACCAAGCCTGGCCAGGGGGGTTCCAGCCTCCGCTCGGGGCCATACACCCCTTTCAATTCACAGCCCCAAGCAGTCACTTTGCCACTGAGCAGGCTTATTTGGCCCCTGGGGACGCTCGGCGGGGAAGTCCGAGGCCCTGGCCGCACATGCAGGACAGACAGCGGCCTGGGGCTGCCCCAAGGCCCGTGGCCAAGCGGAAGGCAGCGCCCCCTGCTGGGTGCAGACAAGCGGCTTCTGCTGGAGAAGGCAGTTAATCCCCAGGGTGGGCTTCTTCCGGAGCCACAGCCGAACCCCCTCTCTGCCCCGCACCCAGCCCTGCCCAGAGTGCGAGACACACACAGCACACGCGTGATACGGGTCCGTGTTATACGGGGCCGAGTCTACACGTTAACGTGGCCGCTCACAGCCGTGAGCCGACACGGGGGTTAGTGGTGGTTTAAAGGGCTGCGCGCATCGACAGCTGGCCCGGAGGCGGGGGGGGGGGTGGCGGCGGGTTGGTGAGTCCTGTTTAGTGGGGAGGGTGCTCACGCCTCTCAGGCAGGGTACCTGCGTCGGCTTAGTTATCAGGCTGGATGTGGATCTGGCGCTGGGTCAGCACTTGGGAAAGCTCCCTCTGCAGCTGCTGAAACTTGGGGTGGTCGGGAATTACGTCAACAGATCTACAGAGAGCGGTCACAGATGAGTGCGGCGGGAGGGGAGGGCCACTCACACCGAGGAGCACCAGGGCAGGCGCGCGCTGGACACGCAGGGACACGCGAGGCCGGAGACACGGCAGTGTCGTCGTGGCCCCCGCGCTCCGGGGCTGCGGCCCGAAGGGGCGGCCGCAGAGCTCGATGCTCGAGGTGGTCTCGACCACCCGACCGCAGGCTCTCTGGGTCCCTCTCCTCGTTCTCCTGCCACCGCCAGGGTGGGCAGGGGGTGTGTTTGCTGGGGATGACGCTCTGGGCCCGGTGACCAGAGACAGCAGTGTTGCCAGAGTCGGGGAAAAAAACCCTCCAGGGGCCAGAGAAGGTCCCTCCCCAGGCGAGCGGGAAAGCGGGAAGGGGAGGATCCGGAGGGGGCCTCCCCGATACCGTAAACTGTCTGAGGAGGAGACTAGAAATCTGTCTCCTGGGTGAGTTCACAAGTCAGGGCGGCCCCTGGAGTGGCTTCCTGCCTCTGCTTTTGGCCCAAAAAGGAAAGACTCACGCTTGGAGAGGGTGATCAGAGGGCTGGAGGCTGAGGGCAGAGCACTGGACCCGGGCCTCACACGGCCGTCAGGCGGCAGCCTCTAACTCGTCTGACCCTGCAGCAGGCCTGCCCCCCCCACCCTTGATGGGATGGGGGCCAAGCAGGGGAGCCACCGGCCAAAGGTCACACGGCTCAGACGGAAGGCACTTGTACGAGCTCTCAGCTTTCTGATTTCAAGGCCAGAGCTCCCTCCACAGCCGCCTCTTCTGGCCCCCAACGGGGCTCTGGCCTCCTGCTCTGTCCCCCCATGGGCTCTGGAGACCCAGAGAGCCCCTCTCAGCCTTCACTTGGGCCCATGCTGCAGAACGGAGGATGGAAGATGGGCGGGGGGAGGGGCAGCTCAGAACCATGGCCATGGCCACAGCCACCAGAGCCCTGGAGGACGTTAAAAGTATCCGGGGAACCCGGAGAAGAGCATTTGCACGTTGTGAGGTCCAGGCAGATTCCAGAGATGGGACCGATGAGGTGGGGGACCGTGAGGAGGGGACGTCAGGGGCAAGGGCACCAATGCCTGTCCGCATGAATGTCCCAAGACAACAAAAACAGCAGGGAAGGAACCAGCGTCCGCTGAGAATACAAACCGTGCGTGAGGGGTCTGACCTTCCAAAATCTGCACTAATGATCTCATGACGTGGGTACCCTGGCAGGTGCTACAAATGAGGAAACCGAGGCCCAGTGCCAGAGAGCTGTTGCGTGGCACACCTAGGACCCAAGTCCTCGTCTTCTGGTTCCAAAGCTTATGTTTTGGGGGTACGTTACCTTAGCCCATTGACGATGTCCTTCGTTTTCCCAAAGTAGATCTCGTTCAGTGTACTCCGGATCTTATTTTCCATGTCCTGGGAAGGGAGGTCAGTCAGGATGGGAAACAGGAGTCTGCAGGCCCACGCCCTCCCGGTCCCACCAGCGCACCCCTGCAGTCCCTGCTGTGGCCACAGGGGGGAGGCGCGCGACCGCACCAAAGCCCAGAAAGCCAGCCCCCCCCCCCCCCCCAAGACCCAACTCTAATTTGTGCTGTGATCACTTCCCAGACTTCAGCACGAGGAAGCCAATACTCGGGGACTGGCGGCCACCACTGACCACGACAGGAGCCGGTCTAAACCACATCACCACCCCTCAGGCCCCCCCACCAATCTCGGGAACAACTGTGTGAAGCCCAGGAGCACCACCCCTTCCTCCAAAGAGCGTGGGGGAAGGGAAGCCTCCTCCGGAAGTTCCCCCTGAGCCCGAGGCCTTGGAGGGACATTTTGTCTCTGAGCCCAGGTCTCCACTGGCACCCAGGCGGCCAGGGGCGCAGGACCGGGGGTTCCTGAGGAAGTGTCCTGGGAGCACGGCCTGGGGGGCACAGAGGGGGCACCCCGGGAGCTGAGCCCTGCGTGCATTCCCATCAGGAGGCTCGGAACACGCGAGCCCAGGGCAAAAGGGCAAAGACAGCAACACGCTGCTGGCCGCCAGGGCTCCGAAGAAGCCGGGCAGGAGGCCCGTGCGTGGCCCTCGGGGGCAGACGGTCCTGCGCTGGGGAGCGACCCAGAGCCCAGAGCCCCACTTACCTCTACCAGGCGCCCGATATTGGCTATGTGTGGGGAGCAGTCGCTCACGGTCTCATCTTTCTCCATCTGCAAGAGATAAGAGCATTCCTCCATGTGAGAGCCGTGCACGCCCCGCGCACAGTGGTCTCTGCCGACAGCACAGTCCGGTCCCCTGCTTTGCGAACAGCCTGTCGCTCAAGGGCGCTTTTCCAGTGGGCGAGTCCAAGCACCAGGGACTTCGGCTCTGGGTCACCAACAGCTCAGCCAGCAGAGGCCCAGAGGCCCCGTTCCCAGCGGGGGGACTTCGGGAGCACTCCCCAGCACCAAGGCCGCAGCAGGGAGGGCAAAGGGGACCACCTGGCCTGGTGCCAGCTCAGGCTGTCTGTCCCTGCATACTGCAGGTGAGCCTCCACTGCCCCGTGACCGCAGCTTCGGAGGGAGGGACCCGCAGTCTCGAGGGACCTGGGGCTGACGAGCCTCGCCCAGGTGACACAGGTGGTGTTGGCACGTGGCCCAGACACTTCTTCGTGCGCAGCCTGTGGGGCTGGCCACGTGGCCGGGGGCAGTTTGAGCAAGAGACTCTGAACCCAGATTCCTAGACAGCAACCAGGTAGGGTTTTGGAGGAGCTTGGGGCCCAGCAGTCGGGTCTTAGGCAAGTCAGTTCTGGCCCAACAAAGTCCTGACAAAGTTTTACTGAAAGTATTGAAAGAAAAGGAGGCGGGGGAGGGGAGGACAGATGACGCCCGAGGCGACGCCTGCACACTGATGCCCGAGGTGTGGACCCCCCACTTCTCCCTCTGCGTGGGGCTGATTTCCCTCCCAACACGGTGGATTCCTTAAGGAGAGCCTTCCCTGTCTACACTCCGCAGGGGGCCTGGGACAGTGGTGAGCTCACGCATGCTCGCGGCTACTGAGTGGAAAGAACTCGTAGCAGCCCTGCTCACAGCTGGTGAAACAGGTCGTTCCGGGACAGGATGGAAAGAGAAGGGCCAGCGGTGCCATGACAGCCAGTGGGCAGAACGAATTCAGACAGGAGGAGAGCCGGGGGGGGGGGGGCAGGGCGGCAGTGTGCTCAGAGGTCAGAGGTCTCTGCTGCTTCCCACACCTATTTTGACTTTTCCATCAGGGAGAATGGTTTTCGTGCCAGAAGCGGCAGGAGGGACCCAGTGAGGAGCCAGATGAAGCGAGCAGATGGCAGCAGGGACGCAAGTCACTTTAAATGATCAGGCTTCCAAGGTCAGGCAGGTCCGATTCTGCGGACCAGCCATCCCTGCAAAGTCACAGCACAGCTTCCAGAACACCGGAGGAGGGCGCAGACTGACCCTGCTTTCACCAAAGAAGGAAGATTAGAGCTGGAGATGAAACAGGAGTCTGACACCGCTCCACACCAGCCCTGGTGACAGCATCGAGGGTCCAGATGATCAGAACCCAGGAAGGTGACTGAAGGTGCAGGGTCACCTAGTCCACTCAGTCTCTGTAAGAGAACTCGGTCTGCAACCCAAGGAAGCAGAAGCTCAAAGACGCCGAGTGTTCTGCCCGGGTCACGGCAGGTCTGCTCTTCCTGCCTCAGTTGGCTGGGGCGAGCGCACGCCACATCCTCAAACGTGAATCTCACCCAGTACAAAATGGGAACCGAGTCCTGTGCAGAGACGCGTGGCTTTGAGAGGATTTCAAGCTTGAGGACAATGTGACGTGGCAGCCACAAGAGCTTTCACGCGACTTCAGTTGCAGAGATGAGCCATATCTGGGCCCTGGCAGGGGCTCCCAGCCGGACACACGGCGGGGCTGCAGCTGCACAGTACCGGCCCCCCTCCCTCCGTGTGGCCCAGCCACGTCTGCAGGGCTGGACTCGGTTTAGGGCGCTGGGTTTTAAGAAACCTGTGGGCAAAGCTGGAGTTCATGTGCTTGAAAGGTCTCAACACCCTGACCCCAAGAAATGGGCAGGAATGGGATGTCTGCCCTGCCCCTGGCACTCATGATCCTGGGGAGTCTCGAGTCTCAGAGATCACAAGGGTCCCCCCCCCCAACAGAAGTGAGAGTGCTCCTGAACTCAGAAGTGATAGCCACTCCCCACCATTTCAAGTTTCCTAAATACCCCACCCGGGGGGACCACCCCATGGTGTCTGCTGGAACATCTGCCCTTAACCAAACCCCGCTGCCAAGACCACGCGGGTGTGCACGTGGAGGAGCAGCTGGGAGCAGACGCAGGAGGAAGGATGGTGTTCTGTTTCCTCATTAAAAAAAACATTTATCTTAACATTTTTTGAGAGAGAGAGAGGGAGACACAGAATCTGAAGCAGGCTTCAGACTCCAAGCTGTCAGCACAGAGCCCGACATGGGGCTTGAACTCACGAACCACAAGATCATGACCTGAGCTGAAGTTGGACGCTCAACCAACTGAGCCACCCAGGCGCCCCTAAACGCTCCAATTTATTTACTGCGCCACCCAGGTGCCCCTAAACACTCCAATTTAAAGACAGATTGTCAGGCTGGATTCAAAAAGCAAGGCTCCATGGGGCACCTGGGTGGCTCAGTCGGCTAAGTGTTCGACTTCGGTTCAGGTCATGATCTCGTGGTCTGTGAGTTCAAGCCCCGCATCAGGCTCTGTGCTGACAGCTCAGAGCCTGGAGCCTGCTTCAGATTCTTTGTCTCCTTCTCTCTCTGCCCCTTCCCCGCTCGTGCTCTGTCTCTGTCAAAAATAAACCAAAAAAAAATTTTTTTTAATATAAAAAAAAACCAAAAAGCAAGGCTCCACTACATGCCACCTATACTAAAGCCAAAAAGTTGGACGCATAACTGACTGAGCCACCCAGGCGCCTCCATTTCCCCATTTTATTTATTTATTTTTAATTTTTAATATTTATTTATTTTTGAGAGACAGAGCGTAAGCATGGAGTGGGGGAAGGGCAGAGACAGAGCGGGAGAGAGGATCTGAAGCAGGCTCTGCATTGACAGCAGAGTGCCCAATGTGGGGCTCAAACTCGAACTGTGAGGTCATGACCTGAGCTGAAGCTGGACGCTTAACCGACTGAGCCACCCAGGCGCCCCACCCCATTTCCCCATTTTTAAAAGGGATCTTTGGACACCAACATAACTGGACTGTGTGCTCTCCCCCCCAGGCGGAAAGGGTTCCTGTGGCCACACAGAGGGTGGGGGAGAAGCCTGGGGGGGAGAGCACGGTCTCTCGCCTTCCCCAGCGCTGTGTAGGGGGCAGATTCTTGGCAACCTCAGGGAAGTGACAAAGCTGAGCTCACCGAGGGCCCCGTCTTAAATGAGCACCAACAGCCCAAAGTGAGGCTGGGAGTGTCGGCACAGGGCTCTGGGTCGTCAGGGTAAGTACAGTCACAGCAGCAACCCAGCCTCGAGTAGCATCTCTGGGCTTCAGATCAACCTTCCAGTGAATGGAAGGGCCGACCACCAGCTGCCCAAAGGCACGAGAGGTCTGGGGTGGGGGCCGGGGGTAGGGGAGAGTGAGGAGGCCCTGTCTCCTCTAGGAGGAGACTGACATCCCAGGAGGACACAAGGGGTCCCTAAGCTTGTGGCAGGGGATCTGAGCCTGAGGGAAGGCCTGGCAGGGACCAGGGACCGGGAAAGGGAAGGAAGACACGGGGTGGGGTGCGGGCAGGGGCCCTGGCACACACAGACGTGTTTCCACAGCCCCCCTGCCCCACACCCCTGCTGACTCCCTCCACACCTGGTCAGGGTCAGCTTGCTGGAAACGCTGACCCACCAAAAATAGAACGATTTTTGCAATGCAGATGTTATTACATCCTTATAAAAGCGGCTGCCAGAGGAAAACATTTTTATGTGCTGTGGCCGCACAGATGTTCCACAAAGCGGATCCAACCAAGTCTGAAGTCAGAGCCCAGCCCGCCTGTCCCCATCAAGCTCCTCTCCTCCGCTCTGTGGCCTGGAGACAGGAAGGACACGGTAAGCACGTGGAGGGCAGGCCGTCTTCCTCAAAAGGGGTGTCCAGTCCCCCCACCCCCACGGCCGTGTGGCATGTGGCGTTTTCCAACAGGTACAGCCCGGAGGGTGGGACCCTGAAGGGAGCCAGCCCCGCTCCGTGTCCTGCTCTGGAGCCCAAGGGGTGAGGGCCTTGGCCTGCCCAAACCTCCATTTTGAGGCCTCTACCTTCTGCTAAATGGCCCACTACGTGCCCAGGACAGGGCCTGGCAGAACGGCCCCTGGGGCCCCTCCAGTCCTGGGTCTCAGGCAGAAGCCAGAGACGTCCTTCTGGTGACTGAGCTGGGCTCCGGGTAAGAGCTGGGCTGGAAGCCAGGACTTAACGCGCTGTCAAGCCAGAAGACGGTGGTCGGACAGCCGCTCAAGCAAGGTTCGGTTTGCCTGGTTTAGGGAAATTTTAATTGAGCCTAAAACTGCCTATGTTCTAGAAGATGGAAAAGTCTCTGCTTTGCAGAGTATGTGGTAGTCGCCATTTCTAATAGCAGAAATAGCTATTATTTATTGGGCACAGACCATGTGTCCCAACGGTTTTTCGTTTCCACTCTACAACAGCTCTTCCAAACAGGCGTTATTAGCTCACCGGTGAGAGAAGGGGAGTGGGCTGCCTGGGTCACACAGCTGGGAAGGGAGCAGGCTGGGACTGTCCCAGGTCTGGACAATCCCGAAACTTGTTTTTCTTCCGTGAGACCTCTCCGTGGGCTCAACTTCATGCACATTCTTCCCCAGAAGAATCAAAGACAAACCACGATCTGGGGCTTGGCAATTTTGACCAGTACCCCACCTCATCCACCTCTCTCCCCCCTCGGATCCCCAGTCCCTTCCTCTTCAGCCTGACTGTCCCTAGAAGCTGATCCCCCCCCCCCAAAACCCCGGTGCTGATCTAGGCCACCTCTCAGAGCACAAGGAAGCAAGCAAGTGCTCCCTGAGCTGTGGGCCCCGCTCCCGTGCACTCTGAAGAGGCCTCGCCCCCTGCTAGAATATACCGCCTGGCCTAACCGCCAAGCTCAAGTCAGAGAGGGTGTCCCTGCCGTGACACATGGGCAGGTGCCTGCCCTCAAGTTTTATGGCTTAAAGACACGTCATGGGGCGCCGTAACTGAGTGGGGAGAGAGCTCAGTTTGCAAAGGACCCGCCTAATCCCCCCAACTCGACACGACATTCCACCTTCGTCTCTAAATATTTAGAATCTGAAAAAACTATCAAACGAACATCTGCAGGGCCCACCCCGGATCGGAAACCTTGGATCTCCTTCCAGAGATTTATGGTCTTGCCTCTTTCCCACGTCTCCAGCTGTCACACAGGAGAAGTGACCTCTCAATGCAACTTCCTTTTTTAACATGTTGGTACTTGGCTTGCAACGCTCTGCACTTGCTCTACAGCCTTCCCACTGGGGCCCAGGTGGCAGCCCGCCAGAGGGCACCTTCCGCCCTCCTCCCCTGGAAGGGCTGTGTGATCTGGCCATGAGGGGCTCCCACAAAGACCACCGTGCACCCTTCCTCCCCGGCCCCCAGCTGTGTGGATCTGCCTGCCTCACCTTCCAGCCGATGTCAACTGGAGGCCTTGCTAGGCGGGGATGGAAGGAAGAAAGGGCCAGAGGGGAGGTGACGGGCGAGGGGACCCCTGGTCTGAGCCCACGGGGATGCCTCTGCAGCCTGGGTGTTGTGACCAGAGGCGAGAGGCAGCTCGAGTAACCAGTCATTGTTAAATTCACCAACGATTTAAAGAAAGCTCTCCGTGTCCTGTGCTCACACTCCTAGCCACTGAGCTGAGGGAGGAGAGGACTGGGGGGCAAAGCCTCCAACGCTGGGGAGGGACCCTTGGGGGCCTCTGGAGAACTGTTCCTGATCACTGGCCAGGCTGGCTTGCAGGGTCGGTGCCTGGGGACACAGGTCCTTCCTCCTAGACACACACGAGGCAGGTGTGCGTGCGTGGCCGCGGTGAGGCCTAGCTTCCAGAGGGAAAGCCTGGGTTGGTCACTGCAGGCAAGGCTTCGGGGAGGAGCTCAAATGAGGAAGCCGCCCCTGACCCCACCGCTCACGTGGTGATGGGCTCCCCCATGCGCGCACCGCTCTCCCCGAAGATGTCTCCTGCCGCGCCCCTCCCGCCTTGCTCTTCTTCGTTACTTCCAGCCTGCGGGCTGACACTGGCTCAATGACTGACCTCCGGGCTGCCGAGCACAGTGGACAGATTAAGAGCAAAAAATATGGTGTGGTACAAAGTAGCCTTCTTTTTTTTTCTAGACGGATAAATCTGGCTCCGCCTCCTACTAGACGATCACCGGGAGGAAATCACCTGGCGGCCCGGACGCCGGTCTCCTTACCGGTTAAACAGGAAAGGTAACGCTACCTTGCTTACAATCGAATCAAGGGGACGGGCCCCCCAAAGCACCGCGCGTGCTCACCCTTGATCACCGGTTTGCCCAGCTTTCCTGGAAGCCATCGTCCCCGATCCAAGGCAACCCGACATTTTCCCGAGGTCTGTCGGGGACACGCAGCTAAGCCCGCGGCCCTCATTTCCCGTTTGCTCAGAAGCCGTGCGCCGTTAGTGGAGCCCTGTCCCCCCCCAGCTGCTGCCCGCCCCTCCTCTCAGCTACTTACCTTGGAGACCAGCCCTGGCTTTGACGCCCCTCGGGTGAGTTATGTGACCGGCTGTTGTGGGGGGACACAAGCACGAACCTCCTCATTAGAGGCCGAGAGCACAAGGGGACGCAACTAGGCTGGTGGCCCCGGCCCCGCGTGCTGAGGACAGCGGCTCGCCAGGCCCGTGTGGCTTGGCAGCAGGCACTGCTCGCGGCCAGCCGGAACCGGGCCTGGCCGGGGGCTGGCGGCTACGACTGAAACTACCAGGAAGGCTCAGGATTAAATATTTGTCCGGGTCGCTGTGAACCAGTGGAATTATAAACAGTTGGGAGCGGTAAGTGGTGCAGGAAGCCGTCTCCGGATACGGATTTAGGATTTTCCACCGTTGCCCGGGTGGCAGGGGGAGGGGGAGGTGGGCTGCGGGGCAGCGGCCACCCTCCCCGCTGAGGGTTTCTGGAGGACGAGCGCCTGTTTTCACGCAAAATGACGGGCCTCGGGTGAGAAGAGTGGAGACAGCCTGCCCAGGGGCCAGGGACGGGGACCCCCGAGATCCCCGGTGGCATCAGGCCCCTCTAACTCGGCGTCCGTGAAGACTTAGCACGGGGAGTCTAAGGCTCTGGGGTGCGTCCCAGGCATGTTGACAAAACGTCTGCCTTGTCCTCTTTCGAACGCATGTATGCGCTTTTCTGACGAGCTCACAAACCTACTTGGGTCACTAAATTCATCCTTTCCGGCATCTATTTTTTCTACCACACACAGCTATTAAAAGTATTAGAGTTATTAACGTTAAAGCAGTAAGGGGCGCCTGGGTGACTCAGTTGGTTAAGCGTCCAACTTCTGCTCGGGTCATGATCTCACGGTCCGTGAGGTTGAGCCCCGCGTCGGGCTCTGTGCTGACAGCTTGGAGTCTGGAGCCTGCTTGGAATTCTGTGTCTCCCTCTGTCCCTGTCCCTCCCCTGCTCACATTGTTTCTCTCTCAAAAATAAATAAACGTTAAAAAAATGAAAAAAAAAAAAAAAAGAAAAGAAAAGAAAAAAAACGTCTTTTGCTGTCAAAAGGGACCCTCAGGCACTACTGGCCTGGGCAGAGGTGAGGTTCAAGGGCCCCCCAGAGGGCAATCTGCATACACCGCGGCTGCCAACACGGACTTCTGGGAGACCGAGTATTGCTGGGTCTGTCCTTTCCCCCCACGCCCTTTTTTCCTAAGATGTCTCAGTATGGTTTTGTTTTGTTTTTTAATTTTAATGGAGAGAGAGCGAGCAAGCAGGGGAGAGCAGCAGAGGGGGGAACGAGAGAATCTTAAGCAGGCTCCACGCTCTGCACAGAGCCCTACGCGGGGCTTGATCCCAGGAACCGTGAGATCATGACCTGAGCCGAAATCAAGCTGGACACGTAAGAGACAGAGCCACCCAGGTGGCCGTCCCTTCTCTGCCCTGTACACAGAGACGCCCCACTGCACCACACGGCACTGGCACGAGAGAAGGGCTTCCTCCCGGGGGTGGGGGGGCTGCTGACAGTCGTCATGCAGATGGTTCAAGTGGCATCTAAGGTGCCAGTTCAGACCAGTCTGCTCCGCAGGAAGCAGCGCCTCCCGGACTCCAGCTCCCAGGTCACCTAGACACGCGTGGAGGGGACGTCTTGGATGCAGGCTGCTGAGGACACCTAAGCGGAAGCTGGGTGAGGGGCTCGCGGTAGCTGCGACGCTCTGATCTGTAAGAAATCGGTGCTTTCCTTCTGAGGACCTAAACACGACCCTCACATACACACACTGGTCTTCATCCACCGTTCCCGGCTCCCGGCTCCCAAAAGCCGTGCCTTTTCCTGAGCCACAACGGGACCATCTTCTGTTGTAATAGTATTTGGTCTCCCGTCCTCAGTGCCTGAAATCACTTTGGAGCCAGACAGGTGAAATGGGGGTCCTGTTACTCATAAGAAGCCCCTTCCCCCCACAAGTGGGCTTCTGTTAAGGAGGAGATTTTGGAAAGCACCACAAAATGGGGGCTGGTTGCCAGGGGATCTTTCGGTTCCTCCGATATCCAGGCCAGGGCGCAGGGGGTAGATTCAGAGAGTTCCCAGGCTGGGGAACAGAACGCTTCTAAGTGCTGTCATGCGGGGCCCCAAGTTCGAGCTGCATGAGGACAGAAGACAGAAGCCCCTTTGTTATGACCTCACCCTCCGGATGTCTTGTCTGGCCGCCGATCTGCAGCCTCTAATATCCCCCGTAGTAATGCGGCACACGAATGAGTCAACAGGTTTCCCGAGTTCTGGGAGCCGCTCCAGCAAATTAATCGAACCCGAGGAGGGGGGTATGGAAATGGCTGACATGTGGCCGGTCAGAGGCACAGGTGACTTGCAAGTGGCATCTGAAGACGTCTGTGGTGGGGAGGGCCAGGGCCCCTAACCGGCGGGCTCTGGTGCCATCCCCGGGTGGACAGGGTACGAGCGGGACGCCCACCAGTGTCCAAGGGTGCTGCCTGCCGGTGGCGTGGGGCACCACCCTCACCGACGACGGATCTGGGTGCAGAACCCGACAGAGGAGCACCTGTCGAGGGTCAATGCACTTGTAGATTCCCTGGAAAATTTTGCTGAATTCAGATCCCAACGTGGCGGGTCTGGGCTGGGCCAAATATCTCTGCGTGTCCACCGAGCTCTCCGGCGCTGCCGTGTGGGGCCGGGAACAGTGGCTGTTTGTGGCCAGAGGCACGGAGCCGGGTGGAAGTGGCAAGCGGTGTCTGACCACGGACCGCTCGACGGTCTTTGCTTTGAAGACGTGAAGCCCTTTAAGTGTCCGACTCCTGACTTCAGCTCAAGTCGTGATCTCGCGGCTCAGGAGTTCGAGCCCCATGTGGGGCTGTGTGCTGGCAGCTCAGAGCCTGCTTGGGATTCTGTCTCCCTCTGTCCCGCCCCCCCGCCCCCCTCCCCGCTTACTCTCTCTCTCTCTCTCTCAAATAAAAACACACTTAAAAAAAAAACCAGCAAAGGCCTGGATGTATGGCTGGCCCCACAGGCAACCCCTGGAAACCGTGCCCTGCGGAAGATGATGCAGACGGTGCCTCCAAAGAGGGCGTCTCAGGCAGCCACCGGAGGGCTCGGAATCTGGCCCCGAGCCAGCAGGAAGCCACGGTCGTCGTGGTTAGTGTGCAAGTAACAAAAGCAAAAGGAAGGGCTAACACCTGGACAACTGAAAGCAGGATCAACATCGAGTGTCAAGAGGAGAATGGGTAAAACCCACAAAGTGAGGACAAGAGTAAAATCTCATCTGAAAAAAGACCGACGGCACGAGAACACCGTGGGAAATCCCAGACGCTCGGTGCTCATGTGACGAGAAGGTATAGGGGGCACCTGCGCGCCCAGAGGTGCCCGTCGAAGTGATCCTGGGTGCACCAGAGCTCCTGTTTGGAAGCCACTGTTTTTAGTTTTGAGAGACAGACAGACAGAGCATAAGCTGGAAAGGGACAGAGAGAGACAGGGAGACACAGAATCCGGAGCAGGCTCCAGGCTCTGAGCTGCCAGCACAGAGCCCGACGCAGGGCTCGAACCCACAATCTGTGACATCATGACCTGAGCTGAAGAAGGACACTCAACGGACTGAGCCACCCAGGCGCCCCTGTTCGGACACCACTTTTAGTGGAGGCCAACGTAAAAGGAGTGGGCGAGCTCCCTAGTTCTGCCCAGTACGGCGGCAGGTGTCCTGTGAGGTTGGGAGGTGACCTCTCAACTCTTCCGAAGTCAAGACCCTGTGAGTAAAGCAGCTTTTATGACAGCGTTGGCCAAACGTCGCCATTTTTTCTTCCTGAGGGGAATGCACGTTTGGAGTTTTGAAAAGCACCTGCTTGGACGCACACTGAAGGATTCTGGTAAGAGCATCGCTGAGCTCTGTGCCCGGAGCGCTGCTGTGTGGGGGCCAGAGCTCAGCAGACAGCGGGCTCCCCCCAGCGCCTGCTGCTTACCAGTCCCTACAGGGCACCCGCACGGGGCGGCCACGAAACCCACTTGGATGCTTAAGGTAGGCATGTCCGCTCCTGTATCCTCTTAGCTTTTATGACAGCCGTTTCTCTCCTTTTTGGAGCCGCTGGTTACTGTCCCCAGCAGCCTACCGCCAACCCGCTGTGTCTGCCGTCACTCCATGTACAAGATGACGCCCGTCAGTTCTCTGCACACAGCACCTCTCCGCCAGGGTCCAGTGTCCGCTGCCTGCCCACAGCCATCCCTCCCCCCACGGCCCAGAGCAGCCAGATTCTACTGCAGGAAACCAACAACCCTCTCTCCATCTACACCACCACCGACCCGAAGTCGGGCCAGACTGCTTCATGCCCCCCCACCCTGGCCTCGGGAAATGATTCTTTGATGGACACAGGTGACCGAGGGCCGTGAGACATTTCTGGGGTTAGAGGAGACCTGTTGTGAAAGGGAAGCTCTTCCCCCCGGGACCACCTGCTGCCAAAAGAGGTAAGCAGGGGCTGCCGGCTCCCATGTGGATACAAGAGTCCTGAGGCCCTAGGATGTCACCCCAAACGAAGCCTGCATATCTCTCAGTTACACGAACTGCCTCGTTTTCATCTTTGCTTAATGTCAAGGTTGTACTTGCAACCAAGAGTCCTCACACGGGGTCTAAGGCACAACTAGGACACTGGCTCATCCTGAAGTGTTATCACGAGTCTGTCCTGAACATCGCAGTAGCAGTTTAATGTAAATACTCTGACAAAAAGGTGAAACCTCCCAAGACCTACTCTCCAGAACCACCACGAGGCCTGTGGGAGGTCCCATCGGCACAGAGGCTGCCCCAGGGCCTCCCTGGGGGGCACCTGCGGGCGCCGGCAACTCTACCTGTCTGGTTAGGCTGCCTCCGAGGTTCATGGTGCCGGAGCCGGACTTGTTGGTCTGCAGCCACAGCATCACCGTGGAGGTCAGCTTGTAATGGGCAGTGCGACCACTGGACTTCTCCTGCGGGACGAGACAGGCATCAGAACCTTAGACGTGACCCTGAGCCGCGGAGAGCCTGAAGCGGCTCCTGAACTCAGGCTCGTCCTAACATGTCCCTGACCTACCACCACATCACCTGCTTACAGAATCCCAGCTGCTTTCTACAGTCATGTGTACTCAGTTCTTAGGGGCCTGTATCATCAGGGGCTACTGCCATCTTGACTTCTCTTTATAGAACTAAATGGCTTTGGGGCACATTTAAGAGTGAACAGGGCTGGGGGCGCCTGGGGGGCTCAGTCGGCTGAGCGTCCGACTTCGGCTCGGGTCATGATCTCGCCGTTCGTGGAGTTGAGCCCCGCGTCGGGCTCTATGCAGACAGCTCGAAGCCTGGAGCCTGCTTCGGATTCTGGGTCTCCCTCTCTCTCTGACCCTCCCCTGCTCATGCTCTGTCTTTCTCAAAATAAAATAAAGACATTAAAAAAATAATAAAAAAAAAGAAAAACAGTGAACAGGGGGTTTATGTATCATGACACCCCCGCCTCCCCCCAAGAAACCCCCGCAGGGAGGGTTGGGGCGGGGCGCACCTGCACCTCCACCACGTGGATGGAGTCCCAGCAGCCCTTGATCTTCTTTGATCCATCTCCAGCCTTCTTTATGAGGATCACTCCAGCAAAGCCATGATCCAGATCCCAGAGGTAGACAGAGGAGACGCCGCCTTCAAAATACCTGCCGGAAACAGGCCCACGTGCCCGTTAGATGTTAAGCCTGTCAAATTACAGATCGCAGCCCGGGGCTTCCTCCGGCAAAGCTTCATCTGAAGGTCTGTCTGGAGCGGAGGACCCCCCCGCCCCCCGCGCAGTGCTTCTAGGGTGGATTCTTCCCGTGTCCGGAGTGTGAGCTGGGGGCAGGGCTCCCAGAAAGAAAGGGGCTTCGGAGTCCTAAACTTGAACTGGGGTGTGAGCTCCGCCACAGACTCTAGCGTTGTGGTCTTTTGGCAAGCTTGCTAAACTTCTCCAGGCTTCTGGTTCCTTCCAGATGAAGGATCCAGCCAAGTGCGTGCTGTGGAATGGACGCACAATGGGGGTCATCGCTACGGGGTAATCCTTACTGTCCGACGTTCCTATCTTTCGGGATGGCTAGTTCACAGCGGTGGGGGGAGTAAAAGAGAAAGAAGCAGAGCAGCACACTCCACCCCACCGAGCCCCCTGGGCTCCCATTGGGCTTCTGGAGCAGCACCCTGCCACCCTCCAGCAGGAGACGGAGAGCTGAGCTTAGCGCGGGGCTCCCTCCTCGGGTCTGAGTCGAGATGGAAACATTCCCAACCAAGAACAAATGCAAGAGGGGCGGAAAAGGCCAGAGGGGAAAAGGCAAGCAGGCTAGGGTCCCAAATCCAGGAGACCCAAAGTGACAGCGTGGCAGGGTCGGGCTGCCGGGAGCACAGATGGGTCACGGGCCGCCGTGCGGGGAGTGCTGGAAAACACGCGTCCCGGTGGCCCAGCGAGCTGCTAGAGCACATGCTTTACCAGGACGTCAGTGGCCTCTCTGACCCCAATTAACCTCGGCCTCCACGGTGTGGCAGGCACACCCCGGGGCTCGCTGGGAGGGCCGGCAGCACGAGTGTGGTGCTGAGCACGGGCTCGGGGGACACGGGGACCGGCCCCTCCCCACCCATCGTCAGCTGTGGTCACACATCGTCCACCCACCAACTCTTTATTAAGGGGCTACCAGGTACTGACGGTCTGAACTGGGCCTTAGTTTCATTATAAAATAGGAACGGTAGTACCTACAGTTTATGGGACTGGTGAGAGACAAACAAAACAAAAAAACACCCAGCCCCCCCCTCCAAAAAAAAAAAAAAACCCACAGGAAAGTAAATAATCTGACCAAAGATGATTATTGATTTTAATAACAAAAATAAGTACTAAAAATAAACACGTCTGCAAATTCTCAATACAACTGTTACATAATAAAAATATACATGGTTAATACTAATCTTTAGAGAATGTGGGTGAAGGAGACACAAGAATTCTTTGTACTTTTGTGGGGGTGATTTTACCATAAATCTGAAACTGTTTCAAACTAAAATGTTTTGGTGTAAAGGTCAGTAGGGGACACACGTGAGTGTAACAATCAGAACAAGGATGCAGCCTTTCCTCACTAGAATGACTCTCCTACCTTTGGGCTGCAGGATGCCGTCGCCCTAACCCACCGCAGGCCCACCGGCTACCCAAAGGGTCCAGACAAGGTCTACAACCCTCACCCCTCTCTGCAGGGATTCCTCGGGCAGACGGGGCCAGCCCGCTGCTGCTACCACGTCCCGTCCCCGCTTCTCCATCCCCGCAGGCCCCGCTGTGGTTAAGCTGTCAGGTGGAATTCACAGCACTGCCGCCCTCACACCCCCTGTCGCCCTGGGAGGCAGGTGAGAACAGGCCCACCAGGGCCAATGTGGCAGACACTTGGTGAAGACCTGCTGGACAGATGTGCCAGCCCCAGGGCTAACCACCGGCCGAGCCATGGAGGGGGGAAAGGGGCTGGCTCCAGACGGTGCAGCACAGAGCACAGATCCCCTGGGGGGGGGGGGTGCCGGGGTGAGGGCAGAGGGCAGAGCTCAGAGCCATCCTAAGTGACCTCCAAGAAATCCACACTCAGGGCCCCCACTCAGGAAGGTTCCTTGTCTTGTTCCTACTCTCTGTCCACACCCCACTCTCGGGGGGTGGGAACGAGATGTGTTCGGGTCCAGGATCTGCGGCCCCACCTCGCTCGGTGAAGACTCAGCAGTCACCTCTAGACCAGGGCCCCTGCAGTGCCCGGGTGAGCTCCACCCAGGGGCCTGGGGAGCCTTTATGGCCCTTCCTCTGGGCTCTGGCGGCTCCGGGGCCTTGCACGTTCCCTGGGAGGCACACCAGCACACTAGGGAAGAGGAGCCCCCAAGCCCAGTCCTGCTGGGGACCGAGGGGCCGGGTTCTAATGCACGGTGTCCCCTTTGGTCTGCCTGTAGGGAGCGCAGCCCCACATCAAAAGGGAAGAAACAACAGCTCTAAAAACGGTGGCTTTTCTTTGCTGGCAAAAAGGAGGGGCTGATAATCCTTTCTTTCCATCACCTTCCTGGAATGAAGGCTTGATGCCTGCAGTCGCCCTCACCCTTCTGCCCCTCATGGCTCATGGCCCCAGTCCCCGTGACCAGAGAGGGGCAGTGGTCTTGTCCTGGCCGTGTGCGCCCTCTATGAGCTAGAGTACTGGGGACAGCGGGCCAGGCTGCCCCGGAAGGGGACCCGGAGAGCTCCTGGTGGCTTCCCAGCCCCGGTCCCTGTGCGGAGACCCCAGTCCCCGTGACCAGAGATGGGCAGTGGTCTTGTCCTGGCTGTGCGTGCCCTCTATGAGCTAGAGTACTGGGGACAGTGGGCCAGGCTGCCCCGGAAGGGGATCCAGAGAGTTGCTGGTGGCTTCCCAGCCCCGGTCCCTGTGTGGAGACCCCAGTCCCCGTGACCAGAGGGGCAGTGGTCTTGTCCTGGCCGTGTGCGCCCTCTATGTGCTAGAGTACTGGGGACAGCGGGCCAGGCTGCCACGGAAGGGGACCCAGAGAGTTCCTGGTGGCTTCCCAGCCCTGGTCCCTATGCAGAGACCAGCACACAGCACAAAGCGGCCTGCAGTCGATTCCCCTCAGTCCCGTCCCTTGGACTTGCTTTCTTTCCAGAAAATGAAACCACCACATTCATGTTTTATAAGGTGGAACTGACCGTTTCCACCCCAACGTCCCGCCTGCTGGCCTGGTTCCCCCTCTGGGCTGCTTCTCCCGGGGATCCTCAGCCTCCTCTCTGGGCCACGCTGACCCAGACAAAGTTTTAAGCTACCGGGCACCAAGGAGGTAAAAGTGCAAATGTAACCCTGACCCCTACGTGGGTTGCTATTCCCTTCTCCAAACTTAAAAACGTCACTGCAAGAACAGTTATAAAATGAGGAAATTTAAAAATTAGCCCACAATACCATGTATCAACGTATCCCATAAATCTGATTTTTCCGAGCCCCCCTTCCAGTCCTTGTCCAAGATGCGTGATTTTTATAGACGGAAAAGCACAGCTGCAGTACTGCGTTGAGCTCGGCCTCTGCGCTTGGCACAGGTCGTCAGCACTTTTCCAGGGAGCCGCACCATCTCCGTAACGGGCTGTAGCAGCCCGGGCAGCAGCGGTCCCCTGGGCGGCATCCTAATTTACAGCCGATTCGACTCGTAAGAAAGGAATGGCAGCGGAGTCAGAGACGACGCTGTTGATCTCACTTTGAATCTGTTCCCTCTCCCATCGGGGTGTTCCTTATCGGGGTGAGGCGGGCGTGCCGAAACACGGCCCCCACAGGCCTGGCCCCAACACCACAGCAGCTCAACAACGGGCCTGCATTCCATTCACTGGAAGGCATCTCCGGGGACTGGGGCGCCAGCAAGTCCCAACCTGAGGCTCCAAGACAAAGGGAGCAGAGGACCAAGTGATCAGAAAGGGCCGTTTCAGAATCTCCCAGAAACACCCGGCCTCTCCGACAAGTGCCGTCAAGGACCGCAGTGAGCAGGCTGGTGGCGGGGTGACTGCGGGGCCTGCAGGCAGCCCCCCATTATGTGGTTTACAGCTTGGCTCTGAGAGTGAAGCATTAATTAGACAGGGACCTCAACAAGTTTTTGAAAATTTATTCTTACCTACCATACTTTGATCATAATGACATGAAACAGGAAAAAAATAATTTTTATGTGGTTCACATTTATGAGTTTTTACATAAAGGCTTTTGTGGGTATTTTAAGAATGTGCTAAAATGTTGTCTGAAACCACATAAAGCCATCTGAGGAGTCGCCCGCCAGAACTAACAGCACACATATGGAAGCACTCTAACTGGCCTTTGTATATTTAATGAGTCAAATAGTATTAATATTGTTTAAATGCTAACATGCCATTTCAATAAGGTGGCCGTACCATCGCCAGCGACCCGCTCTTGGGCCTCGCACGTCAACGTGAATGAACGATCCAGTGTGGCCCAGGACCGAGAGCGGGCAGCGCTCCATCACTTCCAAAGCCCCAGCCCTCCAGGGAGAGAGGCCCAGCACCAACTGTCGCGACACTGCTGTGTGAGCTCGAGGCAAGGCCCAGAGTTCCTGCGGGGGGCGCTCTGGTCAAGCGGGCAGCTCAGAGAACGTTATTTAGAGAGACTGTACAAGCAGGGGAGGGGCAGAGAGAAGGAGAGATGGAATCCCAAGCAGGTTCTGTGCCGTCAGTGCAGAGCCCGACGTGGGGCTTGAACTCACAAACCGTGAGATCATGACCCGAGCTGAGATCGAGAGTCAGACGCCTAACTGGCCGCTCCGCCCAGGTGCCTCCAGCTCAGAGAACTTTAAAACATGGAGGCCCGAGGACAAGAGCAGAGGCTTTTCTTGGCCCTGAGACCCACGCAGGCGAAAAAGCGGATGAATGATCTGGGAGCTGGAAGACAGGACAGTCTGCAGGGAGACTGGAGATGCCACCCTGGAAAGCCTTGAACCATGAGGTCCTGGTGCCCTTGAAGCTCCAGGGACACCGGCAGGGGGGAAGTGACAGACTGGAGTCAGGCTGTGCTGGTGTCCACTGCAGAGCAAACCCCTTCCACCACCCGCCACAGGGCCCCGCGGTCTCAGTGGCTTCTCAGACTTCCCCAGTAAGGGTGAACACTTCCTCCCTTCCTTTCTTAAAAAAAAAATCTTAAATTTGTTTCAATTATTACTTTTTCAAAGCAAACTCTACCCCCAACGTGGGGCTCAAACCCACGACCCCAAGATCAAGAGCCACGGGCTCTACCAACTGAGCCAGCCGGGCGCCCGAAGAGTGAACATTTTCTAAGGTGATGGAACTGCCGAGAATTCGGACGGCTCGGCCTAAGAAGATGGGGCCGCTGGACATTGGCTCCGTTAAGTCCGGTCATCTGAAAACCAGGACTTGATCACAACAGGCAGATTCAGGTTTCATACCCTTCACACGATCGGGGCACCACGGGCCACCTCTGCACGGGACGAGCCGGGAGTAAAAAAGCAAGCCCAGCAGGTGGGCCAGCATTTATCAGCACAGGCAATTACAGTTAAGCATCATCTGCTCAAGTTTACTCCGCTTACATCCCTGAACTGGGACCAACTAAAAGCCCGACGTGCCAGTTAATTCTCCTCTCCTCAGAGTTCAGTGTCATTGCTCCCTGAAGAGGACTCTTGCACTTGAATCCTGTCATAGTCAACGGGTACAGATTCTGTGTCCATAACTCTCCAACCACAGGACGTCTGCGCGGGAGAGCGGAGAAAAGAGGGAAAACAGAATTCTTCACATACTTCACACTCAAAACGACCTACTTCACAAGAGCAGAAATGAAACTGTCTCGGCTCCTGAAACTTTATGGAGTGCGCGGAGCCGAGCTGTGCACGGAGACTCGTTCCGGGAATCTGAGCTCAAAGTATGAAGAACCTGAGCCCCGGGTTTGGCCAACGCTGGGCTGCAAACGTAACAGGGGAGATGGGACGGGCATGGATGTGACCTCGTCGGCTTTCACCCCTTCCTTTCAAATTGCCCCGGGGGAGACGAGCCGGGTCCATGCTTCCACTACAGGGGCCCCAGCTGGCCTCACTCAGATGCGCTCTTTCTGCGATACGGGCTGGGCCGGGAGGCTGGAGCAGACACGGTCCTTGGGCAATGTCATGTGTGCTGCGGAGGCCCAGGCCGTCACCCCCAAGGTCAGACACGTTGGTGGCATCATAAGCCCCCTAGAAGCTGGGGTGTGAGGGGCCTTCTTCGGCAGTTGGCTTCATTAAATACGCCAAGAGGAAGGCAAGGATATTTAATTGGCACCGAGGCGGCGCCGAAGATAGTCTTCCCCTTTGCAACACGAGGCAGTTGGATCACAGGCTCGTAGGGTCCTTCCGGCGAGGGCTGCCCAGGCTTTGGTGGCTGCATCGGGGCCTGTATGAGGTGGGCTCTGAGCACCACAGTGCAGACCACTAACACCTTAATCAAGTTGGTCAAAACTCTGCTTGCACACCTCCAGTGACAGGGAACTCACTACTTTACCAAGGCCATCATTTTCATTTTGGGCAGTTCAACTAGTACTCACTGGGCTGGAGTGAAAACTTCTACCGACTGCCCACGAGCACCACACAAAATAAGAACTTAATGCTCTTCCCTCCTGTAGTCCTTCTAAATATCTAAAGATAGCTTACAGAAACCCCAAGACTTCCCTTCTCTGGCCTTCCTGTTAGCTTATTCCCCATAAGACGTGAGTTTAAGTCCCCACGCCGTGGTTATCCTCTGCGGTAAGGGGCCGAGAACAGACGTCAGCGCCCGGGTGCTGACCAACGTGTGGCAGGGCCCAGCACAGCTCTGGGGGGAGAGGCTGCTTTCCGTCCGGGAGTCCGGGAGCCCGGGAGCGAGGCAGCTTTCTTGGCCACCACGCCTCCCTCCTACTGACACACACGAGCTCACGCTCGTCTCCCCCGGAACGTGTTTTCGTATGCGTTGTCATAAAATTGTCTCCCGTGTCCTGTATTTTTGAGACTTCGGTGCGCTGCACCTGAGAATACCACTTTCCACTCGTATCTGTCCTACTTAATTCTCAAAGACATGGCTTCACCACTTCAGTGTGCCCCTGTGGGGCTCGGGAGCCTGCTGTCGTCCGTGTCCCATCCAAGCCACCCTTCCCCGGAGGTCTTTGCACGTGGGAATACACACAGAGGCAGGGTGCAACCAGGGAGTACAGAAGCAAGTTCCAACCTGAGGGGCCCGGCTCTCCCAGCCAGCTCTAGGAAGTCCTGGCGGCGGGGGTGACGCTTCTGCGGAGAAAGCGATGGTCGACTTGGAAGGACGCACGTGGTCTGGACACTTCTTCCGAGTCAGGGGACAGAATTGAGGCGGGAATTCCCGTAAGCTCCGATCCGACTGGAGATGAAGGAAGGGGTCATCAGGATGGATGAGGGAGGGACGGAGGGGACAGATGACGTGTGCTGGCCGCGACGCCAGACAGAGTTCACACTCTACAAATGTTCAATGTCAGTCCAATGAAAACAAGGGAAATCCTTCTGGTATCCTGTCCCAAGCCAGGAAGACTGTCCCTTAAAACATCCCAACTGTCAGATTCCAGGAGATTCTTCCTTCCCTGCTCTGTGCCCTTGTGCCTTGGCCGCGGTCTGCCGTGTTTCTGGGATCTCCCCGTGTAGCGGCAGTTAAGACTTAGGAGGACACTTTACTGCGACTGGCACTGGTCACGACAGTAACGAGGAGGTCCTGTGGGCGCCTGTCCCGACGGAAGCTCTCAGGCTCACTGACTGACTTTGTGGCAGAGACAGGGAGCGGGAACCCCAGAGGCAGAGCCGTTCCACTAGTGGCTCAGGTTTGGTCCCAGAACAATACCTTCTTGTTTCCTCCCAGACTAAAAAAGAACCTAAGGTTCCCAGCTACCAGCAGCAGTTTGTTTTTCTGATCGTCCTTAAACGTCCTTACAACACAAGAAGGCACCTGGTACCCACAGGTGGGAACGATTCAATTCCACTCCAGGAACAAAGAAAAATCTCCGATTTGCTTGGAGAGGCATCTCAACCCTGGCCTCCTTCCTTGAAGTGCAGACCTACATTCCTTCCTCGCTGGCTCCGAACTGGCCGCCATCGAGAGGCCAAGCATCCTTCCTGTCTCGACGGAGGGACGGGGGTGCCGCCCGATGGATATGGCTTCTGGAAAGCCCACAGGGAGCCGCAGAACAGGCTGACAGCCCCAACCACAAGGGCCTGGGAAATGTGGGCTCCCCCACCCACGCCTGACCCCGACCTCATGTCCCAGCCTCCATTCGGATGCATCCACGAGCCTGCCCCAGGGAGGGAGCAGGAAACAGAGCAGGAGTGTGGGCACGAAGCAGGCACAACTGGGGGGCTGTTCGTCCCTAAGGCTCCTTCTCTCTGGGCTGGGAAGGGAGATCTCCCTCCTCCTAACCCTGGCCTGCTCTGAACTGCGCTCAAAGCAGCATCCCGTTTGCTCAGCAAGCACAGTCCTGTACCCACTTCCCTGGCGGCTGGGCCGGGCTCTGCGCAAAATGGAAAAAGGTTGGCCCGTGCCTCCGGGCGGGCGGATCTGCCGCTGCCCTGGCGCGGGTGTGGAGACCAGCTGTTTTCACCGCGGTCCGCGGAACGTGTCCGAGTCTGCCCGGGGACATGGCACCTATTCTGTGGAAATTCCTTCCAGGGCACACAGGTGCAGCAGTCCCCTGAGCGAACATACCAATCGGCTTAGGCACGTGTGACTTTAATGCCAGTTGCATCTCGAAGCGCACATCTGGACCGCGGCTGCAGCCCTTTACGGCCTCTTTACGAGGTTTTTAATGTTTTTTTTTTGTTTTTTGTTTTTTTTTTTTTACTTGCAGAGATGCCACAGAGGCCTCTCGAGAAACAAGGGTGCCGCCGCAGGGGCCACAGATCCGGCTCTGGGATCCGACCGAGCCGTCCACGCTCGGCGCCACTGTGACGGTCTTCGGGCTCTCCAGAGCCCTGCGACGACCCTGGCCGTCCAGAGTTGCAGAGCCACCACCATCGTCAAGAGTGGCCGTGGTGAGGAACCCATTCTGCATCAGGGGCTCTGCATACATCATTCTACCGCTTAGAAAACCGAAGCCCAGAGAGTGAAAGACACAAGCCCAAGCCACAGGGCCGAGAAGAGGCCGCTGGGACCCGACCCGTGAGGCTGGATTTAGCTCGGACGAACACACACGCACACCACCACCCCGTACACCACGCCGGTTCTGGGGGAGGAAGTCAGAGGAAGGAAGCAGGATACCACAGTGCATGGCCAGGAGGCTGCTCCGCCTCACTGGGGCAGCGAGGGTCTGCTGGCTGGGCCTTGTGAAGACCACCCACTCTTGATTCGTGCAGAGCAGCTCCCCAGAAAACATGGGTCTGCCAGGAGCCCGGTGGGGGGTGCTAGGGGCTCAGCCAGGAGCACAGCTCCATTACTGGAGGGAGCCGGTCCTTCCTTCCCGATGGGCGTCCCCAACACGTGCCACTGCGCGATCCAAAGCGTGACCGTGTGCCATATGCTTGCAAGAATGCACGGATTCTGGAGGAATCGGAGTCCCTGATGCTGATTCGGGGGGCTGTGTTTGTAAACAAGCTTGTTTTTGCACATTCCTGCTTTCCATTTGACCTTCCTCTACTTGTTTTGTTAAAGTTTCTTTGAGAGAGAGAGAGAGAGAGAGAGAAAGAGAATCCCAAGGAGGCTATGCACTGTCAGCACAGAGCCTGACGCAGGGCTTGATCTTAGGAACCGTGAGATGATGACCTGAGCCGAAATCAAGAATCGGGCATGTAACTGACTGGGCCCCCCAGGTGCCCCTTTAGGACCTTCCTTTAGCAGATGAAAACCAGCGGGCGTACCGGGGCGGCCAGACCCTGGGCTGAGGCCCGAGGATGGCAGACGAAGGGGCCCTGCCGTGGTCACTCCCGCCACTGGCCTCCAGGCTGGGGGCAGCTTGCAGGCCGGTCGAGACCCTCTCTCCCAGGGCTCTAGAAGCCTCAGCGGTCACGGGACAGCTGAACCCCGAGTGGTGGGGGCCGAATGCGGACCGGCTCTGTCCCCGCCCCGGCAAGCAGACAGGACCCTCTCGACCCCGTCTCCCTAGGCGATTAAAACGGCACAACTGAGGGGGGGCGCGGGTTTCCCCCTTAACTGCTTCCAGCGCTTTCACACCAGCCCGAGGCTTCGGCAGGCCGGCTCCCACAGCCGGCGGGACGGGTTCGCGGAGGCCCTCCGTGCGCAGGGCTGAAGATGCTGAAAGTACAAGGACTACGTGTGAAAACCCAAGGACTAACGACACTGCCGACAAGCGGAAAGCCAGACAAGCCCCGTCCTCGCCCGCAGTCCCTGGAGGGCGGCCTGTGCCGCACACGGTGCCAGCGGCAGGGTCCTGCTGGAGACCCTGAGTCGGGGGGGAGGGGGGTGGGAGGCCCCAGCTCGGCGCGGGAGCAGAAAGCTTGATGCGTCATGAGCCATTCGGACCCATCTGAAGGGGCAGGGAGTGAGGGCCAAACCAAATGGCGGAGGCCTCATCTAGCTCCAGAACTTTCTGAACCATCTCCCACCACATCACGCCCCCGCTGCTGCTCCGCGCTTTCGCCCACTTCAGTGGGGTTGGGATTCCTGAGACTCAAGGTAATGGCCAGCTGTTTCTGGTAGTGGGAAGGCACTGGGGGACCTTAAAGCTACAGATTTTACCCAGCCAGCCTGAGGGACGAGAAGTTGTCGGGGGTGGGATCTGTCCACTCACGACCTCTCCGATCCAGCCTCCAAAGTGCTTACGGAGAGTTCCTGAGGACGCACTTCAGGGCTGGCCTATGTACCCCTGGG